>CP139503.1:3883949-4399322 GCA_021014915.2 Artemisia tridentata subsp. tridentata
ATTTCCTGACTCAACCAAAGATAATGAATTACGCACGCGAACACAGGTAATTTAAGGAAACACACTTTGCCTAAAGCAATTAACCAACCATGGATTTTAATCTACAGGGTAGGCTAAGGTGTAAGGGTGTAACGAAACATTATAACAAAGGTGTAAGAAACGAAAGGAATGGCTCTGAGTGTTTTTCTAGGGGTATCTTACTCTAAAAGTGAGAGTAACAAAAGGGTTTATACGGGGGTTAACTAACCAGTGTAGTTAGCTAATATCACATAACATATAAAGGCTATTTGGCTGTAATCCTAGAAATTTACCAATTTAGACAAGTCATTCCAATTATATAAATAATACTCATTATGGTGGTCTCGAATAGTATACAAGCCAAGTTCTAAAGTCTACAAGTCACCGGCACACTCATAGATTTGTGAATTTTTGAAAAGTTCACAATTTTTGAAAATAACGTTATGTGTGCAGCTATGCAACTTAGATCTTAAACAAAAACATGCTAAAAAAATTTTAATTTTGATATATTAAGCGCATTTTAAGCATAATTTTTGAAAAAGTTTAGGACAAGTAAGTGTTCTAATTCTCCAATCCCCCCACTTAAGTTAAACAACGTCCTTGTTGTTTGTATCAAAGGTTAAAAACTGGAAAATAAAAGAATTAGAACAGAAAAACTCCCCTGAGATTTGCTCGGTATGATCCTCCATTATTTGTATAAGAGCAAAAATCATCTTCTTGTGGATGAGAACGTTTAAGCATCATAATTGATGTATCCACAGGAAATGCAGGAATCTATAATACCATCAAGACTTAAACACACCTGAGTTAAGAAAGTTCAAACTTGCATAATACATTAGTAGTTAGTAAAAATAAAATGTAAAAATTAAAACTGAAAATCATCAGGTCAGTCGATGCGCCGTATCTTATGGAAGAAGATACGCCGTATCGAGCCTGGAATAAATACGAATCAGAATAAAAGATGCGTCGCATCCTTAACCAGGGATGCGCCGCATTTAAATAAACTGACAAAGAGTTTTAAAGTCAAAAAAAAAAAATGCAGAAAATAAAGTAAGATATGACCAGCGCAGGAGATGCGTCGCATCTTAGGATGGAGATGCGCCGTATCTTCTGCGGGCCTGACTGACTCGACACAGAACAGAATAGTAAAAATTCTCCGGGTTGTCTCCCGGTCAGCACTTGTCTTTATTCCAGAGTCTTCAAGTTAGACTCACGTTCAGCTCTTTAATATCGATCATTGAAAGAGTCGGAAGCATCGCGCTCCCTCATTGCCAGTCCACTAATATTGAACACTCCTTGCTCGTCCTTAATTTCCACGCCATTCTTTTTTAATATCTGTATAAACAAAGTTCTGTCCCTTTCGGGCAGAGATGACAAAATGATAGACGGGAAATTCTTATTATTAAATAGGCACAAATATGCAAGGTGGGGTGGTAGTTCAATAAACACATCATTATTCAAATTTGTATCCTCAACTATCCTCCTACGTTTGTTAATTACTACGCAATCATACCACTCATCATCAGAATCATTAACAACATCGCGCCTAAGTTCGGTAGGTACATTAAGGTCAATAAATTCCTCGAAGTTCTCATGATTGGGATTAGTTGAGTTGTTTTGAATCAATGTTTCTCCCATAAGCCTAGCTTCAAGATCGAGGTCCATACGTTCTCTTAATCCTAGCATATAGACGCCTCTAATCATGCTTTTAGTAGGATTTTGGCACTTATAGACTAGTTTATTATTCCCTACCCTTAATGAGATTTTTCTTTTAAACACATCAATCTTAGCACGGGCGGTAGACAAGAAAGGTCTTCCAAGGATTAAAGGAATCTTAACATCCTCGGGCATATCTAATATAACAAAGTCTACGGGGAAAACAAACTTCTCAATCTTAACTAGCACATTATTAGCAATCCCTTCAGGTTGGTTTACCGTTTTATCAGCCAATTCAATAAGCAACTTAGTTGGTGCTAATTTTCCTAGTCCTAGGGTAGTGAATGTCTTAAGGGGCTGATGCGTGATTTTGCGACCTTACAACAGGTTTTACCTCTCGAGGGATCTTGAGAAACTTGCAATCCCCACCAGGCAGTGTACCTGACCGATGTAGTATAGTGAAGTGGCAAGTACCGGGGGATTGATCGTTCAACTCAAAGAATAGTGTTCGTTAGGATTGAAATTTATCTACTAGGTTTAGAGGTGAGGGATGATTCTTTTTGTATTTTTATATTTTATGGAAAACAAGTAAAAATCTCGGGTTTTGGAAGGAGAGGCGGAATTAGTTGCTAATCAACTAACCCAAAAACTACTACTTAAACTAATGTGAAGGAAAGTAAACTAGGGTTCTACAAGGGAAGTGAAGCATGTCTACCTATGATATGTTACTCCTTGCTAGCTATCCAATTCTACCTATTGAATTGTCACTCCTTGTTTTTAATTGACGGGTTGTATTCCTTAATACCAATCGTGGGGTGGCGTACGTACTTCCCCAACTCTATAAGCTCCTACTTCACTCCTATGTCGAGCCGGCTAAGAAGCTCCTAACATGGGATCACTAGAATTCGCTCATGCATTAAATACAACCATAATAACCTTAGTACGCATTGGTTCATGTTTCTTAAGACGTTCAAGCAAGTTACCGTATAGGAGGTTAGCCAGTTTTCTTAAGCCTAACATCGATATCACCCAATCAAACAAGAGACAATAGGAAACAAGAATTATAAGCTAAACCAATAAGATCTATTGAAGTGTCACACCTTTATTGATGACGATAGATACATACATCAACAAGAAATCAATAAGATCTAATTAATTATATACAAGTTTCACACAATCATAAGTAGACACAAGGTGAATTAGCAAAGCATGATCAATGAAGGGCAAACAACCATAATAATGAAAGACATAATTAAGTTAGAATCAACAAACCAATATTTGATGTTTATGAAGTGATTGAAACCCTCTAAGTTGCTGGAAAAACACCTACCTAAACCCTAGAATCGAACTTAGGGTTTAGGGCTTACAAATAATGAAGTTATAAGGTTGTATTTATAAGCACTTTTCTGCCCGGCCCGTCTTGACGGCGTCAACTAACCTTGACGGCGTCAAGACCAACTTTTCTTCACCAAATTGTAGATCTTTTCGTCCTCTTCGCGTGGCCTTTTGAATCACCAAAATCCGAGTTCGTATGAAGATTTTATGGCCAAAACAGTGACAGCTACTCCGCGCGTAAGTTGTGATTGTCTTGATTAACTTGTGGCGGTTTCACTAAGGTTCCTTCTCGTGTAAGAATACTTTGACGCCGTCACTCTATATCATCTGACGTCGTCAGGTCTATGATCCTGACGCCGTCACCTTCAAAAATCCTCTGGCCCGTCTCTCTTTAACTTAACACTTGACGGCCTACATCCATTAGCACGTGACGCCGTCACCCTTTAATTCCACAAAACCTTCTGGCGCGTCACGTGTAAATTCATATTCATCCTTTTCCAGTACGTGACGCCGTCACCTACAAAGCATGACGCCGTCAAGCTCTGTTTCCAGCTTGATTTTGGAGACTTTGCCGTTTTCTTCACTTTTCGCTCCAAAAACGTCCAAAATGCTTCCTTTTCCAGATTTCTTCTCCAAAGTACCTAAAATGACAAAAGGAACGATTTAGGGCAATATTTGATTAAATAATCATGAATTAGGGCTTAAATGACCCCCTAAAAGCGGTACACTTTTCGTCTCATCAAATATCCCTACACTTGGGATTTGCTTGTCCTCAAGCAAATGAGCTTTTCCACCAATCAAAATACAAGTTAGGGGTCATTTAACATTAATATAAAAGTAATTACAACAAATGATCGTTCCACCTTAGTCAAAACAAGCACGGAAATTATACACTAGCACCTCACATTAAGTGTTTGGATACTCTCTTCTCTCGGGTGTTGTAAATTTATATATGAAAATGGAGAAATATCACTCATTACCTGTCATAGCAAATAGATTACCATAGGCTTGGGAAAGGATCAAAACCTCCACCACATTTGGCGTAAGCACCTAGGATAAACTATCAAAGAGGTATTTACAAAGGGTTATAACTTTAGGTGTAGGGATAAGGAAAACACGGTTTGTTGGATAAGGATATTTTTACTGGTGGCAATTCAATCATCTTGGTCAATTACATGTAGAATGAGGCGTTGCTAAGCCAAGACTAGACTCGACTTAAGCTAATGAAAAAAAATAACAAAAAGATAAAATAAACGGGATGGTAGTCCGTATGTTTTTTCTACTTTTTTTTTTTTTTTTTTTTTTTTTTTTTTTTTTTTTTTTTTTTGTGCATACACTCTTGCCCCCTACCATCCAAAATAATACATCGTAGGGGCGGAGCATTCCCCTTACACTTGAACTTTTACATAACTTTACAACTAACTATTCTAATGACTCGAATTAAGATAATCGAAACATTTGGAGTACTTTAAAATATTAACGTACATATGGGGGTAATAAATGATGTTCTTCCCCATTACTCCATTACGCTAGTACTTTACCCATAAGTCTCAATCGTCCCAAAACAATATGTACAAGGATATGACTCGACTTAGCAACCATGTAATCAATTAGATAATTAACTTAGGGTTTAAACAAATATTGTCACAATAATGCACTAAAAATGAGTGCATACAAGGTAGGCTAAGGCGATTTGGGTGTACATTTAAGTGGGGTGTAAAAAAAATTCTTACTTTAAGTAAAATGCTTAAAGTTAGAAACAAAAAGATAGGCTCTGAGGGGTGTACTAGGGGTATCGTGTACTAAAAATGAGTACAACGCAAAGGGTGTGGGAGAATTACTTGACCAATGTAGCCAACGTAATTATAAAAAAAACACAGGTGTAAAACAATGGGTTAATCCTAATGTCTCTTATCATGTAGTAAATCTAACTACACGAATGTAGTCTCACTTGTGGCCTCAGAATGGTCCTAACGCAAGTTCTAGAATCTAAGTGCTACCGGTACACACATCATAGCATAAATGCTTTTCCTACCAATTCTAGGGGCGAACCTCACATATTTGGGGGTGGAAAATTTTTTAGTGGTATGGTTTTTGTGCTAGTCATACAATTCCCTATCCATGAGACGCTTATTAAAATCAAAGTTTCACTCTGATGCGTGGTTTTGCGACATTACAACAGGTTTTACCTCTCGAGGGATCTCAAGAGGCTTACAACCCCACCAGGCAGTGTACCTGACCGATGTAGTATAGTGTAGTGGTAAGTACGGGGGCTTGATCGTTCTCCACAGGGAATAGTGTCGTTAGGATTGAAAAACTACTCTAATAGGTCTAAGGGTGAGAGAAGATTCTTTTTTATGTTTTTATAATTTTATGAAAGCAAGTAAAATCTCGGGTTTGAAAGAGTGGGCGGAATTAGTTGCTAGTCAACTAACCCAAATAACTACGAATGCAAATAAAATAACTGAAAATGAAAAGGTGGTGAAACTTATGTGGAGAGAAATGTGTTTACTTAGATTTCCTTACTCCCTAACTATCTTTTACCGGTTGATTAGTGTGTATTAATTGCGTGGATGACGGGTGTATTCCTTAATACCAATCGTGGGGTGGCGTACGTACTTCCCCAACTCTATAAGCTCCTACTTCACTCCTATGTCGAGCCGGCTAAGAAGCTCCTAACATGGGATCACTAGAATTCGCTCATGCATTAAATACAACCATAAAAACCTTAGTACGCATTGGTTCATGTTTCTTAAGACGTTCAAGCAAGTTACCGTATAGGAAGTTAGCCAGTTTTCTTAAGCCTAACATCGATGAACAATCATCCAATACAATTAATAACACACTAATAATCAATAATCAATAGTTAGGTTTCATTAGATCTAAGCAAACACAAAGAAAACCTAGCCTAGCATGTTAAACAAAAGACAAGAACACGATAGAATCAAACAACACATAGACATATTGAATGATTAATTGATAACTTATCTTCAATGTAACATGGAAGATCTCAAGGCTAAAAGCCTTGAAAATGCTGCTAAAATCGTCTTAGGGTTTCCTCCCAAAAGGTTACACACAAAGTTCCACACTAATGACAAAAAATTGCAAAACTATATATAGAGTTTAAGGGCTGACGGCGTCACGTTGTAGATCCTGACGCCGTCACCTCGCCGCTTTTAGGGTTCCCGGATGGCCTTCCTGACGCCGTCCCTCTTTAGACCTCCAAAATCCGCTCTGGCTTATCAAGGCTTGACGCCGTCAGATTAGTGCTTGACGCCGTCCCTCTTTAGCTTAAGCCGTGACGACCTTGATCACATTAAAGGGTGACGCCGTCAGATTTTTCATGCAAAATTCTCTGGCTTATCATGAGTAATTTTCATATCCACCTTTTTCTTGCCAAGCCATGACGCCGTCTGGGGAAATTCCTGACGCCGTCAAAGGTACTTTCCAGCGTAATTTTGAGACTTTGCCGTTTTCTTCACTTTTATGCTCCAAAAACGTCCAAAATGCTTCCTTTTCCAGATTTCTTCTCCAAAGTACCTAAAATGACAAAAGGAACGATTTAGGGCAATATTTGATCAAATAAATACGATTTAGGGCTTAAATGACCCCCTAAAAGCGGTACACTTTTCGCTTCATCAAATACCCTTACACTTGAGATTTGCTTGTCATCAAGCAAATGCGCTTTTATTCTAATCAAAATACAAGTTAGGGGTCATTTAATGCTAATATAAAAGTAATTACAACAAATAGTCGTTCCACTTTAATCATAATAAGCACGGAGATTACATACTAGCACCTCACAAGTAGTGTTTAGATACTCACATCTCTCAAGTGTCATCAAAATAAATCTCATAAATGAAAACGGATATTATCTCTCACTACCTGTCATAGCAAATAGATTACCATAGGCTTGGGAAAGGATCAAAAACCTCCTCCACTAGGCGTAAGCACCTAAGATAAACTATCAAAGAGGGCTTTTAAATGGGTTATAACGTTAGGTGTAGGGATATGATAAACACGGTTTTGTTGGATAAAGGATATTTTACTGGTGGCGAGTTAAAGATCTTGATTAATTACATGTACTATACAATGTTGCTAAGCCAAGACTCGACTCAATCTTAAGCTAAAAACAAAATAACAAAAACATAAAATAAATATAAAATGAAACGGGATGGTAGTCCGTATGTTTTTTTCTATTTTTCTTTTTCTCAATTTTTTGTATTTTTCTTAAATATATATATATATATATATATATATAATATATATATATATATATATATATATATATATATATATATATATATATATATATATATATATATATATATATATATATATTTATATTTTCATACACTCTTGCCCTACCATCCAAAATAATACATCAAAGGGGCGCTGCATTCCCCTTACACTTGAACTTTTACATAACTTTACAAATAACTATTCTAATGACTCGAATTAAGATAATTGAAAAACTTGGAGTACTTTTTAAAATGTTTAGCACATATGGGGGTAATAAATGATGTTCTTCCCCATTACTCCATTACACTAGTACTTTACCCATGAGTCCCAATCGTCCCAAAACAATATGTACAAGGATATGACTCGACTTAGCAACCATGTAATCAATTAGATAATTAACTTGGGGTTCAAACAAATGTTGTCACAATAATGCACTAAAAATGAGTGCATACAAGGTAGGCTAAGGCGATTTGGGTGTACATTTAAGTGGGGTGTAACAAATTCTTCCTTTAAGTAAAATGCTTAAAGGTCGAAACGAAAAGATAGGCTCTGAGGGGTGTACTAGGGGTATCGTGTACTAAAAATGAGTACAACGCAAAGGGTGTGGGAGAATTACTTGACCAATGTAGCCAATGTAATTATAACAAAAACACAGGTGTAAAACAATGGGTTAATCCTAATGCCTCTTATCATGTAGTAAATCTAACTACACGAATGTAGTCTCACTTGTGGCCTTGGAATGGTCCTAACGCAAGTTCTAGAATCTAAGTGCTACCGGTACACACATCATAGCATAAATGCTTTTCCTACCAATTCTAGGGGCGAACCTCACATATTTGGGGGTGGAAAATTTTTTAGTGGTACGGTTTTTGTGCTAGTCATATAACTCCTATCCGTGAGACGCTTATTAAGATCACAGTTTCACTCCTAAATGTTGTAAAAAAATTTAAATTTGGCACTAAAATTACCCTAACAGGTATTTATCTCAGTTTTATTACACATCTACTATTAAACAAACAAAAATCAAGCGTAAAAGCATTTTCTAATCGTACTATGCGTGGGATTGCGCCCTCGCAGTAGGTTTTACCTCTCAAGGGATCTCAAGAGGCTTGCAATCCCCACCAGGCAGTGTACCTGACCGTTTTAGTATAGTAAAGTGGCAAGTACCGGGGGATTGATCGTTCAACTCAAAGAATAGTGTTCGTTAGGATTGAAATTATTCTAACTAGGTCTAGAGGTGATGGATGATTCTTTTTGTATTTTTATATTTTATGGAAAGCAAGTAAAAATCTCGTGTTTTGGAAGAAGGGGCGGAATTAGTTGCTAATCAACTAACCCAAAAGCTACTAACTAAACTAATATGCAAGAAAAGTAAACTAGGGTTCTACAAGGGAAGTGAAGCATGTCTACCTATGATATGTTACTCCTTGCTAGCTATCCAATTCTACCTATTGAATTGTCACACCTTGTTTTAATTGACGGGTTGTATTCCTTAATACCAATCGTGGGGTGGCGTACGTACTTCCCCAACTCTATAAGCTCCTACTTCACTCCTATGTCGAGCCGGCTAAGAAGCTCCTAACATGGGATCACTAGAATTCGCTCATGCATTAAATACAACCATAAAAACCTTAGTACGCATTGGTTCATGTTTCTTAAGACGTTCAAGCAAGTTACCGTATAGGAGGTTAGCCAGTTTTCTTAAGCCTAACGTCGATATCACCCAATCAAAACAAGAAACAATAGGAAGCAAGAATTATAAACTAAACCAACTAGATCTATTGAAGTTTTCACGCCCTAATTGATGGAGATGGACACACACATCAACAAGAAATCAATAAGATCTAATTAGTTATACACAAGTTTCACACAATCATAGGTAAACACTAGGTGATTTAGTAAAACATAATCAATGAAGAACAAGCAACAATAATAATGGAAGACATAATTAAGATAGAATCAACACACCATTACAAGATGTTTATGGAGTGATTAAGACCTTCTAAGTTGCTGAAAAAACACCTACCTAAACCCTAGAATCGGACTTAGGGTTTAGGGCTTACAAAAAGTGAAGTTATGATGTTGTATTTATAGGCAATATTTCTGTCGGAAAGGCTTGACGGCGTCAGCTCGTACAAGTGACGGCGTCAACTTCCCATTTTCACCAAATTGTAGATTTTTTCGTCCTCTTCGCGTGGCCTTTTGAATCACCCAAATCCGAGTTCGTATGAAGATTTTATGGCCAAAACAGTGACAGCTACTCCGCGCGTAAGTTGTGATTGTCTTGATCAGCATGTGATGGTTTTACTAGGGTTTCTTCTTGTGCAAGTTGTCATTCTGACGTCGTCACTCAATGGCTTCTGACGTCGTCAGGTTGAGTCCTGACGCCGTCACTTCGCCGCGGTTAGGGTTTCTTGATGGCCTTCTTGACGCCGTCCCCCTTTAATCTTCCAAAATCCTCTCTGGCTTATCAAGGATTGACGCCGTCAGAAATGGGCTTGACGCCGTCTCTTGTTAAGTTAAACCGTGATGGCCTTGATCACCTTAAAGGGTGACGCCGTCAGATTTTCCATTGTAAAATTCTCTGGCTTATCATGTGTATTTTTCATATCCACCTCTTTTGCCAAGCCATGACGCCGTCAGGAACAATCCCTGACGCCGTCAAAGGTACTTTTCCAGCCGATTTTGAGACTTTGTCGTTTTCTTCACTTTTATGCTCCAAAAAAGTCCAAAATGCTTCTTTTTCCAGATTTCTTCTCCAAAGTACCTAAAATGACAAAAGGAACGATTTAGGGCAATATTTGATCAAATAAATACGATTTAGGGCTTAAATGACCCCCTAAAAGCGGTACACTTTTCGCTTCATCAAATACCCTTACACTTGAGATTTGCTTGTCCTCAAGCAAATGCGCTTTTATTCTAATCAAAATACAAGTTAGGGGTCATTTAACGCTAATATAAAAGTAATTACAACAAATAGTCGTTCCACTTTAATCATAATAAGCACGGAGATTACAGACTAGCACCTCACAAGTAGTGTTTAGATACTCACATCTCTTAGGTGTCATAAAAGTATATCTCATAAATGAAAATGAATAATATCTCTCACTACCTGTCATAGCAAATAGATTACCATAGGCTTGGGAAAGGATAAAAAACCTCCTCCACTAGGCGTAAGCACCTAAGATAAACTATCAAAGAGGGCTTTTAAACGGGTTATAATGTTAGGTGTAGGGATATGATAAACACGGTTTTGTTAGATAAATGATATTTTACTGGTGGCGAGTTAAAGATCTTGATTAATTACACGTACAATATGGCGTTGCTAAGCCAAGACTAGACTCGACTAAAGCTAATCAAAAACTAATAAGAACATAAAATAAACATAAAAGGAAACGGGATGGTAGTCCTAACAGGTATTTATCTCAGTTTTATGCCAAATTTACACTTTTCAGGTGTAAATTTGGCACTAAAATTACCCTAACAGGTATTTATCTCAGTTTTATTACACATCTACTATTAAACAAACAAAAATCAAGCGTAAAAGCATTTTCTAATCGTACTTTACCCCCTTACACTTAAGATGAACATTGTCCCCAATGTTCAAATAACAAATGTAAAAGTAAATAAGGTAAAAGAATGAAATCAAATACTCCCCTGATTCGTTCGGTGGATAATGTGGTAGCATGGTTAGATCTTCTTCCAAAGTAATGTTGAAGCTCCATGACTAATGCATTGCCATAAGCTTGATCCAACAAACATTTCCTTGTCCAAAATAACCTGTTAAACCTGAGAAAACAAACACGAAAACCTGCATAACATCGGCGGGATAAATTCTATATATAAGGATATAATGCTTGTGGAATGATAATTTTTCAGATTCCTGGAGATTATAAGTTATAGATTTAATAAAAACTTTTTATGAAAACAAAACTTTCAAAAATTTTCAGAAAATTAAACCTGACGCCGTCAGGTTGTAAATCCTGACGCCGTCAGAAATGATCTGACAGAATTCTCATGTTACGTTTCCGGAAAATTTTTGGAAAAACCTACACCTTACTTCCTGGAATTCCTGCAAAACATCATTATGACTCGATACAAGCATTTGACTCAAACAAATACTAATATGTATGTTAATTTATTATTATTACGATTCATGTTCATTTGTGTTCTAATAAACCGATTTGGATTTCCCTTACACTTAACTTTTGCAAAATACCTTTATATGTAGTTAAGACGAAGTTAAAAACAAAATAAAGCATTTTCACAATTTAGTTTTGAACATGAATCAATAATAATAAAAATTAAACATACATACGGAAACAAATAAAATCAAACAAACAAATAAATAAACACACAAAGCAAATAAAGCTTGGGTTGCCTCCCAAGAAGCGCTTTTCTTTATTAACGAGTCTTGTAGCTAGACTCAAAGTCACGTACATTACGTGAGTTCTTCATCAAAAGTTATGTCTTCCTCATTGATCATTTCATTACCATTCTCTTGATAATGCTTGACTCGTTGTATATTCACAGTGAATTCTCTATCTTCGTCGTCAATCAACACAACGGCTCCGGTTTTAGAGGAGCTCCTTACGGTAAAAGGTCCATACCATCTAGATTTAAGTTTTCCCGGAAATAGCCTTAAGCGAGAATTATATAATAATACCTTGTCTCCTTCCGAAAACTCCTTGGGTCTCTTAATCCGTTGGTCATGCCATCTTTTTGCCCTTTCTTTGTAAGTAATGGAAGATTCATAAGCCTCTAATCTCAATTCATCGAGCTCTTGGAGCTGTAAGAATCTATTTGTTCCCGCAACCGTATAATCCAAATTACAAGCCTTAAGTGCCCAATATGCCTTGTGTTCCAGTTCTACTGGAAGGTGGCATGCCTTGCCATATACCAAACGGAACGGGGTTGTCCCGATTGGTGTCTTATAAGCGGTTCGAAATGCTCACAAAGCTTCATCGAGCTTAAAAGACCAATCTTTTCTGTTTTGATTGACCGTTTTCTCTAATATTCTCTTTATGGCTCTATTAGTGTTTTCGACTTGACCGTTGGTTTGAGGATGGTAAGCGGTGGAGAATCGGTGAGAGACTCCATATCTTTTCATAACTTTCTCCATTTGCGAATTGCAAAAATGGGTTCCCCTGTCGCTAATAAGAGCCTTCGGAATTCCGAACCTAGCGAACAATTTTTTTAAGAAATGAATGACTACCCTAGCGTCGTTAGTCCTAAGGGCTTGTGCTTCCACCCATTTCGAAACATAATCAATGGCCACTAAGATGTATTCATTCCCTCCTGAAGATGGGAAGGGTCCCATGAAATCAATTCCCCAAACATCGAAAACCTCGCAAACTTGTATATAATTTTGTGGGGCTTCATCCCTCCTAGAGATATTCCCAGCTCTTTGACACGCGTCACAAGTCTGTATCATACCCTTCACATCACGAAATATTGTAGGCCAATAGAATCCCGCGTCGAAGACCTTTCGTGCAGTAGTGTTCATTCCATGATGTCCTCCCGATGGACCTGCATGACATTCTTTCATAATTTTGACAGCCTCCTTTTCTGAAACACAACGCCTGATTACCTGATCCGGACATCTTCGGAACAAGAAAGGTTCATCCCAAAAGTAGTACTTTAATTGATTGAAGAACCTCTTTTTTTCATGCCTGCTCATATGCTCAGGAATGACTCTACTTGCCAGGTAGTTAGCATAATCCGCATACCAAGGTTCAGAATCGTTTATTGACATGAGCTGCTCTTCAGGAAATGACTCCCGAATCTCACTCTTGTCAGATTCAGCGAGGCTGGGGTTTTCGAGACGAGAGAGATGATCAGCCGCAAGATTCTCTGCTCCTTTCTTATCACGAATCTCAACATCGAACTCTTGCAATAGCAGGATCCAACGAAGTAACCGTGGTTTAGCATCCTGTTTAGCGAAAAGATATCGAATAGCTGAATGATCCGTAAAAACAACCGTTTTAGAAAGGACAAGATACTGGCGAAACTTATCAAAAGCAAATACCATGGCCAGTAATTCCTTTTCAGTGGTAGTGTAGTTTTCTTGAGCATGATTCATGGTTTTGCTAGCGTAGTATATTGGCTGAAAGTGTTTGTTAAGCCTTTGGCCTAATACTGCTCCAACAGCATAATCGCTAGCATCGCACATGATTTCAAAGGGTAACTCCCAGTTAGGGGTGACCATAATTGGGGCTTGGGTAAGTTCCTGCTTCAATCGATCGAATGCATCCTTGCACTCTTGAGAGAAGTCGAACGGGGCATCCTTCATGAGCAACTAAGTCATTGGTTTAGCTACCTTTGAGAAATCTTTAATGAATCTCCTATAGAAGCCAGCATGATCCAAAAAGCTACGGATTGCCTTGACAGTTGTTGGATAGGGAAGTTTGGATATAGCTTCAATTTTTGCCCGGTCTACTTCAATTCCACTTCCTGAAATTTTGTGCCCTAGCACAATCCCTTCTTTTACCATAAAGTGGCACTTTTCCCAGTTTAGTACCAAGTTAGTCTCCTCACAACGTTTGAGCATTTTCTCAAGGTTAGCAAGACAGCGATAAAAAGAGTTTCCAAAGACCGAAAAATCATCCATGAAGACCTCCATGCTGTCTTCCATTAACTCATGGAAGATTGCCGTCATGCAGCGCTGGAAAGTGGCGGGGGCGTTACATAGTCCAAAGGGAATTCGCTTGTAGGCGAAAGTGCCATAAGGGCATGTAAACGTAGTCTTTTCTTGGTCCTCAGGAGCGATAGGGATTTGGAAATACCCTGAGAACCCATCTAGGAAGCAGTAGTACTCATGCCCTGCTAACCTTTCCAACATTTGGTCGATAAATGGGAGAGGGAAATGATCTTTTCAGGTTGCATCATTCAACTTCCTATAATCGATGCACACACGCCATCCAGTTACAGTTCGTTGAGGCACTAACTCATCCTTATCGTTCTTTACTACCGTCATTCCTCCCTTTTTTGGTACAACCTGTACAGGACTTACCCATGGACTGTCGGAAATTGGGTAAATTAGCCCTGCATCTAGGAGCTTAATGACTTCCTTTTTTACGACTTCCTTAATGTTGGGGTTTACTCGCCTTTGAGGTTGCACGGTGGGTTTATAATCCTCCTCCATGAGGATTTTATGCGTGCAAAAAGTAGAGTCAATCCCCTTGATGTCGGCTACACTCCATGCTATAACTCCTTTATATTTTTTTAAAACTCCTAAGAGTTTATCCTTTTGTTCACTTTTCAAGGAAGAGCTTATGATTACCGAAAGTTGATCTTCCCCTTAGAGGAAAGCATATTCAAGGTTGTTTGGGAGTTCCTTGAGTTCTACCGCAGGTGGCTCGATGATGGAGGGTTTAAGTTTGTTCTCGGGTTTACGAAGCTCAAGCTGTTCGATTTCTTGTCTGGGATAGAAGGAGACTGCGTTTACATCCATAGTCTTCTCTTCCTCTAAGATGGGTAAGAAGGCTTCATCTCGCAACCAACCAGCTTCCATCTGTTCATCTATACAATTGTCAATCTCGTCGGATAGTTCATCGATTTCTTCGATGAAATACAGCTGATTATCTGCTTCGAGAGAAAGATTCATTGTGTCCTTAATGTCGAAGGTTAAGCTATCGGCCCCCACTCGTAAGGTCAGTTTGCCGTCGTGAACATCAATAACAGCACGAGCAGTTGCAAGGAATGGCCTCCCCAGAATGATGGGCACTAGGTCATCTTCTTCCATTTCTAAGATGACGAAGTCAACTGGAAATTTGAACTTCCCTACCTTAACCAACACATTCTCACATATTCCTAAGGGGTATTTGACTGATCTATCGGCTAGTTGGATGTTCATACGGGTAGGTTTCAATCCAGAATACCCTAATTTGAGGAACATGGAATGCGGCATAAGATTGATACTTGCTCCTAAGTCGGCTAAAGCATTCTTGACTGAAAGAGATCCTATTGAGCAGGGCAAGGTGAAACTACCTGGATCGTCCACCTTCTTTGGCAGTCCTCGATGAGTCACCACAGAACACTCTTCTCCTAAGGTTACAAGACCCTCGAGCCCTTTTCTGTTGGTTAGCAACTTCTTGAAGTATGTACTATATTTGGGCATATGGTAACATGCATCAAGAAGGGGTATGGTGACGACCGAATTCTTCAAATATGACAAGAACCTTTTATTATCATTTTTGACCTTTTGATTCTTGAGACGGGACGGGTATGGGACTTTAATGGGCTGTTTGGTTGGAGTAGGTGGAGAGGGAGTTACCGGAGGGGTTTGTTCGGGATTCTCACCGTTCATATTATCTTTCTCTTCATGAGGGGTGTTGGGTTCCGTGACGTTAGATTGTTGAGCTGGGTAAGGTGGATCCTTAGTAGTTGTTCCAGCACGAGTGGTGATGGCGAGTAAGGGATCTCTTTGAGGTTTGCCAAGGCCGTCGAGAGTGGCGTTGAGTTCTGCGAATTTGGCCCTCATGTCGTTTTGTTGGCTATTGATAAGGTTGTCGAGACCATTTAGTTGCAGATTCTTTTCAAACGTAAAATGCCCAAGATCATCCTCAAAAGTGCTCCTAACCTTATAGTCAGGATATTCTCCTCCTCCCTCTTCTCTCACAAGATTTCCCCAAGGGGTGAAATCATTGTTTTGGTAGAAAGTTAAGAGTGAAGGATCCTCGAGGATGTCGTGGCTTGACAAGCATGCTTGTTCGGTGGTGGTATCATCCCCGCATTCCTCCACTTCATGCGGGCCACCACATTGGTCGCAGATCAAGTATGGGTTTGACAACCGTTTAGTTGGTTGTGACTTGTCTAAATAAGAGACTTGATCATTCATTCTGCTCAACCGGCTAGCAAAAGGAGGCTCCTTCATGATCTTGGAAATGCTTAGGATCGAATCGGGTTCATCCCAGGTATCGTCTTGATCATTTGCGTATTCCTCAATTCTATCCCATCCTTCCTCAGCGCTTAGGTTGGCTATTTTTCCTTTTACCGAATTATTAATGCCAAATTGGTCGCTTTTAGGGACACTGTCATAAAAGATTTGGACAAGAAGCCAGAGTTCAATGCCATGATGAGGGACTTGTCTAATCAGATCTTTAAATCTGATCCAGGATTCGTGAATGGGTTCAGCTGGTCCAATATGGAAGCGGAAGATTTCGTCTCTTAACGTTGAAGTTCTTCCTAATGGAAAGAATTTCTCATAGAATTTTGAGACAAGCTGTTCCCATGTGAAAATAGATTCAGAGGGAAGTTGGTTATACCAGTCTCCGGCTTTTTCATAAAGGGTGAAGGGAAAGAATCGCAGCCGGGAGGTATCTCTAGTGGCTCCGTCCGTATGGAGAGTATCCACTATTTTCAGGAAGTCCTTGATGTGTTGGATTGGATCTTCAGTTTTCAATCCGTGAAACTTGCATACACTTTGGACCAGCCAAATATCGGTTGCACGCAAGAACCCATCCGTGCGTTCATTTGGAAAAACGATAGCATTGGAAAAACCACGTGGGGTGGGAGAAGAGTAGTCCTTGAGACATTTCGGGATTGGGATTTCGGGAACCTCCATATCGTGATTGGGTTGAGGGCTAGGAGGTGTAGAATGATGATTGGATTCTTCCTCGGGGAGGGCATCATCAAAGTCGATGGCAATGCCAGATGGTTCGGGTGTTGCAAAGAGTCGCCTTAATCTTCGCATTTCCCTATCAGGTTCTGCGTAGGGTGAAATAAGGTCGCTTAGTGAACTACGACTCCTGGTGATTCTGAGATTGGAGAGATCTTCGTTTACCATGATGGCCAAGGAAGATTTGAGCAATGGATAGAGCAGAAAAAGATAGACTAAAGAAAACCTAGAAAAATGAAATAAAAATCTCACTAGAAAGGAATCTAGTGAGTAGACCTATAAAAATAAAAATTCAACCTAAACAATAACTATTCCCCGGCAACGGCGCCAAAAACTTGATGCGTGGTTTTGCGACCTTACAACAGGTTTTACCTCTCGAGGGATCTCAAGAGGCTTACAACCCCACCAGGCAGTGTACCTGACCGATGTAGTATAGTGTAGTGGTAAGTACGGGGGATTGATCGTTCTCCACAGGGAATAGTGTCGTTAGGATTGAAAAACTACTCTAATAGGTCTAGGGGTGAGAGAAGATTCTTTTTTATGTTTTTATAATTTTATGAAAGCAAGTAAAATCTCGGGTTTGAAAGAGTGGGCGGAATTAGTTGCTAGTCAACTAACCCAAATAACTACGAATGCAAATAAAATAACTGAAAATGAAAAGGTGGTAAAACTTATGTGGAGAGAAATGTGTTTACTTAGATTTCCTTACTCCCTAACTATCTTTTACCGGTTGATTAGTGTGTATTAATTGCGTGGATGACGGGTGTATTCCTTAATACCAATCGTGGGGTGGCGTACGTACTTCCCCAACTCTATAAGCTCCTACTTCACTCCTATGTCGAGCCGGCTAAGAAGCTCCTAACATGGGATCACTAGAATTCGCTCATGCATTAAATACAACCATAAAAACCTTAGTACGCATTGGTTCATGTTTCTTAAGACGTTCAAGCAAGTTACCGTATAGGAAGTTAGCCAGTTTTCTTAAGCCTAACATCGATGAACAATCATCCAATACAATTAATAACACACTAATAATCAATAATCAATAGTTAGGTTTCATTAGATCTAAGCAAACACAAAGAAAACCTAGCCTAGCATGTTAAACAAAAGACAAGAACAAGATAGAATCAAACAACACATAGACATATTGAATGATTAATTGATAACTTATCTTCAATGTAACATGGAAGATCTCAAGGCTAAAAGCCTTGAAAAAGCTGCTAAAATCGTCTTAGGGTTTCCTCCCAAAAGGTTACACACAAAGTTCCACACTAATGACAAAAAATTGCAAAACTATATATAGAGTTTAAGGGCTGACGGCGTCACGTTGTAGATCCTGACACCGTCACCTCGCCGCTTTTAGGGTTCCCGGATGGCCTTCCTGACGCCGTCCCTCTTTAGACCTCCAAAATCCGCTCTGGCTTATCAAGGCTTGACGCCGTCAGATTAGTGCTTGACGCCGTCCCTCTTTAGCTTAAGCCGTGACGACCTTGATCACATTAAAGGGTGACGCCGTCAGATTTTTCATGCAAAATTCTCTGGCTTATCATGAGTAATTTTCATATCCACCTTTTTCTTGCCAAGCCATGACGCCGTCTGGGGAAATTCCTGACGCCGTCAATGGTACTTTCCAGCGTAATTTTGAGACTTTGCCGTTTTCTTCACTTTTATGCTCCAAAAATGTCCAAAATGCTTCCTTTTCCAGATTTCTTCTCCAAAGTACCTAAAATGACAAAAGGAACGATTTAGGGCAATATTTGATCAAATAAATACGATTTAGGGCTTAAATGACCCCCTAAAAGCGGTACACTTTTCGCTTCATCACACTCCTATATGTTGTAAAAAAAATTTAAATTTGGTGCTAAAATTGCCCTAACCAATATTTCTCTTGGCTTTATTACGCATTCACTATTAAACAAAACAAAAATCAAGCGAAGTTGTAGTTTCTAAGGCATCCTAATTTACCCTCCCTACACTTAATCCAAACATTGTCCCCAATGTTCTAAATAAAAGATGTAAAAGTAAAAATAAATGAGAATGGAAGAAACTAATACTCCCCTGGTTCGCTCGGTATGGATGATGTGATAATATGGTTAAATCTCCCTCCAAGAGAATGAACATGACAAGCTCCACTCCAGAAATATAATCATCCTCTTGATGTGTCGCACGTACATCTTCTTTTCCAATATAACCTGTAATCATCAAACACAAAAACCAAAGCATCAAACCGAACAAAGAAAAACCACGACTAGATGTAATTCCAGACTTAGAAATAAAAACAAAACAAAACAATAAAAGGATAGGATACTTGCGGGATGAATTACAAATAGGAACTCATAAATCATGTCCACAAGTATTGACACACAAACAAGATAGAATATATGCTAATCATGAATTGTGAATTTTTCATGTTTGAATTTTGTTCTTTTTAACAAAATATAAACTTCCCTACACTTATCTTTTTGTAAAATACCTTTATATGCAATTAAGACGAAGTTAAGAACAAAATAAAACATTTTCACAAATTATTCGAAACATGAAAATTTAACAATTATGATTAAACATATATGACACAAACAAACAAATAAAATAAAAACATCAAACAATTAAAAACATGGGTTGCCTCCCAAGAAGCGCTTGTTTTTGTTCGAGTCACGAGCCTGACTCTACCCTTATTTAACAGAAATAGGGGAGGTTTTCCCTACACTTAGGATTAAGTGTGGGTGAAAGTAGCGATACACACCCTTAGGGTGGAAATATGCCACGTGAGGTGAAGGGGGTGAGTGAATGGCTTCCTTCATCCTAAAACTACCCGGATAATATGGGTTGATGGGTGGGTCGGTTCCTCTTTTGTCTCCTAGAAATGTATCTAAGGATGGAAAGTTGTGTAAAGGTTGAGGTTCCGGTTCATCAACACTAGGAAATTCCCTAGAACTAAGAGTAAGGTTATCACTATAAGTATTCAAACCTATATCCTCTAGTGGTGCTTGGTCCAAGGATTCTACCTCCATCGGGATTCCTAAAGTCTCTTCTACTTCTTCCGGGTAAGTCACGGGCGGTGTGGGTGCCTCAAATGATGGTTGAGTATTTTGTGGGCTTATGGTGTTTACCTCATCATTCCACGTGTCAAGATCACCTATATCCTCATCAATTGTTTTCTTAGGTAGTGATGATAACAAACCTAGCGCTTCATCCAACTTATGGTTTATTGCTTCGGCTCTATCCATAATTCCTTGGCAAACTAGGTCGCTTTTCCTATTGGCCTCACTAAGATGAGATCCTAAACATGGAGGTTGTTCATAAGAATCTATCCTAGGTGAAGGCTCATATGATTCATAGGTGTCTCTAAATGAGGTATTTTGAACTCCTTGGTGTTCTAGCCACTCAACCATATCTTGCAATCTTAGAAGTCTAAGTGAAAAGTCCATTTGAAGCAAATTACAAACAAAATCACAAAGAAAAGATAGAATACGAGAAAGCTACAAAATAAAAAGAAAAAATCTCACTTGATAGGAATCTTGTGAGTAGACCTAATAAAAATAAAATTTCAACCTAAGCAATAACTACTCCCCGGCAGCGGCGCCAAAAACTTGATGTGTGGTTTTGCGACCTTACAACAGGTTTTACCTCTCGAGGGATCTCGAGAAGCTTGCAATCCCCACCAGGCAGTGTACCTGACCGATGTAGTATAGTGAAGTGGCAAGTACCGGGGGAATGATCGTTCAACTCAAAGAATAGTGTTTGTTAGGATTGAAATTTATCTACTAGGTCTAGAGGTGAGGGATGATTCTTTTTGTATTTTTATATTTTATGGAAAGCAAGTAAAACTCTCGGGTTTTGGAAGGAGAGGCGGAATTAGTTGCTAATCAACTAACCCAAAAACTACTACTTAAATTAATGTGAAGGAAAGTAAACTAGGGTTCTACAAGGGAAGTGAAGCATGTCTACCTATGATATGTTACTCCTTGCTAGCTATCCAATTCTACCTATTGAATTGTCACACCTTGTTTTTAATTGACGGGTTGTATTCCTTAATACCAATCGTGGGGTGGCGTACGTACTTCCCCAACTCTATAAGCTCCTACTTCACTCCTATGTCGAGCCGGCTAAGAAGCTCCTAACATGGGATCACTAGAATTCGCTCATGCATTAAATACAACCATAATAACCTTAGTACGCATTGGTTCATGTTTCTTAAGACGTTCAAGCAAGTTACCGTATAGGAGGTTAGCCAGTTTTCTTAAGCCTAACATCGATATCACCCAATCAAACAAGAGACAATAGGAAACAAGAATTATAAGCTAAACCAATAAGATCTATTGAAGTGTCACACCTTTATTGATGACGATAGACACATACATCAACAAGGAATCAATAAGATCTAATTAATTATATACAAGTTTCACACAATCATAAGTAGACACAAGGTGAATTAGCAAAGCATGATCAATGAAGGGCAAACAACCATAATAATGAAAGACATAATTAAGTTAGAATCAACAAACCAATATTTGATGTTTATGAAGTGATTGAAACCCTCTAAGTTGCTGGAAAAACACCTACCTAAACCCTAGAATCGGACTTAGGGTTTAGGGCTTACAAATAATGAAGTTATAAGGTTGTATTTATAAGCACTTTTCTGCCCGGCCCGTCTTGACGGCGTCAAACTAACCTTGATGGCGTCAAGACCAACTTTTCTTCACCAAATTGTAGATCTTTTCGTCCTCTTCGCGTGGCCTTTTGAATCACCAAAATCCGAGTTCGTATGAAGATTTTATGGCCAAAACAGTGACAGCTACTCCGCGCGTAAGTTGTGATTGTCTTGATTAACTTGTGGCGGTTTCACTAAGGTTCCTTCTCGTGTAAGAATACTTTGACGCCGTCACTCTATATCATCTGACATCGTCAGGTCTATGATCCTGACACCGTTACCTTCAAAAATCCTCTGGCCCGTCTCTCTTTAACTTAACACTTGACGGCCTACATCCATTAACACGTGACGCCGTCACCCTTTAATTCCACAAAACCTTCTGGCGCGTCACGTGTAAATTCATATTCATCCTTTTTCCAGTACGTGACGCCGTCACCTATAAAGCGTGACGCCGTCAAGCTCTGTTTCCAGCTTGATTTTGGAGACTTTGCCGTTTTCTTCACTTTTCGCTCCAAAAACGTCCAAAATGCTTCCTTTTCCAGATTTCTTCTCCAAAGTACCTAAAATGACAAAAGGAACGATTTAGGCCAATATTTGATTAAATAATCACGAATTAGGGCTTAAATGACCCCCTAAAAGCGGTACACTTTTCGTCTCATCAGGGGCATTACACTAACACTAGCTCCTAAGTCAGCTAACACATTATTGAAAGATATATCATTAATTGAACAAGTTAAAGTAAAACTTCCTGGGTCCTTTTCTTTATGAGGCAAGGCATGTAAGTCGGTTGCAGAGCTCTCTTCTTTCATTGTAGCCTTGATCTCCTCTTCAATCTTTGTCTTCTCTTTGAGTAGTCTCCTTAAACTGATTGAAGAATTAAAGAAAAATTCGGGCTTTGCAGCATCATTACCATTCATCAATCTTCTAGGAAAAGGAATGTAAGGAGTGACTTCTTCAGTGGTGCTTATGGCCTTGACATGATCTCTTGGGTTGGTTTCAGTTGAGCTAGGTAAACTTCCGTATCCCCTTTCTTGAAGAAATTTGCTCATTTGACCAATTTGTTGTTCCAATGCTTTGATCGAAGCTCCTTGATTTCTTGTAATAGTGTCTGTTGAAGCTCGGATTTCCTTGATCATAGCAGTGTTCTCATCATGCCTTTTAGCAGCATCGGCCATAATTTGCTTTAAAGTGTCATCTAAAGTCTGCCTCCTTTCTTGATAAGTGGGATTAAAGTTGTTCTTTTGATAGAATCCCGGAGTAGCTTCCCGAAATCTTCCTGAAGGTCGGAATGGTTGTCCAAATTGTGTGTAGTATGCTTCTTCAAACGTCTCACTTTCATTCTTATTCGGGCAATCCTTAGTGTAGTGAGGTCCTTCTCATTTTTCACATCCAACTTGGGCAGCATACACTTTTTCATCACGCTTCTTCATCTCTCTACTAATTTTATCCAATTGAGCTTGAATAGTAGCAAACCCGTCAAAATTAGTGCTGCTCTTAGATCTAGTAGAGGTCCCATCGTGCCATTTTTTAGAATGATCAGCAGCTTCTTGGATAGCTTTCCTAGCATTGGCTGCACTCATTTGAGGCACAGCTCCCTTAGCATCCAAAATTTGTCTAGTAGGCACGTCCAATCCTTGATAAAACAATATTATCTCCTGCATTTCACTTAGATAATGTTGAGGGCATTTCATCAATAGGTCCTTGAATCGTTCCCAAGCTTGATAAAGAGTTTCATCGGGCTCTTGCTTGAAACTGTTGATAGCCTCCATCTTTTTAGCGGTTTTAGCAGGTGGACAATATCTCTTCAGGAATTTGCTCTTCAAATCTTCCCATGTAGTGATTGAACTAGCAGGTTCATTCCTTAGCCACTTGTTAGCAGCTCCTTTTAGCGAAATTGGAAAGATTCTTAGCATGAGCTGATCGTCAGTGACTCCTTCTGTAGTGAACAAATCTGCAATCTCGAGGACCTTTTCAACATGCTCATTAGCATCTTCATGTTCCGATCCACTGAAAGCATTTTCTCTTAGCTCCTTGAGAAACTGACCCTTCAACTCAAACTTAGACTTTTCATCAAACTTTGGTCTAGCAACTCCTGAAGTGTAATCAACACGGGTTTTGTTCATGTATTCCTCCATAGTTGTGTTTTCGCCCATTGCTTCTGTTTCTACTTCCTCTTTCTCTTCAGAAAAATAATCAAGCTCGAATGAACTTGAGATATCAAAGCTTTTTGTGTTGATGTGTCGTTGCGGTTTAGCAGTATTAATGCCTACTCAAGTTTTAAATTTATATTTAGCCGACTTATCAATAACACACACACTTAACGAGCAGTGTACCCGGTCAGTATGAATATAATGGTAAGTAGAGTGTCGATCACTAAGAGTGGAATGTATTATCTAGTTATTCTAATCAGTATTTTAATATCTTAAGTCAATTATACAACCTAATCTAACGCAAGGGGGGTTCAGCCTGAGAGACTGGCACGTTTTGGTTGCAATTAAATAATAAACTAAACTAATGAGCACGAATCATCGATAAGCACGCACGTACACAGATAAATACTTGAGACAATAAGAAGACCTGTCCTGATAATTAAGTAGCTTGTCACTTGTTTTATTGCTAGTTTTATATGAAGTGTATGTAATTAACCCTTTCTCGTTGACTCTAATCTTATCGGCGAGTAAACGCTTAATGATTACTTATGTCTAAAAGTTATTCCTAAGTGATCAAGTTAGTTATAACCGTGGGAGCAATATGATCTTCCGTAGTCACATACGACAAGCCACTAATAGACACAGAGGTTATCAATGCACTAATAAAAGTCACCAAAGACATCAACATATAAACTTTAATTAATGGGAAAGCAGTTTTAAGGGAGTGCAACCTTTCCGTTGTCACATTACACAAGCCACCAATCCTGATGAATTAAAGTGTACTAATACAATGAAACAAAACTACTTAATGAATTAAACACATGCAGGACCTTCTTACAGCTCTTGTATCTTCGTTCGGGTGTGTCTTGTGCTGCCTATTCGTCTGAATTCGTTCGCTCGTCTAGGGATATATGGCACGTATGTCAAAAGTCTCTGAAATTCGTCTGGCCTTGGGGTATTTATAGTTTCTGTCTGAGGTAAGATGCGGCGCATTGAATAAGTAGATGCGGCGCATTGACTTAACTTCACGTGAGGTCCAAGGTTATTATATTCCAGAATATTCGTACACCGCCTTGAGATGCGGCGTATCTTCATAACTGTATGCGGCGCATGTCTTCTTGTATCTTGGATCGAAACTGGTGAAATCTTGATAGTGATGCGTCGTATGTAAGAAGTATAATGCGGCGCATCTGGAGTAGAACAAGTTGGTTCTTCTTCGTTGACCAAAGTTTCATATGTGATGCGTGGTTTTGCAACCTTACAACAGGTTTTACCTCTCGAGGGATCTCAAGAGGCTTACAACCCCACCAGGCAGTGTACCTGACCGATGTAGTATAGTGTAGTGGTAAGTACGGGGGATTGATCGTTCTCCACAGGGAATAATGTTCGTTAGGTATGAAAAACTACTCTAATAGGTCTAAAGGTTGAGGAAGATTCTTTTTATGTTTTTATATTTTTATGAAAGCAAGTAAAATCTCGGGTTTGAAAGAGTGGGCGGAATTAGTTGCTAGTCAACTAACCCAAATTACTACGAACGCAAATAAACTAAAATAACTGAAAATAAAATGTTGGTGAGAAACTTATGTGTAGAGAAATGTGTTTACTTAGATTTCCTTACTCCCTAACTATCTTTTACCGGTTGATTAGTGTGTGTTAGTTGCGTGGATGACGGGTGTATTCCTTAATACCAATCGTGGGGTGGCGTACGTACTTCCCCAACTCTACAAGCTCCTACTTCACTCCTATGTCGAGCCGGCTAGGAAGCTCCTAACATGGGATCACTAGAATTCGCTTGTGCATTAAATACAACCATAAAAACCTTTAGTACGCATTTGGTTCATGTTTCTTAAGACGTTCAAGCAAGTTACCGAATAGGAAGTTAGCCAGTTTTCTTAAGCCTAACATAGATAAACAATCATCCAATACAACTAATAACACACTAATAACCAATAATCAATAGCTAAGTTTCATTAGATCTAAGCAAACACAAGATAAATCTAGCCTAACATATTAAACAAAAGACAAGAACAAGATAGAATCAAACAACACATAGACATATTGAATGATTAATTGATAACTTATCTTTCAATGTAACATGGAAGATCTCAAGGCAAAAAGCCTTGAAAAAGATGCTAAAATTGTCTTAGGGTTTTCTCCCAAAAATTCCACACTAAGCTCTCCTCTTAATGACAAAAAATTAGAAAACTATATATAGACTTTTGGATCTGACAGCGTCACCTTATGGAGTGTGACGCCGTCACCTCGCCGCTTTTAGGGTTCCCGGATGACCTTCTTGACGCCGTCCCTCTTTAGCTCTCCAAAATCCGTTCTGGCTTATCAAGGCTTGACGCCGTCAGACCTTGAACGTGACGCCGTCCCTCTTTGATTTAAGCCGTGACGCCCTTGATCAGGTTAAAGCGTGACGCCGTCAGAATTTACATGCAATTTTCACTAGCTTATCATGAGTAAATTTCACGTCCACCTTTTCTTGCCAAGCCATGACGCCGTCTAGAGTAAAATCTGACGCCGTCAAGGGTAACTTTTAGCTGATTTTTGAGACTTTGTCGTTTTCTTCACTTTTATGCTCCAAAAACGTCCAATACGCCTCCTTTTCCAGATTTCTCCTCAAAGGTACCTAAAATGACAAAAGGAACGATTTAGGGCAATATTTGATCAAATAAATACGATTTAGGGCTTAAATGACCCCTTAAAAGCGGTACACTTTTCGCTTCATCAAATACCCTTACACTTGAGATTTGCTTGTCCTCAAGCAAATGCGCTTTTATTCTAATCAAAATACAGGTTAGGGGTCATTTAATGCAAACATAAAAGTAATTACAACAAATAATCGTTCCACTTCAATCATAATAAGCACGGAGATTATAAACTAGCACCTCACAAGTAGTGTTTAGATACTCACATCTCTCAAGTGTCATCAAAATAAATCTCATAAATGAAAACGGATAATATCTCTCACTACCTGTCATAGCAAATAGATTACCATAGGCTTGGGAAAGGATCGAAAACCTCCTCCACTAGGCGTAAGCACCTAAGATAAACTATCAAAGAGGGCTTTTAAATGGGTTATAACGTTAGGTGTAGGGAAAAGGAAAACACGGTTTTGTTGGATAAAGGATGTTTTACTGGTGGCGAGTTAAAGATCTTGATCAATTACATGTACTATACAATGTTGCTAAGCCAAGACTCGACTCAATCTAAGCTAATGATAGAAAATAACAAAAACATAAAACAAACATAAAATAAAACGGGATGGTAGTCCGTATGTTTTTTCTATTTTTCTTTTTCTCATTTTTTTTTGTATTTTTCTTGATTTTTTCGATTTTTTTTTTTTTTTCATACACTATTGCCCTACCATCCAAAATAATACATCATAGGGGCATTGCATTCCCCTTACACTTGAACTTTTACATAACTTTACAAATAACTATTCTAATGACTCGAATTAAGATAATTGAAAAACTTGGAGTACTTTTTAAAATATTTAGCACATATGGGGGTAATAAATGATGTTCTTCCCCATTACTCCATTACACTAGTACTTTACCCATGAGTCCCAATCGTCTCAAAACAATATGTACAAGGATATGACTCGACTTAGCAACCATGTAATCTACTAGATAATTAACTTGGGTTTAAACAAATGTTGTAACAATAATGCACTAAAGATAAGTGCATACAAGGTAGGCTAAGGCGATTTGGGTGTACATTTTAGTGGGGTGTAACAAATTCTTCCTTTAAGTAAAATGCTTAAAGGTCGAAACGAAAAGATAGGCTCTGAGGGGTGTACTAGGGGTATCGTGTACTAAAAATGAGTACAACGCAAAGGGTGTGGGAGAATTACTTGACCAATGTAGCCAAAGTAATTGTAACAAAAACACAGGTGTAAAACAATGGGTTAATCCTAATGCCTCTTATCATGTAGTAAATCTAACTACACGAATGTAGTCTCACTTGTGGCCTCGGAATGGTCCTAACGCAAGTTCTAGAATCTAAGTGCTACCGGTACACACATCATAGCATAAATGCTTTTCCTACCAATTCTAGGGGCGAACCTCACATATTTGGGGGTGGAAATTTTTTTTTAGTGGTACGGTTTTTGTGCTAGTCATATAACTCCTATCCGTGAGACGCTCATTAAGATCAAAGTTTCACTCCTATATGTTGTAAAAAATTTTAAATTTGGCACTAAAATTACCTTAACAAGTATTTCTCTCAGTTTTATTACACATCTACTATTAAACAAACAAGAATCAAGCGTAAGAGCATTCTCTAATCGTACTTTTACCCTCCCCTTACACTTAAGATGAACATTGTCCCCAATGTTCAAATAACAAGATGTAAAAGCATAAAGTAAAAGAATGAAATCAAATACTCCCCTGATTCGCTCGGTGGATAATGAAGTAACACGGTTAAATCTTCTTCCAAAGAGAATGTTGAAGCTCCATGACTAATGCATCGCCAAAAGCTTGATTCAAAAACATTTCCTTGTCCAAAATAACCTGTTAAACCTGAGAAAACAAACACGAAAACCTGCATAACATCGGCGGGATAAAATCTATATATAAGGATATAATGCTTGTGGAATGATAACTTTGCAGATTCCTGGAGATTATAAGTTGGAGATTTTAATAAAAACTTTTTAAAAACAAAACTTTCAAAAATTTCTGAAAATTAAATCTGACGCCGTCAGGTTATAAACCCTGACGCCGTCAGAAATGACCTGACAAAAATTTTCATTTTAAGTTTCCGGAAAATTTCTGGAAAAACCTTTACCTTACTTCCTGGAAATCCTGCAAAACATCATTATGACTCGATACAAGCATTTGACTCAAACACACACTAATATGTATGTTAATTTATTATTATTACGATTCATGTTCATTTGTGTTCTAATAAACCGATTTAGATTTCCCTTACACTTATCTTTTGCAAAATACCTTTATATGTAGTTAAGACGAAGTTAAAAACAAAATAAAGCATTTTCACAAATTAGTTTTGAACATGAATCAATAATAATAAAAATTAAACACACATACGGAAGCAAATAAAAACAAACAAACAAACAAATAAACACACAAAGCAAATAAATAAAATAAAGCTTGGGTTGCCTCCCAAGAAGCGCTTGTTTTTGTTCGAGTCACGAGCCTGACTCTACCCTTATTTAATGGAAATAGGGGAGGTTTTCCCCGCACTTAGGATTAAGTGTGGGTGAAAGTAGCGATACACACCATCTCGGTGGAAGTATGCCGCGTGAGGAAAGAGTGGTGGATGAATTATACACTCAAGGGGGTGTGCTCCTTTCATCATAACCTTACCTAGTTCACTTTGGTCCATGGGTGAGTTAAAGTGTTCTCCTAAAAAGGGATCATCTTCTATCAACTTCGAGAGATTCCTAGTTGGGAATCCATCTTGACCTAATAAACCCGGTTTAAACCCATAGTGTTTCTTGTGATTAATCATGAATGGGTGATGTAAGTATGAAAGGTTATTTTTCACCCCTATATTGTCTTCCTCACTACAAGGCTTAGAGTCTACTACCTTCAACATAAAACTACCCGGACTATATGGTTTGATGGGTGGATCGGGACCTAATTCAATTCCTAAGTTCACATCTAAGGATGGAAGATTAGGTAACGGTTTTGGTTTAGGCTCCGGTTCATCAAAACTAGGAACTTCCATATAACTAAAAGAAAGGTTATGACTACAAGTATTCAAACCTATATCCTCTAGTTGTGTTTGGTCCAAGGGTTCTACCTCTATTGGGGTTCCTATAGTCTCTTCTACTTCTTCTGGGTAAGTCACGGGTGGTGTGGGTGCCTCAAATGATGGTGGGTTTTGTGGGGTACTAGGTGGGCTTATGTTACTTACCTCATCATTCCTTATGTCAAGATTACCTATATCCTCATCATGTGTTTTAGTAGGATCTAACCCTAACATTTTACCGAGTATCTCAAGTGCTTCTCTAGGCATCTCAACTTCAATGTCCGAATCATAAGGATCATCCTCAATATTCTGACTGCTATATTCAAATTGCCCAAAAGATTCATCATGTGTTTCTTGAGATTCATCGTCATCGATCATAAAACCTAGGTCTTTTTGATCAATGTGATCATGCTCGGCTAGATCCTCCATCACATCAAGATAACCTATGTGTTTGTTTTGTACTATGGCATTACATGACAACCACTTAGGTATCTCAACACTAATGTATTCATCCCCAAACAAACTTGTTTCATGATCCAGGAAATTTATATTCAATTGACTTGTACTAACGTTTGTTGGGTTGTCTACCCTATAATAATATTGGGCACAATCTTCTATGGCATCCCATGCTTCTTCAGCACTTAATTCCCTAAAGTCCCCATTGGCAAAATCCTCAATGCGCATTTGGTCATATTGGCCAACACGATAGTAAAAGGTTCGGGTTAGGGATGCTAAAGCGAAACTATGATGAGGGAATTTTCGGAGTAAATTTCTAAAACGAGTCCATGCATCATATATGGGTTCATCTCGATATTGTTTGAAATTCGAGATGTCAATAGGGTAGAATGGCCTTTGTGGTTGGTGGTATGGTGGATTCGCGTACTCCATAATGGTGAACGGAAGAGTCAATGGAAATTACGAACAAACACACAAAGAAAAAGATAGACTAAAGAAAACCTAGAAAAATAAAATAAAAATCTCACTAGAAGGGAATCTAGTGAGTAGACCTATAAAGTAAAAATTCAACCTAAACAATAACTATTCCCCGGCAGCGGCGCCAAAAACTTGATGCGTGGTTTTGCAACCTTACAACAGGTTTTACCTCTCGAGGGATCTCAAGAGGCTTACAACCCCACCAGGCAGTGTACCTGACCGATGTAGTATAGTGTAGTGGTAAGTACGGGGGATTGATCGTTCTCCACAGGGAATAGTGTTCGTTAGGTATGAAAAACTACTCTAATAGGTCTAAGGGTTGAGGAAGATTCTTTTTATGTTTTTATATTTTTATGAAAGCAAGTAAAATCTCGGGTTTGAAAGAGTGGGCGGAATTAGTTGCTAGTCAACTAACCCAAATTACTACGAATGCAAATAAACTAAAATAACTGAAAATAAAATGTTGGTGAGAAACTTATGTGTAGAGAAATGTGTTTACTTAGATTTCCTTACTCCCTAACTATCTTTTACCGGTTGATTAGTGTGTGTTAGTTGCGTGGATGACGGGTGTATTCCTTAATACCAATCGTGGGGTGGCGTACGTACTTCCCCAACTCTACAAGCTCCTACTTCACTCCTATGTCGAGCCGGCTAGGAAGCTCCTAACATGGGATCACTAGAATTCGCTTGTGCATTAAATACAACCATAAAAACCTTTAGTACGCATTTGGTTCATGTTTCTTAAGACGTTCAAGCAAGTTACCGAATAGGAAGTTAGCCAGTTTTCTTAAGCCTAACATAGATAAACAATCATCCAATACAACTAATAACACACTAATAACCAATAATCAATAGCTAAGTTTCATTAGATCTAAGCAAACACAAGATAAATCTAGCCTAACATATTAAACAAAAGACAAGAACAAGATAGAATCAAACAACACATAGACATATTGAATGATTAATTGATAACTTATCTTTCAATGTAACCTGGAAGATCTCAAGGCAAAAAGCCTTGAAAAAGATGCTAAAATCGTCTTAGGGTTTTCTCCCAAAAATTCCACACTAAGCTCTCCTCTTAATGACAAAAAATTAGAAAACTATATATAGACTTTTGGATCTGACGGCGTCACCTTATGGAGTGTGACGCCGTCACCTCGCCGCTTTTAGGGTTCCCGGATGACCTTCTTGACGCCGTCCCTTTTTAGCTCTCCAAAATCCGTTCTGGCTTATCAAGGCTTGACGCCGTCAGACCTTGAACGTGACGCCGTCCCTCTTTGATTTAAGCCGTGACGCCCTTGATCAGGTTAAAGCGTGACGCCGTCAGAATTTACATGCAATTTTCACTGGCTTATCATGAGTAAATTTCACGTCCACCTTTTCTTGCCAAGCCATGACGCCGTCCAGAGTAAAATCTGACGCCGTCAAGGGTAACTTTTAGCCGATTTTTGAGACTTTGTCGTTTTCTTCACTTTTATGCTCCAAAAACGTCCAATACGCCTCCTTTTCCAGATTTCTCCTCAAAAGTACCTAAAATGACAAAAGGAACGATTTAGGGCAATATTTGATCAAATAAATACGATTTAGGGCTTAAATGACCCTTTAAAAGCGGTACACTTTTCGCTTCATCAAAGTTTCATATGCAACGCATGACAGAATTGCATGCGTGCATTCTTCAAAGTCAGGCAATGGTCTTCAATCTCTTCATTTCAGCAGCCTTTTCCAATCTTGATTATTTTTCTCCATTTTTAGTCCATAATAGCTAAGTTTCACCAAATGCTTGTTTTTAACTGAGAATTACAAAAGTAAACGATTAAGTATCAATTCTCATACATAATAAAATAAAACAAGTCAAATAAATAGGATAAATGATGATAATAAAATGTACTTATTTGAGTTCATCAACCAACATAACATTAACATCATAACATTTACAAGGATTATGCTCATATACTTACCTCAAGTCCTACTAGCTTCCTACTTGGCTTGATTGGGCTTCTATAAATGCTCCCTATAACAAGATTAACTACAATTAGCAACTAATTAACTAAGGAGATCATCAATTACAACCTTTATCCATAATACTCAAATCCACCACATGAACCATAATTTCTACAAATTGGGGATAGTTACTTACTTGATGAAAATATAACAATTAAGTTATCTCTAATGCCTTTGATCACTTCTTGATAGCTAAAATGAGATAAGATGATGTTTTTGGCCTTCCCTCCCTTTCTCTCTACCAAAGTCGACACATATGAAGAACACACTCTAAGTTTCCAGATTTTTCTAAGCTAAGAGTATTTAATCATGTGTAGAATTATCTTTGGTCATTTGGCAATTATGGTCCTTCTAGTCCTATTCTTCTTATTTTGGCCACCCATTTAGTTATTACTAAATCCATAACACATTACATAAATGGTACCTTATCGGGGTACGGGTGTAACAAACAGCACGCTTATTTTCAGAAAATTAGTTTTCGTCGTCTAACTTCGAAAAATCATATCTCCTTCGTTATAAGTCGGTTTTTAGTGATTCTTGCGGCCACGGTTTCGTGTTTGAAAGAAATTTCTGAATATGAAGGCCAAAATATACAAAAAATTACTGAGTTTTCCAGTTTACACGATTTTGGACAGTAGGTATTTATATGTTTTAAAAACTCATTTCTATGGTTCTAAACTTGATCATACCACCTCAAATCAACTCCACAAGTTCGCAAATCCTACCATACACCTTCTTAGGGTGTCATGGGGTCCTAAACATCACCAACCTTGGTTGATCTCATGTGATTACTAGTGAAACTTATAGATCTAGTGTTTGTGATAGTTTATAAGTAAAATGGTATCAAAACATAAGTAACTTGCAAAAGTAACTAGTATAACTTGAAAATACATGATCATATGAAGTAAATTAAAGTATAAAAAGATCAAAATGATGTTCTTGAAGTTTAATTACAATGTTGGAGTGATTTGATGAGAAAATGTGCAATAACTTAGGGTTTTGATCACAAAACCTTAACTAGGATAGCAAATGGAGTGAGATTAATACTTGAACTTCACAAAATGATGGATTTCTCCCCTTGTTCTTGTTGTGGCCGTGGGTATGGAGTGGAGAGTGAGAGAGTGTTTGATCTTTGTTAGCTAATGAAATAGTGTAGGAAATGTGTTATAAGAATTAAATCAAAGGACAAGAAAACATATGCATTAATTGGAGTCTTGTCTAAGCTTGAAAGATGATGGTTTAGGGTGGCTAAGGGGGGGGCGGCACATGGAAGGAATTAAGGAAGGATTTGATGTAATTAAAGCTCTTGTCTAGCTATTGGAAGAGTTAGTGAAGTTTATGTGTACATTGTGTGTTACCGGGTATCGAGTTAACTAGAAATAAATCACGACGATGAAAAATAAAATATGACGAAGTTGTAAAATGTGTAAAATCATATTCCTTGCAAGAATCGGGAGTTAGAATGATAATCGGATTGAAATTTCGTAAACCGACGGAGTTATAAGCTCCTAATGGAAAATGTAGCAATCGATTTAAAAACACCGGGTAAAGTAATAATATAATCTCTATATCATTATAATTAGCTTGAAATGTATTAGGATCATTGTCTGGAGTATTTGGGTTTACTGTTGGTAGAAATGACTGAGTGGTAACGTTAATTAAACAATTAAGCATACGTTATTGAAAATCACACAAACACATGCATGAACTGATATGGTACTGATATTACTGATGATATGCAGACTGCCCTAGTCTGTATGATGTGTCTTCACTGATGATGCATGAATACGCAGCTAAACCTAACTGGTTACGCGCATTTGAATACTCGTAAACCTAGTTTACGGCATGATGAATGATGCCCATGAATAGTGATTTTCCCCGGAAATGAATAGTGTCACATGAATAGTAAATTTTTTGACTCAAACTGACTTCAAAAATGATGAATAGTGAAATGATGAATAGTGATCAGTGAATAGTGATTTATGAATAGTAACTCATGAATAGTAAATTGTCGGGGTTTGGAAAATGACCTGAAATTACGAGTTGTGACAGTCGACCACCCTAAAAGGAATTCAGTCCCTGAATTCAGCTGATGTTGTTCTCTGGAGTGGTCTTGGTGAAAAGATGTGGGTATTTGAGTCGCATCTGGTCTTCCCGTTCCCAAGTAAACTCAGGACCTCTGCGAGAATTCCAGCGAACTTTGACGATCGGAATTTGACTTTGTTTCAACTGTTTGACCTCTCGGTCCATGATTTCTGCTGGTGCTTCCACAAAGTTAAGCTTATCATCGATCTGAATTTCTTCCAATGGGATTACGAGCGTTTCGTCTGAAAGATATTTCTTGAGGTTTGAGGCATGAAACGTGTTATGCACATTGCTGAGCTCTGACGGAAGCTCAAGCCTGTACGCTACCAGACCAATCCTTTCCAGAATCTTGAACGGCCCAATGTATCTCGGGTTCAACTTATCGCGTTTCCCGAATCGTATCACGCCCTTCCAAGGTGAGACCTTCAACATGACTCTGTCCCCAACCTGAAATTCTAATGGTTTGCGTCGAACATCGGCGTAACTTTTCTGTCGGCTTCTGGATGTTTGGAGTCTTTCTCGAATCTGAATTATCTTTTCGGTTGTCTCTCTGACCAACTCTGGACCTGTTAGTTGTACATCACCAACTTCGGCCCAACAAACTGGGGACCTGCACTTACGACTGTAGAGTGCCTCGAATGGTGCAGCTTTTATGCTCGAATGATAACTATTATTGTAAGAGAACTCGATCAATGGCAAATGATTAGCCCAACCATTTCCAAAGTCAATGACACATGCCTTGAGCATGTCTTCCAATGTCTGAATCGTTCTCTCGCTCTGACCATCGGTCTGAGGATGATAGGCGGTACTCATGTCTAACTTAGATCCAAATGCGTCTTGCAATGATTCCCAAAAATTTGAAGTAAAGCGACTATCTCTGTCGGAAATGATGGAAATAGGTGCACCGTGCCTTGAGACAATTTCCTTGACGTAAAGTCTGGCGAGCTGATCCATAGTGTAAGTCTCTTTGATTGGAATGAAATGAGCTGACTTGGTGAGACGATCAACTATTACCCAAATAGCATCGTACCCTCCTGATGTTTTGGGAAGTTTAGTGACAAAGTCCATTGTAATGCGTTCCCACTTCCACTGGGGAATCTCTGGTTGTTGAAGCAATCCTGATGGCTTTTGGTACTCGGCTTTCACTTTAGCACAAGTAAGGCATTTACTGACATACGTAGCTATCTCTGCTTTCATATTGGGCCACCAATAAAGCTTCTTGAGATCCTGATACATCTTATCAGAACCTGGATGAATAGAGTACTTCGACTTATGTGATTCGTGCATGATCAACTCTCGTATTCCACCATAGAGAGGTATCCAACTTCTATCCTTGAAGCATAATGTTCCATCTGATCTCCTTACTAAACCATTTGCATTATCTAGCATTCCTTTAAGTGTTTCACATGGTAGGTTTTCTTCCTTGAGTGCCTCGACTTGGGCCTTGAGGATCTTTGATGGTAATGGTGAAATAGTTGTCATTCCCAATGATCTGACTCTCAAAGGCTTGAGTCTCTCTTTCCGACTGAGTGCATCTGCCACAACATTGGCTTTTCCTGGGTGATATCTGATTTCTCAGTCGTAATCACTAAGTAGTTCCAACCAACGACGTTGCCTCATGTTAAGTTCCTTCTGATCAAGAATGTACTGTAAGCTTTTGTGGTTTGTAAATACTACACACTTTGTTCCATAAAGATAATGCCTCCAAATCTTGAGTGCAAAAACCACGGCACCCAACTCTAAATCGTGAGTAGTGTAGTTCTTCTCATGCTTCTTAAGCTGACGAGATGCATAAGCTATCTGATGAGGCGAAAAGTGTACCGCTTTTAAGGGGTCATTTAAGCCCGAAATCGTATTTATTTGATCAAATATTGCCCTAAATCGTTCCTTTTGTCATTTTAGGTACTTTTGAGGAGAAATCTGGAAAAGGAGGCATTTTGGACGTTTTTGGAGCATTAAAGTGAAGAAAACGGCAAAGTCTCAAGAATCGGCTAAAAGTTACTCTTGACGGCGTCACAATTAACATGGGACGGCGTCATGCCTTGGCAAGAAAAGTTGGATGTGAAATTTACTCATGACGGGCCAGTGAGTTTGCATGAGAATTCTGACGGCGTCACGCTTTAACTAAATCAAGGGCGTCACGGCTTAAATCATAAGGGGACGGCGTCACGTTCATGATCCGACGGCGTCAAGCCTTGATAAGCCAGAATGGATTTTTGAAGAGCTAAAGAGGGACGGCGTCAAGATGGTCATCCGGGAACCCTAAAAGCGGCGAGGTGACGGCGTCACAATGCATAAGGTGACGCCGTCAGATGTCAAAGTCTATATATAGTTTTCTAATTTTTTGTCATTAAGAGAGAGCTTAGTGTGTGGAATTTTGGGATAAAACCCTAAGACGATTTTAGCTACCTTTTCAGGGCTTTTTGCCTTGAGATCTTCCATGTTTCATTGAAAGATAAGTTATCAATTAATCATTCAATATGTCTATGTGTTGTTTGATTCTATCTTATGCTTGTCTTTTGTTTAACATGTTAGGCTAATTTTATCTTGTGTTTGCTTAGATCTAATGAAACCTAGCTATTGATTATTGGTTGTTAGTGTGTTGTTAGTTGTATTGGATGATTGTTTATCTATGTTAGGCTTAAGAAAACTGGCTAACTTCCTATTCGGTAACTTGCTTGAACGTCTTAAGAAACAAGAACCAAACGCGTACTAAAGGTTTTTATGGTTGTATTTAATGCACAAGCGAATTCTAGTGATCCCATGTTAGGAGCTTCCTAGCCGGCTCGACATAGGAGTGAAGTAGGAGCTTGTAGAGTTTGGGGAAGTAAGTACGCCACCCCACGAATGGTATTAAGGAATACACCCGTCATCCACGCGACTAATACACACTAATTAACCGGTAAAAGATAGTTAGGGAGTAAGGAAATCTAAGTAAACACATTTCTCTACACATAAGTTTCTCACCACTTTTCATTTTTGTTATTTTATTTTATTTGCATTTGTAGTAATTTGGGTTAGTTGACTAGCAACTAATTCCGCCCACTCCTTCAAAACCCGAGATTTTACTTGCTTTTATAAAATATAAAAACATAAAAAGAATCTTCCTCAACCCTTAGACCTAATTAGAGTAGCCTTTCACACCTAACGAACACTATTCCCTGTGGAGAACGATCAATCCCCCGTACTTACCACTACACTATACTACATCGGTCAGGTACACTGCCTGGTGGGGTTGTAAGCCTCTTGAGATCCCTCGAGAGGTAAAACCTGTTGTAAGGTTGCAAAACCCACGCATCAAGTTTTTGGCGCCGCTGCCGGGGAATAGTTATTGTTTAGGTTGAATTTTTATTTCTATTAGGTCTACTCACTAGATTCCTTTCTAGTGAGATTTTTTATTTTATTTTTCTAGGTTTTCTTTAGTCTATCTATTTTCTTCGTGTCTTTGTTCGTAACCATTACCGTCCGACATCATGGAAGATGGTAATATCCTTAACCCACACAACCCACCACCACAACAACCACCACCACCTCCTAGAGCCCGTACTTTAGGAGAGTATTCCCGTCCTAGCCACCACGGCTATCGAAACACCATTGAGCTCACACAAGGAGCCAATATCACACCCTTGCGATCCGACACCATCCGGTTGGTGCAAAGCGGATGCGCATTCCATGGACTTCGTTCTGAAGATCCTAATCAACATCTCAAGGACTTTCTTAAAATCGTTGATTCTATAGACCTTGATGTTGCCACTCGAGAGACGACCCGATTGCGTCTCTTCCAATTCTCTCTGCGGGACCAAGCTAGTCAGTGGCTAGAACGTCAACCCGCAGGATCCATCACCTCTTGGGATGATCTCACCACTCGTTTCCTTGCTCAGTTTTTCCCACCGGGAAGAACTACCAAGCTAAGGAATGATATCTTGATGTTCCAACAACGTCAAGGCGAAACTCTCTACGAGGCATGGACTCGATTCAAGGACTTACTCCAAAAAGTCCCTCACCATGGCATAGAACTTTGGCTCCAAGTCCAAATCTTCTATGACCATATCAATCTCCCCACGAGGCAAACCATTGACCAAGCGGCCGGTGGCAAGCTACGTGATCTAAGTGCGGAACAATCATGGGCTCTCCTAGAGGATCTTGCTCTTTATGACAACGAAAGTTGGAGTGATCCCCGTGATTTGAATAAAACGGTCAAGGCAATATCTTTGCCTTTGAACAATTCAAGCACTTCCGACCGTAGGATCGTAGAACTTGAAGACCAAGTCAAGTTTCTCATGAAATCCTACGAGGCTCCTAAACCTTCAAGCCAAGTGAACAAAATCACTTCTTCATGTGAATTATGTAGTGGTCCCCACGACACTCGTGATTGCATGGAACTCCCCGAACAAGCTTTTGTGGACTACGCATCCTCGCGTACCGACGGAGCGGGAGACAAGTGGTACACTTTCAAGCCCGAGCCAAACCCTTATGGTGATTCATACAACCCCTCATGGAAAAATCACCCGAACCTTAGGTGGAAACAAAACCAAAACTCGCAACAAACCAATTCTTCCAACCCACCTAATCATTTCCAATCAAGCGGTTCCAACTCGAACCGTACTTTCAACAACAATCCTTCCGGCAATGGTAGTACCAATAACTTTGAAGGATTGATGTCTCAATTTATGGCATCTCAAGAAGCTCGGATAGCTAGATTCGAGACCGAATTCAATCAACAACAAACTGAGATGACCAATAAAATTGACAACTTGTTGAAAGCCCTCCATAACCAAGTGTTATCACCTCCACATAAGGACGCTAGGAACACAAATAGCGGACCCCAAGTCAAAGACCCTTCTTCATCCAAACATGTCCACTTCGTCAACGTTGTCACTATTAAACCAATCGATAGGAGCATGGAAGAAAGTGAACCAAAGGATGAGGATAGGAAAGTCGAGGTTGATAAGGAAGTTAGGACAAGTGAGATTGAAGAAGTAGATGATGATGAGGACTACTTCAATAGGCTACCCACTAAGGAAGAGCGTGCATATCATACAAACTTATTCGATGATCCCGAGACACCATACTTCCTAGGTAGACCAATCATAGAAATAGGCGACCCTTCTAATCTCAACATACCATGCAACATAGGGCATCTACATGTGTGGAAAGCTTATATCGACCTTAGATCACCCATAAACATCATGACTAGAGCCCACTACAACTTGATAATGAAAAATCAGCTTGGGTATAGGATGTTCCCTGACAAGGGTTGGATGAGTAACTTCACGGGAAGAGTTAAGGGATTACCGGTTTATGTAGGAAACTTCACCTATGTCACCGACTTTGTAATTGTTGAAGATATCCGCCCAATAGTCGATGCATCCTTAACTCAAGTGGTTTTTGGAAAACCATTTGTTGAGGTCTCTAGAATGACTTATGAACCTTCCTTAGGGATAGTTAGATTTAAGGATGAGACCGATGAAGTAAGCTACCAAATGCCATATAAGATAGAACAATTCCAAAACTTGTCAAATGTTGAGAAGGAGCTTAAACAAGCGGTCTACTATAGGAATGATAAGGATAGAAGTAAAGGAGTAGACTATGTTATGGAAAGGATATTCGGTTTCTACAAGGATTGTTTGAAATTAGGACCGGAATATAAAACCGGGAAGGAGAATGGCCTAGGAACCGTGACCGATGATGGAGTCACGTAATGTACGTGACTTTGAGTCTAGCTACAAGACTCGTTAATAAAGAAAAGCGCTTCTTGGGAGGCAACCCAAGCTTTATTTGTTTTATTTGCTTTGCGTGTTTATTTATTTGTTTGTTTGATTTTATTTGTTTCCGTATGTGTGTTTAATTTTTATTAGTATTGATTCATGTTCAAAAGTACTTTGTGAAAATGCTTTATGTTGTTTTTAACTTCGTCTTAACTACATATAAAGGTATTTTGCAAAAGATAAGTGTAAGGGAAATCTAAATCGGTTTATTAGAACACAAATGAACATGAATCATAATAATAATAAGTTAGCATACATATTCGTATTTGTTTGAGTCAAATGCTTGTATCGAGTCATAATGATGTTTTGCAGGATTTCCAGGAAGTAAGGTAAAGGTTTTTCAAGAAATTTTCCGGAAACTTAAAATGAAAATTTTTGTCAGGTCATTTCTGACGGCGTCAGGGGTTATAACCTGACGGCGTCAGATTTAATTTCCAGAAATTTTTGAAAATTTTGTTTTCATAAAAAGTTTTTATTAAAATCTCCAACTTATAATCTCCAGGAATCTGCAAAGTTATCATTCCACAAGCATTATATCCTTATATATAGATTTTATCCCGCCGATGTTATGCAGGTTTTCGTGTTTGTTTTCTCAGGTTCAACAGGTTATTTTGGACAAGGAAATGTTTTGAATCAAGCTTATGGCGATGCATTAGTCATGGAGCTTCAACATTCTCTTTGGAGGAAGATTTAACCGTGTAATTTCATTATCCAACGAGCGAATCAGGGGAGTATTTGATTTCATTCTTTTACTTTATGCTTTTACATTTGTCATTTGAACATTGGGGACAATGTTCATCTTAAGTGTAAGGGGAGGGTAAAAATACGATTTTTGAGAATACAATTGCGCTTGATTTTTGTTTGTTTGATGGTAGATGTGTAATAAAACTGAGAGAAATACTTGTTAAGGTAATTTTAGTGCCAAATTTAAAATTTTTTACAACATATAGGAGTGAAACTTTGATCTTAATGAGCGTCTCATGGATAGGAGTTATATGACTAGCACAAAAACCGTACCACTAAAAAAATTTTCCACCCCCAAATATGTGAGGTTCGCCCCTAGAATTGGTAGGAAAAGCATTTATGCTATGATGTGTGTACCGGTAGCACTTAGATTCTAGAACTTGCGTTAGGACCATTCCAAGGCCACAAGTGAGACTACATTCGTGTAGTTAGATTTACTACATGATAAGAGGCATTAGGATTAACCCATTGTTTTACACCTGTGTTTTTGTTATAATTACATTGGCTACATTGGTCAAGTAATTCTCCCACACCCTTTGCGTTGTACTCATTTTTAGTACACGATACCCCTAGTACACCCCTCAGAGCCTATCTTTTCGTTTCGACCTTTAAGCATTTTACTTAAAGGAAGAATTTGTTACACCCCACTTAAATGTACACCCAAATCGCCTTAGCCTACCTTGTATGCACTCATCTTTAGTGCATTATTGTTACAACATTTGTTTAAACCCAAGTTAATTATCTAGTTGATTACATGGTTGCTAAGTCGAGTCATATCCTTGTACATATTGTTTTGGGACGATTGGGACTCATGGGTAAAGTACTAGTGTAATGGAGTAATGGGGATGAACATCATTTATTACCCCCATATGTGCTAAATGTTTTAAAAGTACTCCAAGTTTTTTCAATTATCTTAATTCGAGTCATTAGAATAGTTATTTGTAAAGTTATGTAAAAGTTCAAGTGTAAGGGGATGCAACGCCCCTATGATGTATTATTTTGGATGGTAGGGTAAAAGTGTATGCAAAAAAAAAAAAAAAAAAAAAAAAAAAAAAAAAAAAAAAAAAAAAAAAAAGATGAGAAAAAAAAAAGAAAAATAGAAAAAACATACGGACTACCATCCCGTTTCATTTTATGTTTATGTTTTGTTATTTTCTTTCATTAGCTTAAGATCGAGTCTAGTCTTGGCTTAGCAACGTTGTATAGTACATGTAATTGATCAAGATCTTTAACTCGCCACCAGTAAAATATCCTTTATCCAACAAAACCGTGTTTTCCTTTTCCCTACACCTAACGTTATAACCCATTTAAAAGCCCTCTTTGATAGTTTATCTTAGGTGCTTACGCCTAGTGGAGGAGGTTTTCGATCCTTTCCCAAGCCTATGGTAATCTATTTGCTATGACAGGTAGTGAGAGATATTTTCCGTTTTCATTTATGAGATTTATTTTGATGACACTTGAGAGATGTGAGTATCTAAACACTACTTGTGAGGTGCTAGTATGTAATCTCCGTGCTTATTATGATTGAAGTGGAACGATTATTTGTTGTAATTACTTTTATGTTTGCATTAAATGACCCCTAACTTGTATTTTGATTGGAATAAAAGCGCATTTGCTTGAGGACAAGCAAATCTCAAGTGTAAGGGTATTTGATGAGGCGAAAAGTGTACCGCTTTTAAGGGGTCATTTAAGCCCGAAATCGTATTTATTTGATCAAATATTGCCCTAAATCGTTCCTTTTGTCATTTTAGGTACTTTTGAGGAGAAATCTGGAAAAGGAGGCATTTTGGACGTTTTTGGAGCATTAAAGTGAAGAAAACGGCAAAGTTTCAAGAATCGGCTAAAAGTTACTCTTGACGGCGTCACAATTAACATGGGACGGCGTCATGCCTTGGCAAGAAAAGTTGGATGTGAAATTTACTCATGACGGGCCAGTGAGTTTGCATGAGAATTCTGACGGCGTCACGCTTTAACTAAATCAAGGGCGTCACGGCTTAAATCATAAGGGGACGGCGTCACGTTCATGATCCGACGGCGTCAAGCCTTGATAAGCCAGAATGGATTTTTGAAGAGCTAAAGAGGGACGGCGTCAAGATGGTCATCCGGGAACCCTAAAAGCGGCGAGGTGACGGCGTCACAATGCATAAGGTGACGCCGTCAGATGTCAAAGTCTATATATAGTTTTCTAATTTTTTGTCATTAAGAGAGAGCTTAGTGTGTGGAATTTTGGGATAAAACCCTAAGACGATTTTAGCTACTTTTTCAGGGCTTTTTGCCTTGAGATCTTCCATGTTTCATTGAAAGATAAGTTATCAATTAATCATTCAATATGTCTATGTGTTGTTTGATTCTATCTTATGCTTGTCTTTTGTTTAACATGTTAGGCTAATTTTATCTTGTGTTTGCTTAGATCTAATGAAACCTAGCTATTGATTATTGGTTGTTAGTGTGTTGTTAGTTGTATTGGATGATTGTTTATCTATGTTAGGCTTAAGAAAACTGGCTAACTTCCTATTCGGTAACTTGCTTGAACGTCTTAAGAAACATGAACCAAACGCGTACTAAAGGTTTTTATGGTTGTATTTAATGCACAAGCGAATTCTAGTGATCCCATGTTAGGAGCTTCCTAGCCGGCTCGACATAGGAGTGAAGTAGGAGCTTGTAGAGTTTGGGGAAGTAAGTACGCCACCCCACGAATGGTATTAAGGAATACACCCGTCATCCACGCGACTAATACACACTAATTAACCGGTAAAAGATAGTTAGGGAGTAAGGAAATCTAAGTAAACACATTTCTCTACACATAAGTTTCTCACCACTTTTCATTTTTGTTATTTTATTTTATTTGCATTTGTAGTAATTTGGGTTAGTTGACTAGCAACTAATTCCGCCCACTCCTTCAAAACCCGAGATTTTACTTGCTTTTATAAAATATAAAAACATAAAAAGAATCTTCCTCAACCCTTAGACCTAATTAGAGTAGCCTTTCACACCTAACGAACACTATTCCCTGTGGAGAACGATCAATCCCCCGTACTTACCACTACACTATACTACATCGGTCAGGTACACTGCCTGGTGGGGTTGTAAGCCTCTTGAGATCCCTCGAGAGGTAAAACCTGTTGTAAGGTTGCAAAACCCACGCATCACTATCACCTTCTTGTTTTGCATTAACACTGCCCCAAGTCCTTTGTGTGAAGCATCGCAATATACCACGAAATTTTCAATCCCTTCTGGCAATGAAAAAATTGGCGTGCTGCAAAGTTTCTGTTTCAATAACTGAAAAGCGGTCTCTTGCTTTTCTCCCCAATCATACTTCTGGTTCTTTTGTGCCAACTTGGTCAGTGGCTTAGCTATCTTGGAAAAACCTTCAACGAACCTTCTGTAATATCCGGCAAGTCCTAAGAATTGACGAATTTCTGTGGGAGTTTTTGGTGTTGCCCAATCTTTAACTGCCTCAATCTTTGCTGGATCAACCTGTAGTCCTTGACTATCAATGACGTGACCAAGAAATTGTACTCTTCTAATCCAAAAATCACACTTTGAAAATTTTGCATACAGTTTCTCTTTCTTGAGCAGTTCTAAGATTGTTCTGAGATGTTCTCGGTGCTCTTCTTCGCTCCTTGAGTAGATCAAGATATCGTCAATGAATACGATCACAAACTTTTCTAGATATGGCTTGCACACCCTATTCATGAGATCCATGAACACAGCTGGTGCATTGGTTAATCCGAACGGCATTACCTGAAATTCATAATGACCATAGCGTGTTCTGAATGCTGCCTTCGGGATATCCTCCTCCCGAACCTTAAGCTGATGGTAACCCGATCTCAAGTCGATCTTGGAGTAATAACTGGAACCTTGCAACTGATCAAATAAATCGTCGATCCTGGGAAGTGGATAACGATTCTTCACCGTTAATTTGTTTAGCTCTCGATAATCAATGCACATTCTGAAAGATCCATCTTTCTTCTTTACAAACAAGACTGGTGCTCCCCAAGGCGATGAACTCGGCCTAATGAATCCTTTATCCAAGAGCTCTTGCAATTGGTTCGACAACTCTTGCATTTCTGAAGGTGCAAGTCGATAAGGTGCTCGCGCAATTGGTGCGGCTCCCGGTACTAATTCAATCTGAAATTCAACTTGGCGAGTAGATGGCAGTCCTGGTAAGTCTTCTGGAAAAACTTCTGGAAATTCTTTAACTGTTGGCACATCCTCAAGTCGCTTCTCCTCCGACTTCTTTTCTGTGATATGAGCCAAGAATGCATAACAACCCTTCTTTATGTATTTCTCTGTTTTAATGCACGAGATGATGCTGAGTCTAGTCCCACTGCGTTCTCCGCGAACGACCAATGTTTCGCCATCATAAGGAAGATGAACAACTTTTTCATCACAGATGATTCTGGCATGATGTTGAGATAACCAATCCATACCGATGACAATATCGAAACTTCCAAGTTCTACTGGCATGAGGTCTATATTGAATGGGTGATTGAGAAAATTAAGAGTGCAACCACGAATGATCGTGTCGGTGCCAACTACACTACCGTTAGCTAGTTCAATGTGATATAGAGTGTCGAATGTGGTTGGTTCAATGTTGAGTAATGGTGCAAATGCAGTAGAAACAAAACTTCTATCGGCTCCTGACTCAAATAGTATGGATGCATAACGATTATTAATGAGGAACGTACCCGTAACGACACTCGGGTCCTCCCTGACATCTTCTCCTCCAAGGACATAAGCTCTTCCCCTAGCTGTTCCACCTTGGTTATTGTTTCCCTGATTCTTTCCTTTTGGACATTCCTTCTTGAAGTGTCCAACTTCTCCACATCCAAAGCATGTTACTGGGGGCTTCTGATTATCAACCACACTCGGAGCTTTGCAATCCCTGGTTGGATGACCAACCTTTTTACAGTTCCCACACAGATTCAGACAATTTCCAGGATTATGATGGGTTTGGCATTTGTTGCACTTGGGTAAAGTACCATTGTAACCCCTTTTCTCAGCTTGACCTGCAACATAAGCCTTTGCAGTTTCCTGTCTCTTGGGTGGTGGTTGAGCAACATTGTTACTCTGGTTGTTGTCCCGGTTTCTTTTGTTGTTATTGTTATTGGAAGTGTTTCGGTTGCTGTTTTAGTTGTTGTTGTTTCGGTAGTTGTTGTTGGAGTTACGGTTGTTGTAGTTACGGTTATTGTTGGTGTTGTTGTTGTTGTTGTCTGAAGCAGTTCCTTTCTTCACTATCTGAGCCATGAGTTTCTGAGACATTCTGATTGCCTCATCCAATGTTTGTGGGTCAAAAGAAATCACATCACCACGGATGTTGTGAGGTAATCCTCCGATGAAATTCTCCAATAGCTTCTCAGTATCCGGAACCATTGTCGGACATAGTGCTGCCAATTCCTGGAATCTCCTGATGTATGCCTCAATATCATTACCTGCTGTCACTAGCTCATAAAACTCTGTTTCCATCTTTTTCACTTCTGTTCGTGGGCAAAACTTCTTTGTCAGCAACTTCTTGAATTCGTCCCATGTAAGCTTGTGAGCATTCTCCATTCCCATGGGCTTTGCATACGAATTCCACCATGACATAGCTTCCCCAACGAGTGTACTAGTAGCAAACTTAACCTTGCTGTCTTCCGGACAGTTGCATAGAAGGAATACTGATTCTGTCTTTTCAAACCATCGGATCATGGCAGTGGCTCCTTTAGTGCCTTTGAATTTTTCTGGATCACCACTCTTGAAATCTTTGTACGTACATTTACGGCCATTTGTTCCATTAGTATTTGTTCCTCCCACTTCTCCGGTTTCTGCCCGTGAAGCGGCTGCAGCTACGGCAGCTCTTTCAGTTACCAATGCTGCCTCAATACTGTCGGCAACAAGTCTCTTGATCTGGGCGGGTGTCATAGCAGGAGTAGCTCTTTTGGGTGGCATAATTCTTCACAATCACAAAAGAATACAACAATGAGAACTCACAATGGAAATGATCATCATACACAATATACACAACCACAACATGTATATACATCCACAATACGTATAAATACAACCACAGCATGTATAAATACAATGAAACCACAACGAAACATCATAAGTATAATCACGGCGCACATGAATATAATACATGAAAATTTCGGTTACGCAGACCGATATCATAAAATAGCACAACAAAAATCCTGCATAGTAGAGTCACACTTGATATATTTGTTTGTACTACAAGCAAAAGACAACAAGTACTAACTATGTCCCACACCCCGGGACTAGGATAATAATGTACAAGCTATGTGATAACAATCTAACACTAGGCACCTCCTCCGGGTGCTCCATCTAACCTGCGGAAAATCCTCTGAAGATCCCTAGACATCGCAACAACAATCTCCTCTAGGTGCTGAACTCAAAGCTGAAGGTCAATCTCCCTAGTCTCTGATGCGGTCAACCTAGCCTGAACTGAAGATAACTCACCGACCAGGCTGTGATGCTCGTCCTGGAACCTTTGTGCTCTGTCAACTAACCCTGGCACCTCCTGTCTGAGCTGTGCGATATGCTCTGAACTCTCCAACTGACGAGCCTCTAAACCCTGGTGTGACACATCAATGGCAACCCTGCCCTGGATCAATCCCTCGACCTCCTCCTCAATAGCCTCAATACGGCTCACTGGAGTCTCGTCTAGATGAGACAATGCCCTCTCAATCTCTCCCTGAAGCTGATCTAGTCGTGAGTCAAATGTAGCAGCAGTAATCAATCTGTCAGTAGCAGCCCTCGAGCTCTTACCAACCTCGAATCTGCTGGGTGGTGCTGTCTCTGTGGCATCTGAAGTATCTGGAGATGAGATATCAAGACGAGCCTGCTTCTTGAGCAGTAGGTCTGATGTAGGAGTAGAATCTCTGATATGGACTGGTGCTGATAAAGATGGCAATGGTGGAGACAATGATGATAAGGATGGTAAGGGTGATAATGGTGGTGGTGTACTGAATGTCACACTCCTCCTCGCTGTCAAGCGGCGACGGAGTGGATGAGATGAAGTAAGTGATGATGGTGGTGGTAGGGATACAAATGCAGCTGATGACCTGACAGTGAGACGATGAACCCGCTTAGCAGCAGTGCGCTTTATGCGCGGCCCACCTGGATATGTACGGTAAACTCGACCATAGGGTATCTGCTGCCCCGGCTGAATGACCGGAACAACTCTGGGACTACGACGGATCACAGGTGAAACTGGTGGTGTAGGCACGACTTCCCCCTCCTCAAAGGGTTCTGTCTCAGCCTCTGACATAACTGGTGAAGACTGTGGAGTAGGCTCCACTGATGATAAAATGATAGTGGGTAGTGATGGTGATGAAACTGACTCTAGTATGATGGAGGGTAGTGAGGAAGTATCGTCCACTGACTCAGAGTCAGACGAAATAACAATAGGGTGTGAATCCGAAGACATCACTAAAACAACAGATGTGAAATAAAAGTAAATAAACATTTACACAATGTGAGTTATGATGAAATGATATATGTATGAAATTGCAATCACTACATGTGATATAATGAATATGCACTTATGCTACAATGATGAGATGCTATGATGGTGTAGCTATAGTCTAGGGTATAATGAATAACCTAGTTCGCTATAATCTTTGCTCTGGTACCAATCTGTCACACCCCCAAATTTCGTGACTTGCAGCGGAATAAGTCATTCAGGGGCACGACTGGTCATAGCACCAAAGTTGCAGTTATATTGAACGAACTAAAGTGTCGTTTAGAAAATACATCGTTTGATTATTTAAAAATATTCAGAGTTATAAAGCTAGGTCCTAAAAGGTGAAACAAGTTTTCAGAAAACAAGTTCATACAATTCAAACGATGGACAAGTGCATAAAATATAAAGTGAGACGCGTCGACTCCGCGACTCCATGATGTCCATATGCAAGCCAACATGCGATACCTTAATTACCTGAAAATACATTGCTAAAAATGGTCAACAAAAATGTTGGTGAGATCATAGGTTTATGTAAATGAATGATTGTACGGAATCCACAAGTATAAAGTGTATGACAAAACCATGCCACATAAAAATGATACATTAGCTCTAAGCTCATGACCCCGAAGCTAGACTGAATGAAATGCCCCAACCGAGTGTTTGCCAATCACTCAAATATGACAAAAATGAAATGCGTTCATTTGACCAGTTGGTGCTACCAACCCGAACGGAGAAGTCACCCTCAATAGATCTATCCACTCACTCTCGCTTACTAACAATTAACGGTTCATGATAATATAAGGGGACTTTAATCTGGGCAATGATGTAACTTAAGCAATGTAATGAGTTTGGATACTTTGGTCCGCATATAAAAATGGTGCAATGTATTCTCCCCCGAGAGTTTAGAAATCAATAAACAATTTAAAACGGGGCTATGAAAACTCACCTGATATGATATAGCAACAATGATCACAATGGATATGATGAAGCAAGGCTCGGTTCCTAACCGCGACCTATCATGAATGATATGATCTAAAGTAAGCAAATGAAATGTTGTTACTCATGCAAACACTTATGTTATCGATACCACTCAAAAGTTTTGAAAACAACGTTTATCGTCGAAAAATACATTTTTGACGTCTCGTTAAGTTATAAACCACATTTCACGTAAATATGTTAAAACCACACTCCATGATCCTTGTTTGGTGTTCTATTGGCAAATATAATGTTTTCGTCACAAAACAATACTTTTCATAACTTGTGAAAATATATCCAAAACGGCCTCACAAAACTAGTCGCGAATTAGTGCACGTTAAGTGTTAGTGAATGAATTTGACGTCCTTGAAAATAAAACATTGCTACAAGGTTTTCGTGTCGTGTTATTGGACTTTTGATCATACGCGTCTTGAATAGATAGAAAACCGGCTATCAATGTGATGACTTGTAAAAATGTTAACTTTTATACTTAGAAAAATACTTTCTAATAGGGCTGTCAAAATAGAATAGAGTTCGTCGGCTTTGAACGTGTATATCTCGGTCGTTATAAGCTCGTTTTCAACGTTCTTTGTATCCACGGATTCGTCATAACATGAACTAACATAATCTTAGTAGTTCGGCTCTCCTAGATCACGTCTAACGCCTCATTTGGTCCTTTAAAGTTCGGCTAACAGCACGCTTATTTTCAGAAAATTAGTTTTCGTCGTCTAACTTCGAAAAATCATATCTCCTTCGTTATAAGTCGGTTTTTAGTGATTCTTGCGGCCACGGTTTCGTTTTTGAAAGAAATTTCTGAATATGAAGGCCAAAATATACAAAAAATTACTGAGTTTTCCAGTTTACACGATTTTGGACAGTAGGTATTTATATGTTTTAGAAACTCATTTCTATGGTTCTAAACTTGATCATACCACCTCAAATCAACTCCACAAGTTCGCAAACCCTACCATACACCTTCTTAGGGTGTCATGGGGTCCTAAACATCACCAACCTAGGTGGATCTCATGTGATTACTAGTGAAACTTATAGATCTAGTGTTTGTGATAGTTTATAAGCAAAATGGTATCAAAACATAAGTAACTTGCAAAAGTAACTAGTATAACTTGAAAATACATGATCATATGAAGTAAATTAAAATAATATGAAACGATCAAAATGATGTTCTTGAAGTTTACTTACAATGTTGGAGTGATTTGATGAGAAAATGTGCAATAACTTAGGGTTTTGATCACAAAACCTTAACTAGGATAGCAAATGGAGTGAGATTAATACTTGAACTTCACAAAATGATGGATTTCTCCCCTTGTTCTTGTTGTGGCCGTGGGTATGGAGTGGAGAGGGAGAGAGTGTTTGATCTTTGTTAGCTAATGAAATTGTGTAGGAAATGTGTTATAAGAATTAAATCAAAGGACAAGAAAACATATGCATTAATTGGAGTCTTGTCTAAGCTTGAAAGATGATGGTTTAGGGTGGCTAAGGGGGGCGGCACATGGAAGGAAATAAGGAAGGATTTGATGTAATTAAAGCTCTTGTCTAGCTATTGGAAGAGTTAGTGAAGTTTATGTGTACATTGGGTGTTACCGGGTATCGAGTTAACTAGAAATAAATCGCGAAGATGAAAAATAAAATATGACGAAGTTGTAAAATGTGTAAAATCATATTCCTTGCAAGAATCGGGTGTTAGAATGATAATCGGATTGAAATTTCGTAAACCGACGGAGTTATAAGCTCCTAATGGAAAATGTAGCAATCGATTTAAAAACACCGGGTAAAGTAATAATATAATCTCTATATCATTATAATTAGCTTGAAAATGTATTAGGATCATTGTCTGGAGTATTTGGGTTTACTGTTGGTAGAAATGACTGAGTGGTAACGTTAATTAAACAATTAAGCATACGTTAATGAAAATCACACAAACACATGCATGAACTGATATGGTACTGATATTACTGATGATATGCAGACTGCCCTAGTCTGTATGATGTGTCTTCACTGATGATGCATGAATACGCAGCTAAATCTAATTGGTTACGCGCATTTGAATACTCGTAAACCTAGTTTACGGCATGATGAATGATGCCCATGAATAGTGATTTCCCACCGGGAATGAATAGTGTCACATGAATAGTAAATTTTTTGACGAATTCTCAAAGTCTCAAACTGACTTCAAAAATGATGAATAGTGAAATGATGAATAGTGATAGGTGAATAGTGATTTATGAATAGTAACTCATGAATAGTAAATTGTCGGGGTTTGGAAAATGACCTGAAATTACGAGGTGTGACATCATGAGCCATCAACAAAAGTATATAGATTTTGGTTTTGATCTTTATTTTTCTTTATTGTAGCAGTTAATAATTCATGATTAAAGATCATTTACATACCAAACTTTTTTTACATATCAAGGGATCAATCTTCGCCCTCCATCTTAATTTGATTTAATAGATGAGATTAATCCCAACAATTTAAAAAACACACTTTCAACATTTTTTTCCAAATATTAACATCTTTCAAACTATTAATCGTTAAGCAAAAAAAAAAAAAAAAAAAAAATACCGTTACGACGAGCATTTCATTGTCTTTCTATAGATAGACACTTTTATATACTTTCGACAAAATTATTTTTTTTCGTGTTTTTCACTTTTTTTTTTTTTTTTTTTTTTTTTTTTTTTTTTTTTTTTTTTTTTTGTTACTGAAATTTGTATTAAAAAATCATATGTGATTTAACACTAATATCACATGTGATATTAAATATCATATATGATTTAACATTAATGTCACATATGATATTACATATCATATGTGATTTAACATTAATATCACATGTGATTTTTTCATGCAAATTTTAATAACGAAAAATAGACCAAAAAAAACGTGAAGAAAACGAAAGAAAAAAATTGTCGAAAGTATATCAAAGTGTCCGTCTATAGAAAGATAATTAAATGCTCGTCGCGATGGTGTAATTATTTTCGCTTAACGATTAACGGGTTAAGAAATATTTAAATTATAAAAAATATGTGAAATATTAAAATGTTTTTAATCTCAACCATTGATTTCTTTTTAGATAAAAGGTGCAGATGAGTACCTTGGTATGTGTGAAAAGTTTAGTATGTAAAATAACTCTCCTCATAATTCATACTCCCTCCGTCTTAAAATTACTGTCATGAGAGGAAAATCACAAATTTTAATAACAATGAGGCCACTATAAATCTCAGCCACTAAAAGAGAATATTCCCTTAATATATTATCTAGTTTTTACTTAAAAAGGAAAGAGGACAATTATTTTGAGACATCCCAAAATGAAAATATGAACTATAATTTTGAGACAGAGAGAGTAACATTTTTTATCGTCATCTATTTTACAATTTAAATTTAAGTAACATGTTTTGTTTCATTATGTTTATGTGTCATGATTATTAACTTTTCGTTCCTCACAATCATACAAACAACTGCTCATCACCTAAAATTATTAGGGCCCGTTTGATTTATAGATGTGTTTATGATTAGGATTTGAATTTGTATTTGAATTTGGATTTAAGGTGAGAGAAAATATTATATTTCATTTTAAATGATCATTTAAATAATTGTTTGAAAAATTAATAATCAAATTTAATAATAAAATTACATGTAAGACAAAAAAAAGTTGTGACTGAGATTAATTTAAAATTCAAAAAAATGATATTTCAGTGGTAAGTGGTATCGATTGTCAAATCCTACCAAGTGACATGGTGATGAGAATTTGAATTGAATGTAGCGTGTAACAAAGTATTTTACACATCTTTCAAACCAACCCCACTAAAACCCTCATAGCAAATGGGCCTTAACTTTTCGTTCCTCACAATCACACAAACAAGTGCTCATCAACGAACCTTCCCACTTTTCCCTACAAAGCCTTACTTTTCCTTTATTCAACCAATTGAAATTGTTTTCTTTATTTGTACAGTACCTCTCAAGTGTTCTTTTGTTCAACATATTGCAATTTTCATTCTATTATTCCAACAATGTGACTTAATTTTTAGAATCATTATTTTATAATCAGAGGTGTGTACATCATATCATATAATGTTGAAGCAATTTCTTGCAACCGCTTCAAACAAATAAAGATAGCCTCCCGGTTGAACTTAGCTAGGGTTCTTCCGGCAAGCTTGGGTGTTGGTCCTTCCGACTATCGGAGGTCTTCCGGATATCTGCACAAGACAGCACACGTTAGGCTGGCCCCGGGTGTTATCCCAGGACCCACCTCCGGTGTGAGAGTAAGTATTTGGTATTCCGGAAGGGCTATAAAGTATGGTAAGAAATAAATGCAAGTTGTATATTAGTTGAGAGTAGTAAATGAGCTGAGTATTTATAGTACTCAGCCTCGATACCTGGAATGGCGGCGCCGCATTTTCAGGGAACATGTCCCCGACATAATCCCGTAAATCCTGGGGCGGTGGCGGCGGTGTCTGCAGCTGCCATCTGTCAATAGGTAAATGTCACATGTCTTATTGCTTACAGTGATACTGGCCGGAAGGGTCATGTGTCTTCCGGTAGGTCCGGGTGGCTACGCGTCGTCCGGATGACCGGTCGACGTAGGCCGTTCGGACACATACGTCAACATGTCCCCCCCAGTATTGCATTATCGGCTGAAGATCGATGATGTAATACTTAAGAAATACTTTTATATCTTTTGTCAAATGCCTTCCGACACACATACGTGATGCCGGTATTGGTGTTAGCGAAGTATTAACGTAATACTTCGAAGGGTGTCTTATGACCTTCTGGCCCCCAGATCATTCGGACTAATGTTGTAGTTTCTTTTTGGTTTGGCCGATGGTTTAATACTTTAAGAGTTGTCCTTGACGTGACATGGTTTTGATGTGCAGAAGCTATCATTGTACTTCTCCCGATCCCCCTATTGGTTTACAACGTTTTCTTACAGTTCAGATTAGTAACTGTCTCTTGCTTGTGTCAGCTTGGCCTTATCTCCCGGGGGTTCCGGTTTGCCGAAGGCCGTTGGTTTCCTTTTTGGAGATCAATCGTTGCTTTTTCTCGGTGGGCCAGGGTGTGTCGATAGTATGATATCTCAAACAATATTGTGGGTTCCTGTTAGATCCTCCCGAAGGATATGCCGCTAGGCTATAATATGTATGCACTGGTTTGACTGGGAGACGTCCTTTATTTATAATTCCTCATTATTTTATGGTTATCTAATAGAGATCTTAACTGAGAATTGTTGACACGTGCGCGCGTGCCCAACACATGCGTTGAGGTGTTGCCACGTCAGCGTCTTGCTAAATGTGACACCCCACCTTCTGCGTTCTTCCTATAAATAGGGCTACAGGTGTGTGTTTTTGACTACCGCAATTCCATATTTTCAACTGAGACGCCTTCTGGTATTGCTTTTCGACCGATTGTTGCAAGCCAGCTCGTGTTATTTTGCCCGTTCGATTTCCACACTTGTCCTTCGTCTTAAAAAGGTGCGTTTTGGTTCGTGTACGTTTTTTTTTTTTTTTACTTGCGTTTGGCCACGTCCCTCTTCTCCTCGGTCAAACCACATCGGTTTTGCCCATTTCTACTTGCGAAGGTCCCCCAAGGGTCAAGGGACTCCGCTCAAAGTCTGTCAGAGGGGTTCGCCCTTTCGGCTAGACGAAAGGGCTGTGCGCAGGATTACATGGGCCATAGGAGTCTGTCGTGCCTGTATCCACGTCTGCCCCCGAAGGGTATGACGGTGGGTTAATCTCCGAATGACGCCATTGGCTCGTACTTGGAGTGTTTTACTAGGGGTGGTTTCGTTATTTTAGTTGTACTTTGGCCAGTATGTATGTGCAAAATCTTCACCGTCCGACGTTTTTGCTTTTTGCAGCTATCACAATGTCTCAATACTTAAGGAAACCCAAGGTTAGAAAGGATGTGCCCGTGATTCAGAAGGATCAATCCTCCGAAGGGCATACGGCCGCTTCTTCTGCCTCCCAAGCTGCCATTCCGGAGGAGACGGTCGAAACGACGAGGGTCGAAGCGTCTGACCCAAAGGTTATGGAGGCCAGGAAAAGAAAACAGGACCAGAACGTTGTCCGGCCCGTTACTCAGTCCCAAACACAGGGGACTAAATTCCGTCTTCATCCTGACTCGTCAGGCGGTGGTACATTCCGAGAGATTAAACGAAGTAAGCCAAATGAGGGAGCCGGTATGGCGAGTTCAAAAGAAAGCGTCAGTGCTTCGGGCGCAAGAAAACAGCCGGAGGGGCCCAATGCTTCGGCCGGAAGAAAACAGCCGGATATCCCTGGAGGTATCGGCGGGGGCTCTGCGTCGGAGACCACTGGTGCCGGTAAGTCCCCCCCCCCTTTTTTTTTATATTATTTAAGAAGTGTTGATCCCTGGCCCTTATCTTTGCTCCGGCAATGGTTATTACTCAACTTTATTATTCTTTTGTGTGGGAAATGCAGGGGGTTCGTCCGCTGCTGCTCCCGGTCGTGGGAAAGACAAAGTGACTGATGAAGATGACTCGGCGTCTTTGCATGTGCCGATGTGGAAAGTGCGCAAGGATGACCGTCTGGACAGCTGGGAGGTCTGTCGGGATTTGATGCTGAACCTACCGACTCCGAAAGAAGAGTCGTTTTTGGAAGGTTTGGGGGACGCCGAGGCCGCTCAACGGGCCTGGAAACTTTTGGGTATGGGGGCCGCTGCCCAGTCGAATTTGTTGCTTCGGTTCGAGGGCCTTCTTCATGACCACAACGAGTTGTTTCGTGTTCACCAACATTGCGGAAACCTCGGAAAGAACGGGGGTGAGCTCAAACAGCTGAGGGCTGAGCATTCTACTTGTATGGTGAGAGAGTCGGAGCTGATGGGACAGGTGAAGGATTTGGAGAAGTTGGTGGAGGATGAAAGGTTGGCCGCGGCGGAACGAATCAGTGCCTTGGAAGCTGATTTGGAAAAAGCTAAGGTTAACCTGGGTGAGGAGGTGAAGGACAATCTGGCCCTCCGGGAGCAAAAGAAGGACCTTATTGCCCGGGTGGGCCGCACTGAAGGGGACAGGTTTAGGGTTGTTAAAGAGGTCCTCCCGGAGGTCGTTCGTCGACTATTGGGTAGTTATGAATATAAGGAGCATTTGGCAGGACCTTTCAGCTTGTCCTCGCAATCCGGTTTCATGGAGGGCGTGGTTGTGGGCCGCACGCCGGAGGAGGTGGCCGCTGTCCTAGCCAAGACGGAAGATCTGGATGCAGATGCGGCCAAGAAGCTCGACCCATTGTATGATGGGTTGTTCACCGCAGAGTATCCATACATCAAGAAGGTCAGCAGTTCCTATCTTAAGTCTCTTGATGAAATCCTGCAAATCTTCCCCGATCCTGAACCAGCTCCTTCTCCAAAGAGTCTAACTGCCGATGTCACCGCGGGGTCGTCTTCCGGGGCTCTTAAAGCCGGGGTTGCTAATGTCGAGGGTTCAACTGTTGGAAGGGATGAGTCGGCCCCTTGAATACCCACACAATTTGATTCAATTTGGTGTTGTAAGGCCTTCGAGCCAAGAACAATATTTTTATATCCGGATGACTGTAATAATTTATGACAACTAACTCGTATGGTCTATTCGTTTGTATATATTCATGATTATTCCATATTTCGTATGTGCTATGCTTCGTGTTTCGTGTTATCATTTGCTTGTTTCTGTAGTGCTTTTCTTTTTTGGTTTGTTGGTTTCAATGTTTACCTTGGAAGTAGGATTTTATTTTCCGGTTGACATGATGGGGTGTTCTATCGGAAATTTGAATGAACCTGTCGGATTTATGGACTTGCGATTATCAATGGTTGCCCTGTCCTACTTCCACCCCCTTTTTTTATTATTCTTATTATGTGTGGTACTGCATATGGAATGAAATGGGACAACTTGGATCTTCAAACGTGGTGCTGTTTTAGCAGGTGGATCTATCTTTATTTTCCTTTATCTTCTTTCGACCCCCGAAACGTGCCGGACAATTGTTATCGTTCGGCCTTTGCCTAATTTATGAATCGTATCACTTGCTTGTTACTGCCTTTGCCATTTGCTTAGTTTCGGAAATATATTTTTACGTTGGAGCAACACTCTTATGATCACGAACGTATAGCATTTGTTTGTTATTATCTTTACTATTTGCTTGGTACCTCCTTTGAACATTGACCACAAAAATCTCCGGAGGGGGCCAGCCTCTCGGAGGGATCACTCTTCACTTATGTTCAAGGTATGACACACGATTCAGCTTTTCCGCAAGGATCACGGCAACCCCTTTTTGGGTATCAACCATCTTTGGACATTGACCACACACTCCCCGGAGGGCGCGAACCTCTCGGGGGGAGGGGGGGCATTTTCTAATTATGTCTAGAAAACAATGAACACTGATCACTAATCTCCGGAGGGCACGAACCTCTCGGAGGGACCACTCTCTAGTTATGTTCGAGATATTACAGGTGGTTCAGCCTTTTCGCCAGGATTATGGCAACCCCTTTTTGGGTATCAACCATCTTTGGACATTGACCACACACTCCCCGGAGGGCGTGAACCTCTCGGGGGGGCCATTTTCTAATTATGTCCAGAAAACAATGAACATTGATCACTAATCTCTGGAGGGCACGAACCTCTCGGAGGGACCACTCTCTAGTTATGTTCGAGATATTACAGGTGGTTCAGCCTTTCCGCCAGGATTATGGCAACCCCTTTTTGGGTATCAACCATCTTTGGACATTGACCACACACTCCCCGGAGGGCGTGAACCTCTCGGGGGGGCCATTTTCTAATTATGTCCAGAATGTCACAAGTATTCTTGGGATGTTCCTCAGAAATACTGCCTCCCTCCAATGGCGGGGTAACTGCATTTAATATTAAAAATAGTTAATATAAGGTCTTTTTGAGAAATCACAAGCATTTCAAGGAGGTATTGTCGGAAAACTGCCCCCCTTCAACGGTGGGGAACTGCATAACTGTATTTCATTAGAACATCAAACCCTTTCGGGCGTTACAAAAGATACAAAGAACTCTATTTATGTGAACATTTTTTTATCAGTCTCCCGTCCTGCTCTCGGCGCTTTTCTACCCCTCCCTTCTTGACTTGTGTGTTCTCATACGGTAAACTTCCGGCCTTTTGAGAGGCTCATGCCTCTGGCGGATGGTGTTCCTATAGGCTTTACTTCCTTGATGTGCGACATTACCTGTCTTAAGTTACGAGAGTATTTGTGTTTCTTCCGTTAGCTTGCACATAATCGCAGAACAGAATAAAATGGTAAAGGTATTCCAGTGGTTATTTCGTATTGACAATTACCTGAGTTGTTACTCGTACCTCGGTGAGCCCGTCAGGGACTTCTCGATCACCACCCCGGTTCGACTTCCTACCGCCCCTTCTTCCAACGGTGGGTTCTTTCTTTTGCTCAGGCGGCATGTCTCCTTGCTTTTCCGCCGGTGAACGAGCTCTTTCCCCGATTTCTCGTTGTCTTGCAACAGGCTCCTCCCTCGTACCGGGATGCTTTCGTACTTTTGTCCGAGTGGCCAATGTTGCTATGCCACCCGGTGTGGGAAATTTGACCATCGAATGGACAGTTGAAGGTACGGCCTGTAGCTTCTTCAAACCGATGCGTCCCAGTATGGCATTGTAGGGGGAAGGCGAATCGATTACGGCAAATTCCAAGTTGACTTTTCGGGACAATTCCTGGTTTCCGAAATAGACTTCCAGGTCTATTACCCCTCGTGGTCTAATGGGTTTTCCCGTGAATCCCATCAAGATTGTGCTAACCTCCTTCAATCGTGTCCTGACCGTTGGGTCTAGGCACTCGAATTGGTGCCCATACATTATTTCCATCGAGGCACCCGGGTCGACGTAGACCTCACGTATTTTCCTCCCCCCAGCTTCAATTTCGATTACCAGCGGTTCATCTGACACTTTCTCCGGGAAGATGGCTGGGAAACTTATCGGCACGTTCATCCATTCTTCTATCTTCGCTTCTTCCGTTTTCCGAGAGGTCCTAAAGCCTTGGATCATATTGATTATTTTCCCTTTATTCCCTTGGCTGTTACCCCCTTGGTTAGTTTTCCTTCCTTTCCTGAGGTCTTTTACCAGATGGTCCAGCTTCCCTGTACTCAGCGCAGTTCTTAACTCCTCCCTGAGTTGCCAGCAGTCGTCAGTGAAATGTCCTTTCTCCCCGTGATAGTCGCAATACCTGTCCTCACAATCCTTCTGTGGCTTTCCCTTCGTTGGAGGAGGTTGCGGTAATCTCAGCTGGTGTTCTGTTGCCAATATTTCCTTCGGTGTCTTGGTAAGGGTGTCCAAATCGATCGGCCTCGTATCATTTCGGCGGACATCAGTTCGGCGAGGGTCGATCCTCCCAGCGTTCCCGTACCTTGGGGCGATATAAGGTGCATAGTAATCGTTTCTTCGCCCTTTAAATCCGACCTTAGGGCTGTTCCGGCGGTAATCTCCAGCAGGGGGTTTTGACTGGTAGTCGCCCTTGTTTTGGTACGGGTTAGGCCGAGACTCCGTTCTCTCTCCTTTTGGCAATTCTGTCGTCCGGAAGGCTTCCTCGGACCCAACAAAATCATCGACCCTTTCCAACATCTCATCAACGGTCTTAGGAATCTTATCTGAGAATTTATTGGCCAACTCTGGGCAGTGATGTCCATTCAAAAATGACCCGATTTGCATAATTTCCGGGGCGTCCGGGAAGTTGTTGGCCTCACAAATCCATCTTTCCTTAAAGTCCGGAAGGCTTTCGTTCGCCTTTCGGTGAATTTTATTGATCTCCGTTAGGTCCTTGGTGCTTATCCTTAACATACTGAATCTGTTCAAAAACCTCTTCTGAAGCTCGTCCCAGCTATCAATGCTCCCCGTCGGGAGTTTATCAAACCATCCTCTGGCTTTCCCGTCCAGAGTTTGTTGGAACATTCGACACCACACGGGCATGGGCCACTCTTCATGATTTCCTGCTCCGGTGAAACGGTTGATGTGGTCATCCGGATCGGTGGTTCCTTGGTACGGTTTCAGGTTCGTCGGTATTTTGTGCTTGGGGGATGAAAATTCTATGATCCTTTTCGTGAACGGGCACTTGATCATTTCCTTGAATGGTTTGCTCAGATCGTCGTTCGCCTTTTTTCCTTTCCCGTAGCTCGAATCATCATCCGCCTTTTTTCCTTTTCCGTAGCTCGAATCATCGTCCGCCTTTTTTCCTTTTCCGAAGAGCGACCCTCCGACATCTTCTTCCTCCGAATTTTCATACTCATCGTCGAGCCTCAGCATTTCGGGGCTCACCAGGTTACGATTGCCTGGCTGCTTGAATAGTTCTTTCAAGGCCGAAAGATGGCCCGCGATCAAGGCTTGGGCATTTGGAGGATCCTGGTTCCCTCCGGATCCTCCGGGTCCTTCTGTGTTCCGAACAGGGGTGAAGAGGGGTGTAGGACCCGTCGCCTCGAACGTTTCAAATGTTGGTGTAGGACCTGTCATTCAGAACGTCAGGTAGATCGAGCGGAAGGTCCCACGGATGGCGCCAATTTGTTGAAGCAATTTCTTGCAACCGCTTCAAACAAATAAAGATAGCCTCCCGGTTGAACTTAGCTAGGGTTCTTCCGGCAAGCTTGGGTGTTGGTCCTTCCGACTATCGGAGGTCTTCCGGATATCTGCACAAGACAGCACATGTTAGGCTCGCCCCGGGTGTTATCCCAGGACCCACCTTCGGTGTGAGAGTAAGTATTTGGTATTCCGGAAGGGCTATAAAGTATGGTAAGAAATAAATGCAAGTTGTATATTAATTGAGAGTAGTAAATGAGCTGAGTATTTATAGTACTCAGCCTCGATACCTGGAATGGCGGCGCCGCATTTTCAGGGAACATGTCCCCGACATAATCCCGTAAATCCTGGGGCGGTGGCGGCGGGTGTCTGCAGCTGCCATCTGTCAATAGGTAAATGCCACCTGTCTTATTGCTTACAGTGATACTGGCCGGAAGGGTCATGTGTCTTCCGGTAGGTCCGGGTGGCTACGCGTCGTCCGGATGACCGGTCGACGTAGGCCGTTCGGACACATACGTCAACATACATCATATCATATAATCTTATTTCATTCTCACGACTATGTTTATTACTAGTTTTAACACTTCTTCTACTACTAGTAGTTCCTCTGCCTTCTAACAAAGCCGCATCCACCACTACTACTACGAGCCATTCCTTCAATCACTAATCAACAACTAACTAACCAACTGTCTTCTTTCTTTCTTATATATATATATGTCCATTCCATGTAAAAATATTTCTATTTGAGTAAATTACACGGATGGTCCTTATGGTTGGCGTTGACTTTCACGTATGGTCCTTTGACTTTTTTTTTTGCATTCCCGGTCCCTAACTCAGAAACTATTAACACAGATGGTCCCTTGACCAAACGTCGTCAGCTTTGACCGTTAAACACCCCTCATGTGACTTGCACATGAGGGTATTATAGTCATTTTAATGTCTAACTCAGGGACCATATGTGAAAAACAAATCAAATCTTATATAACCCCTTGTAAAGACTATTTCACCACTACCACTCAAAACCTACTTCCCTCTCCCCTCCTTAAACCGGCCGCCAGCTTCATCACATAGCCGCCACCACTGTGGTGCTCCACCACCGTCAACACCGCAAACACCACCATCTTCACCTTCATCCGTCACCATCAACAACCTGGTTGCAGACTCGTCTATTGATCTATTCAGAAAACTTTGAATAATTTACTACTTTGCTAACTATTTATATTATTTTCTTGTTATTTATGGGAATGACTGCTACAGATTTTCTTAACTATCTCATATACTTAATCTTATAGTACTAGTTATAAATATTTAAAGTTTGACTTATTGAGTCAAAGTTATTGATGTCCGTAGTGCAATTAATGTTGGTTTTGTTAGTGTATTGTTGTTTAGGTGTTTTGGTTTGTGTTGGCTGATGTAAGCTTTAATTTGATTACTGATTTTGGTATGGAAGCTACTAAAGTTAGTTTTTGACTGAAAAGTCAAAATGTGTTTTTTTATGTTGCGGGTTGTATTTAACTAAACTGAAATTGGGTTCTCCACCAAAAAACGTTTAGTGTCCAGAAGACTGATATGGAAAGCGATATCTTTGGGTTATTTGTAGTTCTTTAAATCGAGTGGTTTCGGTGTATGCTTTGTTTTTTGCTTTTAAAAATGAGTATTTTTGTGTCGAATTGCTTGCTAGAACTGTTTTTTAGCTTTTTTTTTTTTTTTTGTTTATAGATTGAACTATGTCACAGGGAATGTGTCATATACTATGTCAAAGGGAGTGATAGTTGCCTAACGTCTGGTTCATATGCAAACATCTATTGTTAAGAGTTGTTGGACAGACTTTCTTGGTATTTCTCATCTTTTCTCTTGCAAGTGTGGTGTGTTATAATCGATATTCATGTTAATCTATTGATCTATTCAGAAAACTTTGAATAACAGAGAATTTTGATTTATCTATACACGACTCATGGGAATATCTGGATACATGGCTGGATGCTATTCGACTAGTTTACACGATTTATGCACGGGGTAAGACGGATGTTTTAGCAGGGATCATAACCGGATAGAATTTCTGTGTACTTTGTTTGGTTAAGAGGTGATTGTTTTTTGGATGTGTGGAAATGACTTGTAGATGCTAGAAATGGAGGCTTATTGTAAGATTGTGTATTTATTTCTTAAGGTATATTATTGTATGAATTGAGGCTATATATATTGAACGAGATGTGCTGCGAACCGCCGCGTTGCGGCGGGGCAGCAATACATAGCAATACATACAGAGAAAGTATTGCAACAAAAATTAACATCAGTCGAGTGTTATATTACAGGCGATAGTGGTTTAGATGTTGTTCAAAAGCAAACAAAAGTTAACATGTTATTGAACCGCGGCACATGGATTTTCAGTCATTTACGGACAGTTGGTTTTGGTTTTTTTGCTGCATTGCTTGTTTCCTCTGGCTTGTTATCTGTTAAGATTCTTCTTCGAGCAGATGTCCTGAGTACTTCTGTCTTTGTTGCTTGGCCTTGTAAATGGCTAGTAGCCTCTATTGTAGTAGGAGTGCTTGTTTGCAAAATTCCAGGTGAAGCAGGGGTAACCGGAGGTTCGGAAGTAGTACCTGACAGAGTTCAGTTAGTTATCATGCAAAAAAAAGTTGGCGAGTGCACGAAACAGACAACAGCTTGTGAAATTACAACCTTCCTCAGTTGGTGATTCGGCCTCAGCTTCTGTTAGCAAGGGAATGTTTTGTTCAGTTGGTGGCAGTAGATGCGGACCAGTTTCCATGACGCTATCAAGCACATAACTCTGATATTCTTTTGTAGAATCTGGCGAGAAGTGCAGCTGAAACAAATGTGTGGTTCCTTCGAGGGCTGTTAAATGTGGCGGGACTGTATATGCATCGGTGTAGCCTTCTTCTGAGACAACTTTGTTGACTTCTGTGACTATTGAATGTACCTCATTACTGAAGCATGTTAACGTCAAAACTCCAGTGTTGTCGGAAATCAGCAGTCTAAAGGAATAACTGCATAGGTATTAAACATAGGTGAGTTCATTACACAATATTAAGAGGTTTTTTTTTGTCGCTTATAAACTGTGTTTAGTTACTTGTACCTGTAATCACTCGGCTGTGTTGGAGCTGGTATCTCACACTGTGCATGTGGGCGGTCATCAAAGATTTTCCGCCTACAGTCATGGCATCTGCGGTAGAACCATGGTATGCCAACAACGACTTCTTCAATTGTTGCAACGACTGTGAATCTAACATTCTGTAAAAGGTAGTTACACATTAAAATAGTTACATGGCAAATACAAAGCTAGTAGTTGCAAGTTTGATAGAAGTACTGACTGTTTGGTTTCTTGGATCTTCTCGCAGAAGCTCGTCTATTGTAACTCTGTTTCTTTTCTTTTCATCTTCTATGTTATCGTAGCTGTATGTGCGCACATTCTGTATGACTGGTGGCGGGAGCAACTGTTCGTACCTGTAAGGATATTTCAACTTAGTTTGATGCTTAAAAAATTAGGCGAATGTGTTATAAGAGAAGGAGAGCAACTGACATGCTTAGTATGTAATCTGTTTCAGGAATAGGAGGGTTGAAATAGTAGTAAGTTGCGGGTGTGCTTGATAGCTGCAACCCTGCATTTGTTTGTGGCTTTGTTAGAATCTATTCTGTTAATATTTTGCAACGTGGGTCTGTGGAAACGGTGGTACCTTTGTATGTCTTCACCCAGCATGAACTGACAGCCATAACGGTTGGTTTAGGTTCTTTTTCATAGGTACTGATGCTAAATTCGTGAGCTTTCTCATTCCAAAGGGTGAATCTGACAGTGTCCCCTCTGCACATGGGAAAATATGTTAGCGAGCTGTTATTTAGAATGGCTGTCATTAAAAAAAGAGTACGTATAAAGGGCTGTTATTCAAAAAATAGTTCATATGATTAACTTACTCTAGGTTACGAAGTATGATGTCTCTCCAGACAATTTGTTTTGTGTTGGGCGCCTTTGGTTCACGGATATCACCAACAGAAAGGACACATGCTATGTAATCTGCAGTGACATAATGTGCAGTTATACTATTTTGTATTGTGTGAGTGTTACTAATATTAATCTGTACCTGTTAGTATTTCATTGTTTTTGTCTAAACGCTGATGTAACTGAGTGTATGTGGCAAAGTTGAAATGATGTAGTGGAAAGCTGGTTCCAGTATAGGGCTGAACATCGGTGACCCGGCCTAATATCAAAGTGAAGTGATTAGGTAATGTCTGCATCCATTTTTTGGTGTCTAGAAGACCGAATCCGGTGATTGTGTATGCAGCATTGATTTGAAGGATGTTATCAAATCTTGTTTTTTCGCGGCCTTCTGCGTTTGCCTGTATAGCGCCACCCTATAATATGAAAGAAAAACACAAATATTAAGAATGGGAAATTTAATGCGTATTAAAAGGTGTGATGTAGAGTAACATAACCTGCTGATCAAGTAATATAACGCTCAAAGTTGGTTGTTTTATCCCTCTGGTATCTGTAACTGTCCATTTGCGATATACTCGCACGCATATCGCTTTTGCTACGTCTGATGGTTTGAGATTAGCAACTCCAACAATTTCAAGATCTGTTGCTGGTCTTTTTCCTGCAGACCTTGTTATTGTTGGCAGTGAAGTATCATGCGACATTTTCCTGTATTATAATGATGGAGTGATAGGTGAGATCATATTTAAATAGGTGTAATAGCTAAGAAAAGGTAGTTGTCAGAAAAAATGCATAGCCAATAAACTGTATCCAAGCAACCAACATATGAGAGTTGGTGTTAGTAGGAGTCAGTCCAGTACAACTTTACCTTGGTTCGAAAAATGTATCGGTATTACATGGGAAGAAATATATGGTTGTGGTCTCCGTAAAGTACATGCGAAAGATGCCTCTGAAGGTATCCATTCTTAGAACATCATAAAAGGGTGGGCCTATTCTCTTGTCTATAGGACCGTAGATGTAACTGGCAAATCAGATGTAGCCAAATCTGTGTCCGATTTCTCATCAGTATAAGCATGACGTTCGAATGTGTGGGACCCTATATGGGTTCATTGAGCTAGCCTTTTGACAGTACGTAACAAAATCTGTCACAATATAACTAACATAGATATAATACGCAAGGGTTAAAATAAGAGATTAGACTGTATATAGGTTTAGTCACCTGGCGTTGGAATGTGTGCGACCCTATATGGGTTCATTGAGCTAGCCTTTTGACAGTAGGTAACAAAATCTGTCACAATATAACTAACATACATACAATCCGCAAGGGTTAAAATAAGATATTAGATTGTATATAGGTTTAGTCACCTGCGATTTAGTAACAGGATAAAAAATCTGTAAAAATATAGGTAAGAAACATAGTAAAATATTAGATGATATATGAGTTCAGTCTGTAAAAACAGAACTGACTGTATATAGGTTTACTTACCTGTGGTTTACCAATATATTACCGTCTGCATGCGGTTGCATCAGAAAGGTAAGGGAATCAGATTTGAGAGTATCTGTTTATTAGACACTATGTGGGTTAACTGGTCTGTGTGTTGTTAAGTGCACACAAAAGAAGTCTTTGTAGGTATGGTCTCTTTTGCTGTCTATAGGACCGCACATATAGTTGCTAAATCAGATGTAGCAAAGTCTGTGTCTGATTTTTTGTTAGCATAAGCATGGTGGTAGAATGCGTGTCACCCTATATGGGTTTACTAAACTGGTGTTTTGACAGCAGGTAACAAAATCTGTAAGAATATAAATGACACAGATAGACTTCGCAAGGGTTAAAATAAGATATGAGACCCTATATGTGTTTAGTTACCTGTGGTAATCAGTAATAGGCTAACGAAAGAAAACATCTAAAAGTATAACTGATCCTATATGGGTTTAGTCACCTGCGCATTAGGATTAGGAAGCAAAATATGTTTATTGGATCCTAGCTGGGTTCAATGTTCAGTTATTTGCGATTCAGTAATAAGGGAGAAAATCTGTAAAATTATAGGTAACAAATATAGCAACACAATAGACGTTACATGTAACAAATATAGCAACATAATAGACATTACATGGCGCCAGTAATGTGCTAATCAGTGATAGGGTAAGCAAAGAAAACATCTAAAAATAGAACTGATCCTATATTTCTTCCAGAGAAAATTAGTGTTTGGTTCAGGCCTATACAACGTCTAAGTATTAGAATAATATATTCTGTTTGCTGTATCTGTGGTTGAGTCATATGCATAAACACTAATACAGAAATGTGAAAGAATATGTGCAATGTGTTTGTTATGAATAAGACCTGGGTTCTGATAATGGTTTCTAAAAAGTCCCTGTAAACGATATTTTTTGTTGTATTCGGTGGTCTGTTGAGCTGATCTTTGATGAGGATTTTTAGCCCGTCAGGAGATGTGGCTCTTGAAAGTGCAACGTATAACTGGCCATGGCCAAAAATGGGTTCTGGTAAGTACACACCGATCTTGTTGAGTGACTGGCCTTGGCTTTTGTTGATGGTCATTGCGTAGCACACTTTCACCGGGAACTGCTTCCTTTTGAATATAAATGGCAGATGTTCGTCTCTGTTGAACAGCAGAATTCGAGGAAGAAATACTTTTTGTAGTATGCGAGTACCGGTAACAATTCTGACTTCGATTACTTTAGCAAGCATCTGTGTTACGATCATGCGTGTTCCATTACAAAGACCTCCAGTTAAATTCAAGTTTCTCAGCAACATAACAGGGGCGCCTATTTTGAGTTCAAGCTTATGTGGCGGAATTCCTGTGAATGATAGCGTGTTAAGGTACTTTGCTGGATATAGTAATTATGTGGCTCCTCCGTCATTTCCGCGTGGTATAGCTTCATCGTTACTTGTATATACATGACTGGGAGCACATAACATTTGCAGGACATCTGAGTTAATAGCGTCAACGGTTTCATTTTTTGGACAAACAATTGCTCTTTCTTGCAAGGATTCAGCAGTTGGTGATTGAAGAATGGCGTTAGGATATATGAATCGTATAAGTTGCATCCTTGCGTCATCACTATCTGGAATACAATACATATCGGGTATATGTATCCATGAGGTATCTCGGGGATCTGATTGATCTGGTTGACCAATAACACCATTCCCTATGTTGACTAACCATTCAGAAAATGCTGCAGTTGCAACCAATTGATGGGAAGGCGTCTCTATTCTTTTCAGGCGCATATTTTCAGTCAACAGATGAACTCTGAAGTGTTTCCACAGATATGATTCAGTGATACATGAGGAAATAATTTGCTGTTTTGTACCTTTTTTCTTTACCGGTAAAGTTTGTCTGAAATCTCCACCGAGGATGACTGACTTATTGCCAAAAAGAGTTGTTGGTGTATCTAATAGATCTCGCAAGGTCCGGTTAAGGGCCTCAAAACATTTACGATCATTCATAGGCGCCTCGTCCCAAATTATCAGATCTGTTTGTATCAGTAAGTCAGCCAGCTGAGTATGTTTTTTTATAGTGCACATAGACTCGTTCGTCACATCTAGTGGCAACTTAAACCTTGAATGAGCAGTGCGGCCTGATGGTAACAACAATGAAGCAATCCCGGAAGAAGCCACTGCAAGAACTATCTTTCGCTCTGCTCGTAGGGTGTAGATTATGCTCTTCCATACAAAAGTCTTTCCAGTGCCACCGTAACCATATACGAAAATTAGCTTTTGTCTGTTATCTCTTACACCTTCGAGAATAGCATCAAATAGCTGTCGTTGCTGAGTATTGAGATTTGGTACCAAACGATCTCTTTCAGCAGTCATAGCTTCTGTATCATAGCTTCGCTCTTCCATAACTGTTCTGTTTCGCAGAATCTGTAGCAGGCGGCGTGCAGGCAGGTGGATACCAAAATCTGTAACCGATTTCCCATGAGACCTAAGAATAGGCTCCAGCTCGTAGAGGACCCCATTTTGCAGTTCTTCATCAGTCAAGGTAATTTGGGGCATCTGGAACAGGTGTGATAAGATTGCAGGTATATCATCACTCATAAGTTTCCAGTGCTTATTCCAAAGAGAGACTGGATTAGTAACATCACAGAAGATAAGAATTTGAGAGAACAGCTGGCGTATCTCTGCTGCTGTAGCTGTTAAGGCTGCTTCTAAAAGAGCAAGCGACCATTCTCTGTCATCTGCTAATAAACCGATTGCTTCACACGCTGATCTATTACTTGGATAAAGACGGCCTTCAACTATACGTATAGCAGAGAATGATGTACAGCCCTTCTGGTGGCAAAGTAAAAGCCTTTGGTAATACAAATCACCAGCGCTAGGATGTATGTATGCTAACCTACCAATCGAAGGCTTGTTAAGGTTTCATCTAGGTGACTAAAACTTTTGAGCATGATTCCAAACAAATTCAGAAGGAAAGTCTAGATACGTCAGATGGTGACCGAGTGTAGACCGAGAATTAAAGTCTAACCACTGTGTTATGGTGGTTTTCTTGTTACTTGGATTTTCAGCAACAGAGTGTAAACTTTCATTTGCTCTGAAAGTTACACGCTGCATATTTTCAAGATGAACAGCCAATATTTGCACAGCCGGATCTCTGTAGTGAATATCGAATCCTAGCAATCGCCAACAGGCCTCGTGTGGACCAATGTATCTCGCATCTAGATAATTGCTTATCTCATCAATTCTAATTGCAGGTGTCTGGCTTGTTGAAGGCGTGTTTCTAGTGGATCTTGTTATCTGCGTGACAACTCGGTCTGTGCCTTTTGAAATATACTTGAATAAATACTTAATCAACGTTGTCCATTCACAATATTCTACATTGATGTGTGCATAAAACCTGGTAAGAAGCATCATATTAAATGGCACGACATAGCTATTATCCAACTCAACGTTTTGGACAGTAGTAATGTCTCCCGAAGGCCGCCTGCGATAATGTACATAGCCGTTTTTGTCAATAGAAGTAGCATCAGCATATGGTTTAGGAAACCCTTTTGTGCATGAATCAGTTCCCTTCATACATGGCGCTGATCTATTTGCGATGCCACATGGACCATGCATCATAAATTCGGTAACTATTCGATAACCTTCTGGGTCAATGTGTCTACCAGGTAATTCAGCCGATATATATCGGTCGATATCTGCATGTGAGTGCACTCTTGAAGCTTCTTTTATCCACAACAACAAATGACAATGTGGTAGGCCACGCTTTTGAAATTCAACCGTGTACAAAATTGAAAAGTTAAACATAAAAGTTGAATCAGATATAATGTACAGGGTTTATGTATAGGTACATATTAATAAAAACTGAAACTTACTCGCTGCAACTGGTCCAAATGGTCTTCCGTCACGCAGATACGCAATCAGTAGATGAATTTTCTGCTCGAAAACTCGATCGACAACATCTGGCCTATCAGCAACATTAACGTGCGGAAACTGCTCCATATATTATGTAATTTCTGGCCATTTGACATTGCATGTAAATGTGATGAAGAAAGATGGGTTTCCATAAACCCAGAAAATTGCGAGTGCATCAAGATAGTGGCTGTACATATACCGTGGGCCACCGACGAATGATGCAGGAAGGATTGTTCGCATCCCTACATCCGAACCATTCCGATCACCGTGTGCAATTGCATCATACACCCCTGAAAGGTAGTCGTTTCTGATATCATTCTGGTGGTCACGAATGTAATCTAACCGATATTGCTCCACACTACAATAAGCTGTGACTACATATTGTTGAAAGAGCCTTCCGGACCGTGTCAGCAGGCTATATTCCTGAAAGCGATCATGCAATTGATATGCGTAGTACATCTTCATTGACATCTTTTTGGTTTGTTCCACTGCTTGAGTATCCGGGTTCCATAAACGTAGGCCAATGTGGAATCCATCTTCTCCGAAAATGAAAATTAGAGGAAACTGGAATGACATATAGCAAGGATGCAATTTGCTAACTCTTTGTGGTTGGCTTGAACGTTGCTGAATAACGATATCAAACTCAGTCCCTGTATCAGGACCTCCTTCATAAACAATAGCTCCAATAGAATCGCCAGAAGGCAGCTCATGTTGTCGTGAACCCTTGACTGCAAATAACCGTATCTTGAAATCAGGAATGTCTTCAGCATTCAGTAGGTTTCTTGCTGTCCTAAATAAACGAACCAACTCATTGTGCTCATCCAGAACCTGAATCAACCCATTAACAATTTCTGGCCTTTAATTTTGACCGCCATCTTCAAAATGGGTCAAACGATTCTGTATTTCATTTTGTGTATCAAAGATGTATAACTGCAAGAAACGTGGGTCAGTTTCTTCAGCCGGACAAAGAGAACCTATCCAATGATAAATCTGGCCCGATATTTTGAACACATACGGACCACGACCTCTGTTTACTGATTCATCGGTTTGAGCTCCTAACGAAGTCATAGCAAACATCGAGTTATAAGGTCTGACATTCTCCATGAAATGGCGGTCTGTGAACAATTGCTTGATATATGCAGGGTATTCGGATTGACGACGCAAAACTACTTGACCACCCATGCAACATCTGTGATAGCTAGGGGATGCACGGCTTCCATGTTTGATCCTTTCTTCAAACCAAAAAAGCGCCTTGCAATGACGACAGACCCTGTTACATGCCCCTAAAGACACATATGCATCTGGTGGTCCTGTAAAGGCATTAAAAAAAAACTATATAAAAATGAAGGTTAAAAGGAATAAAACAAACAGAAACAACGTCCCATATAGCAAGGAAACATAATTAATAGTACCTGCGCGTTGGCGGTTAATACCAGTTCTTTGTGTTCTCGCTGCTCGCCTAGCGCTCGATATAGGATTTGTAACCGTTTGAGAAATGGTAGGAGGAGTAGAGGACGGAGTTTGAAAGTGCGCATTATAGTTAGAAGATGCAGTAGGAGCAGGGTCAGATTCAGCTGCGAAAAGAGCAACAAACGTTACCTACAGATAAAAGTCCCATATAGCAATAAAACATAATTAATACTACCTGTGTGTTGGCGGTTAATACCAGTTCTTTGTATTCTCATCGCTCGTCTAGCACTCGATACAGGATTTCTAGATGTTTGAGAAGTGGCAGCAGGAGTAGAGGGCATATTTTGAAAGTGCACATTATAGGTAGAAGATGCAGCAGGAGTAGGTTCAGGTTCAACTGTGAAGGCCAACAGTTAAAGTTAGACACAGGAAGCGAAATCAGAAGCGTAAAAAAGGGTGTAAAAAGCAATAAAATACAGACATATACAAATGACAATAAGAAAATGTACAGCACCGGTTGTTGCCGACAGCGATACATCATCTACCTTCTGTTTCCCTTTTCCAGCAACATCCGTTTGTTCCGAGACACTACATCGATAACCTTCATGGCGCTCATTAATTGATATACCATTAGAACATCTGGTAGGAATTGTGGAAAGAACATCGTCGCTGGTATCACACAAAGAAGTGTCACTATCCATGAATTCAGCAATGTCACACGGAGGAATCATTATACTCTCGCAAAATGAATTTTGCATATCAACTGTTAGGAAGCCACCACCAGTATTAGAAACCGAACGCGGGCGTATATCTGTTGCCATATCTCGTATGAAAAAAATGCGCCATAAGCAAACATAGGCAAACGATGAAAAAGGAAAGTGAAAAATAAAAGATACAGAACGTTACCAGAAGAGTTGGTGGTTTCCAAATGCATTGAAACAGGCATACCAACATGACATGGACCTGCAAATAAGAGATGCGGGTAAATAATTATACGCACGAACAAAATACAAATATAAAGAAACAGCAATAAAAAAAGATACGGTACCAGTTGCTGCTGACAGTGGGATGCGATCCATATTTTGTTTCCTTTTTCTGTTGGTACTTGTAGAGAGCGGAAAGGCACGTACACAGTCCTGACGAAATTCAGGAGTCGATATACCATTCGAAGATTTTGTAGACACGACAGGGACAGCGTTGATAGCAACGGAATCATGTCCCAAGGGATCGTTACAGCGTAAGGAATCGTCAACACACATGAATTCAGCGAGATCACATGCAGGAAGCATTATACTTTCACAAACTGAAGTAGGCGTATCAATCATAAGAAACCCGCCAGCGTTGTTAGCATCTAAATCAGCGGCCACATCTATAACACCACCAGGGAGCAGCCCTTCACCAAGATCACAGCCAACAGACCCATTTCCTTCTAATGATCGTTTACAACTATTTCTACGGACACCTTTAGTCTTACTCCTCATACTTAACAAATAACTATATTTTTTAGTTATGGGGCAAGGTTTTATTCCGATTTCTTAGGGTTTCACTCTCATGACAAATTACACAAATGACAAACCGCAAAAATAATTACAATCACCTATACAGATAAGGCGACTACTGATTCGCACAACTATTCATGACAAATCAAACAAAACCATAGATTACACAGATGTTCACAAATCAGCCGGTATAACTAAACACAAAGAACAACATACTACAAATGACACAAATAACTGTAACTACTTAATGACAAACGACACAGTTGACCACAAATAACTACAAATGGCTATAAACAAAGCGCAAACAAAAAAAATAAAACAAACACACGAATACACAAACCTAACGTCTTCTGATTCGGCGCGACAACAGTCCTCAAGGCCTCCAAAGCTGAAGAATAAAAAAATAACCAAATAAATAAATAAATAAGGCATCAACGCGTAGATCGTAAGAAGCAAATACACAAACCACACAAACCACAAACGTATCGCCCTCCGGCAAAGTTAAAGCGCAGCAGCAGCCGATCAAAGCCGACGAAGAAGATCTACACAACTACCAAGAAAAGCACAGGGAAGAGACACGTATAAATCTCTAGCGAATTCTATCATTTGTTAGAACTCGGGAAAGGCTAAAAGAAGCGAGGGAACAAACGAAAGGGGAAAAGCGGGAGCCCACAGCCCAAAATCGAGCCCAACACTGCTACAACAACTGTAGCAAAACTCGACGCTCCATTATATATAGAGTAATAAGCATATTGATTTCCTATGAGTTTTGTGTGGTTTAAATTATTTGGCGGTGAAATTTTTTTTAGATTTTTGTGATGGGTTTTTGTTCGGTAGGGTGGCCGGAGCGGCGGTGGTGGTCGGAGTGGGTGGTGATGGTGGCAGGAGTTGGTGGTGGTGGCTGGAGTGGGCAAATTAATTAAAATTTACAAGTTTTAATGCCATAGGTACAAGAGAAAGTGTGAGGGTAAATTACACATATGGTCCCTGTGGACATTAAATGACTATAATACCTTCATGTGCAAGTCACATGAGGGGTGTTTAACGGTCAAAGCTGACGACGTTTGATCAAGGGACCATCTGTGTTAGTAGTTTCTAAGTTAAGGACCGGGAATGCAAAAAAAAAAAAGTCAAGGGACCATACGTGAAAGTCAACGCCAACCACAAGGACCATCTATGTAATTTACTCTTTCTATTTTATATTGTCAAATGAGTGTTTGGAAATGGCCTTCTCTTTTTGTTTCTTCTGGCACAATCAATCAATTACTCCATTAATGAATGATAATTGATGCATGGACCTAAACAATTAGAGCACAAGGTGCTGTGAGCACCCATACCTCCTCATTTGGGGCCCACCAGGTGTCACATCACTTTAACAAACCTCAATAACTAACCCCCATCACTAATAACTAACCACAACTTACTCATTTGGGGTCCACCACTTACAACTTTATTTTTTTTTATTCAAATTTCCAAATAAACTAAATTCATTTCATTAAAAACAAAAATACAATACTGTTAGTTTTATAGACGTAAAATAGTAGTCGTGTGTTAGGATCGAACTCGAGATCACGGGATTGCACACATTACGTATGAGAACTAATTATTAATGATTAAATATAAAATGTTATATTCGATTATTAATTGTCACAAATGAGATAATGGACGTTAGTATTTAACGAAAGTGACTAACGGTCGTTAAATAAAATAAAGGAAGGACTATAGTGTAAATTAGTAGCCAAGAAGGATCCGGAATCCTTAATAATTAAGGGTGCCGATCGGTTGGGGCTTTAGGAGTCCTAATCCTACTCTAACTTGGGCTCTAAGATACTACACTATATAAACAAACCCAAGGTTCTAGGTTTTGGTAACCTCTTGTGCACTAGCTAAACCTAAAATCCTTTTCCTTCTCTTTTGATTAATTCGATCGGTTCTAGACCTCAAAGAAGCCGACCGAAATTTTTGTGAACAAAAATTGTTTTGGTTTTAACTTTGTGATTAAATAACTTGCATATTGTTAGTTCGGTTTAGTGCGTGTGTACAAGAACGTGGTATAATCACATCATTGATTATATCTTGGATTGAATTGCAAAACTTGGTAAGGGGCAATTCTTATAATCCTAATAACCCTAATTAGGGTTCTTCATTCATATTGCTCAATTGATTCTTGTTCGGGCTAGAATCACTAAGGTATGTTTACTTTATGTTTTGGTTAATTATTATGTGTTATATGTATTCTATACGCTTCCGCATTATGTGTTCTTTGATTATGGTTTATATATATGATTGTCATGATGTTATAATTCCAACAGTGGCATCAAGAGCCGTTTATAACATGTAATTAATTACCGAAACCACATAAAAATCAAAACTTGTTTAGATTATACACATGTTTAGATAAATTCGATTAGGGTTTTTATTTTCCAACTCAAACCCTATTTTTTAATAAATGTCGATTTGGGTTTTTTTATTTAGGGTTTGTGTTTTGGATAATTAATTTGATTAGAAACCCTAGGTTTATAACATGTTTATGTGTAGTAAAGTGATCCTGTGCAATATGCTAATTGTTAGGTAGAATCCATGCAAACGTGCATGTTTGGCATGGATTCATGATTGTTTTATTTGTTTTCACATGTAAGTTAATTAATAGATGTCGAATTGGGGAAGACTCCAATTATATTAAGTAATCAATTATGTGCAACATGGTTTAATTTTTATTAAGACTTACGCAACCAAACTTGTTTGGTGTATGTGGTCCATTGGGTACAATGAGCTCGAAAACCAATGGGAGTCTTAATTAAAATTAGACATAATTAAAACCTAGATTGATTATTATTAGGATATTGAATTAATTTGCATGTGGCTACATGTTTTTCATAATTAATTGTTAAGTTATGTGTTATTATTTAGTTGTTTTTTTTTTTTTTTTTTTTTTTTTTTTTTTTTTTTTTTTTAAATTACTTGTTTGTTTAATTGTAAAGACATGTTTAAGCAAAGGGTATTTTTTTTAAATAAAAGTAAAACGGACTAAATAATGGTGAAACATAAGTAATAAATTATGAATCTTGCAAAGTCTTATGTGCTGATAGTGGTTCGCTTCGCACGGTAATTTGCTCCCAGGCGAGACTAGCAAGATTATACTTTATTACATAATTTTATAAGACTTAGAATCATAAAAGTTTAATTGATTGATGTAACTGTACAAATGGTCGAAGCGGCGGACCTAATTTGACAAACTATAAAGTGGGTATAAGGAGGCTTGACATTAAATTGTCATCCGAAAGGGGCGCGTTTTTAATTAGCTTCGGCGGACGTTTGCCCCTCCGCTCGCCTGTGCGTCAATTAGAATTACCAAGTACACCATTATATGTACGAAGCATCTTAAGGCAAAGTTGTAAGTTACTCAACGCCTCATATTAAAACTTTGATGATTTAACTCTTAGCTTAAAATTGATAAAAAGGTTTTGAAAAACTTTATGATACGAAGATGTATGCATGCCTCTTCGTACATATTTTGATTGTCACATCAAAATTTATTACCCTTTAAAATTAAGTCTATGCCATCTAGTTAAAGAACACTTGAAGTTGTTATTTGGTCATGTGAGAGCTTGGACTAAATTTCAATGGAAAGGTAAAATTGCATAATCTCATTGCTAGCAGATCAACTGATGTGATGGGATTATGGCAATTTGCAGTTTTTTATTTAGACGACTTAAATTGAGTTAAGTGAGAGCTTGAACTCAAGGCATAAGATGGGGATAAAACATGCTTATGTTGGAAATTGTTTGCCAATATAAATCCCATTGATCTAGGAATTGGAAAATTGTTTGCCAATTATTGTACGACAGATTACCTTGTTATATACTTTCATTACTAGCAGATCAACTGATGTAATGAAACTATGATAATTTTGGATCCTAGTTTTCAAGAAAGTACTATGGTTATATGAATATTTCCTTGGGTATTTTATTTTTTTGAAATTGTGTATTATCGAAAATACTAATTTGAACTTTCTTTATCTGTAGAATGGCTCAAAACAATAACACCAATATGAGTTCCGCGTTCAAGGCTTTCTTTGAACGGGAAAAATTGACTGGCACACAGAACTTCAATGATTGGTTTCGTTCTCTGAGGATTGTCCTGCGAGTACTTGACCAACTTGACTATCTGTACAAGCCTTGTTCTGCTGAACCAGCTGCAACTGCTTCTGATGAAGTAAAAGCAGCATGGAAAACTGAGTATAAAGCACACAATGATGTGGCTTGTTTGATGTTGGGAGGAATGACGCCTGCTCTCACAAAGCAGTTTGAGAATTACTTTCCCATGGACATGCTAAATGAACTCAGGAAATTGTTTGAAAAACCAACTAATGTTGAGATCTATGATTTAATGGAATCTCTACATGGTTGCAAATAGGCAGAAGGTGAACCCGTGGGTGCTTATGTACTGAAAATGAAAGGTTACATGGATCAGTTACAAGCACTAGGCAAAATCTATGAACAAGATATAGCCATCGACTTAATCAATAGATCCCTTTCAAAGGAATTTAGTGGTTTTGTTCGTAACTTCAATATGCATTGCGTGGGGAAGACAGTTTCTGATTTGCACGCATTGCTTATTGATTACGAAAAGGGTTTACCACCAAGGACTACTCCTACGCCCCAGGTACTAGCTATTCAAAAGGGTAGGATTAACAAGCCAAGTACGAGCAAGAAGGGCAAGGGTAAGGCTAAGGCTGATAAGGGTAAGCAAGTTATGGCTTATCAACCTTCACCTCCACCCAAGAAAAACCCTTCTAAGCAGAAGGATAACTCCAAGAAGGACCAGGCTTGCCACTACTGTCATGTAGTGGGTCACTGGAAGAGGAACTGTCCTCTTTACATCCAAGAGTTGCGGGAGAGTAAGAATAAGAAGACTGGGCACTCGGGCGCCAGCACTTCAGGTACTTTACTCATGATTGAATTATTTACTCTAAAACATAAAATTAATTCCTGGGTATATGATACTGGATGCGGTATTCACATTTGTAATACGCTGCAGGGGTTTAGAGTGGAAAGGAAGCTTGCCTATGGGGAGCGATATCTGCATGTGGGAAATGGAGCACCTGCAGCTGTTGAAGCCATAGGAACGTTTAATTTAGTTTTGCCTTCGGGCTTAGTACTGTTATTAGACAATTGTCATTATGCACCTTCAATTGTTAGGGGTGTAGTTTCCTTTTCATGTTTATTGGATCTTGGTTTAAATCACGTTATTAGTAGCAATGGAATTTCAGTTTCTTTAAATAATGTTTTTTATTTTAATGCAATTGCTGTTAATGGTGTGTTTGAAATTGATATGAATGATCATATGTCCAATAATAATTCAATGTATAGCATTAGTAAGAGAATTAAGTCTGACTTGAATTCATCTTACCTTTGGCACTGTAGACTTGCCCATATAGGCAAGACTCGCATGAAAAAGCTGCAACTTGATGGGCTTTTGAAAAATGTCAATGATGAATCATATGACAAGTGTGAGTCTTGTATTTCTGGGAAGATGACGAAGAAACCTTTTCATAGCAATATGGAAAGAGCTTCGGATCTACTTGGTTTAATACATACTGATGTGTGCGGACCACTTAGGCATGTGTCAAGGAAAGGTGCTAGCTACTTCTTAACCTTCACAGATGATTTCAGCCGTTATGGTTATGTTTATTTACTTAAACATAAACATGAGGTGTTTGAAACATTTAAGGTTTTTAAAGCAGAAGTGGAATTGCAACTAGGAAAGAAGATTAAAGCTCTTCGATCCGATAGGGGTGGTGAATATTTAAGCCAAGAGTTTAAAGATTACCTAGCTGAGAATGGAATTGTCCAGAATCTCACATCTCCATATACACCACAATAAAATGGTGTATCTGAGAGAAGGAATCGTACATTACTGGATATGGTACGATCAATGTTTAATCTTACAACTCTTCCATTATCCTTTTGGGAATATGCCTTAGAATCTGCGGTTTGTATTTTGAATATGGTTCCCACTAAGAAGGTAGATAAGACACCATATGAAATATGGAGTAGAAAGGTTCCGAATTTGTCTTATTTAAAGGTCTGGGGTTGCGAGGCGTATATAAGACGTGACTCAGCAGATAAACTCCAACAGAGATCTGTGAAATGTATCTTTGTAGGATACCCAAAGGAAACAATGGGTTACTACTTTTACTATCCTCCTGAAAACAAGGTAATTGTTGCAAGATATGGAGACTTTTTAGAAAAGGAACTTATATCTCAAGAATTCAGTGGGAGAATATATGATCTGGAAGATGATCATATAGATACATTACCTTTTGAAATTACTAGCTCACTTCCTGTGGAACCTGAAAGTCTGGGTCCTCCACCTGAAGTTGAAAGTGTTCCCATTCGCAAGTCTTCAAGACATGTGAAAGCACCTGAACGTCTATGTCTTAACATGGAAGTTGAGGAAACTATATTAGGGGATTTTAATGAACCTCCTAATTATAGAGCTGCCATTGAGAGTCCTGAAAAGGACAAATGGGTAGTTGCTATGAATGGGGAAATGCAATCCATGAAAGATAACAATGTCTGGATTGAAGTAGACCTTCCTCCTAATGCCAAGGTAGTTGGGAGTAAGTGGCACTTCAAGAAGAAAACTAACATGGATGGCAATGTACACACCTATAAAGCCCGTTTGGTAGCTAAAGGCTTTACTCAAATGTTTGGTGTTGACTATGAGGAGACCTTTTCTCCTGTAGCTGACATTAGGGCTATTAGGATTCTCATAGCCATAGCAGCATACTATGACTATGAGATTTGGCAAATGGATGTCAAAACTGCCTTCCTGAATGGTCGCCTAGATGAAGACATCTATATGGCGCAGCCAGAAGGGTTTGTGAATCCAAAATTTCCAAACCGTGTATGCAAACTTCAAAGATCCATTTATGGATTGAAGCAAGCATCACGACAATGGAATAAAAGATTTGATGAGGAGATCAAAAGGTATGGATTTACTCAGAATCATGATGAGCCATGTGTATATCACAAAGCTAGTGGGAGTAATGCAATTTTCCTTATTCTATATGTTGATGACATATTGATCATGGGAAAAGACATTCCAAGTTTGCAAAAGGTTAAGGCATATCTTGGAAAGTGCTTTTCTATGAAGGATTTGGGTGAAGCTGCATATATTCTGGGAATCAAGATCTATAGAGATAGATCAAGGCGGTTAATCAGACTAAGTCAAAGTGCTTACATTGACAAGATATTGAAGAGATTCAATATGCAAAATTCCAAGAAGGGATATTTGCCAATGGAAGTGAAACATGGCTTGAGTAGTGAGGATTGTGCTTCAACACCTGCAGAGGTGGCACGCATGAGTAAGGTTCCTTATGCTTCGGCTGTAGGATCTATTATGTATGCGGTGAGATGCACAAGGCCAGATGTGGCGTTTCCTCAAAATATTGTCAGTCAATTTCAACAGAATCCAGGTGATAAACATTGGATTGCTGTTAAACATATTCTGAAGTATCTTAGGAATATGAAAGATATGTTTCTTGTGTATGGTGGAAATCCAGCTACAGAACTTGATGTTACAGGTTTCTGTGATGCGTCCTGGCAATGTGACAAAGATGAAGCAAAGTCTCAGACGGGCTATGTCTTTGTTATCAATGGAGGAGCAGTAGACTGGAAGAGCAAGAAGCAGAGTACAGTTGCGATGTCTGCGACAAAGGCCGAATACATAGCTGCTTCGAAAGCTGCGATGGAGGCAGTCTGGATTAGGAAATTCATTTCAGGGCTTGGTGTTATGCCTTCAATTGAATCGCCTATTAATATGTATTGCGACAATTCTGCTAAAATCATATTTGCCAATGAGCCTGGAGTCATGAAGGGCACCAGACATTTTCTACGGAAGTATCACTATGTTCGGGAACGAGTCCGCGAAGGTGAAATAAATCTCTTGAAAGTTCACACAGATGATAACTTAGCTGATCCATTCACTAAGGCTTTAGCGAAAGAAAAGCTTACTAAATTGTCAAATGGAATTGGACTTAAATTAGCTAGTAGTTTCATGCATGACTGTGTTTAGTATTTGGATAAAGGAATGTAAAACATTTATTAGTTATTAATGAAATAAAATATTGGTTATGTTTATATTCATTATTTAATATCGTTGTCCTATTTTTTGCATGTTTTAATCCATGAATAATTTAGTTATTCTAAACGTCCGTTGTCGGTTAATGATATGGGAATATCATTATGTTAAGACAAATCTGAGTTTTGGTATGATATACTTGAAAGTATATTGATGCGTTGGCATACCAAATTCACATGATATTCGATGAATTGAATATAGGACTTATCCCAACTACATGATATTACTTATGGATATTTCTAAGTAAATCATGAATAGTTATCCTCAGACTTGAGATACCAGATAACTGTTGTGAATGTAGTGCATTCTGTGGAACAATTTAACGCTATACGTTACTGGTAGTCATAAGGATTGTTTTCGAAATTGTTGCAAAGTTCATAGGTTATGCTTGTAGTCAAGATAGAATTTGTTCCTCCAAATTAAATTTTGGAGTTTAATACTGCTGGGCCCCTCGTAGGGTTGACAAGATATTTGCATGGCCGTGCCCAAGATCTCCCCTGAATATGTTCAGAAGATTTGGTGATCTTGCTCAATCATAAACAACGAGAAACAGAATTTTGAATTAAGATAATATCCATATCTTTATTCATTGTAGTATTAGTAACAAAAGGATAATAATAATGATGAATCATTAAAGGTTTTTCCAGGAGACCTACTCGAGTTGTACTAGAGGCATCGGCTGTGTTGCAAGACGCTAACCGATGTGATCACAACTATTATGATTTATGTCTAAGTGGGAGCTGTTAGTTTTATAGACGTAAAATAGTAGTCGTGTGTTAGGATCGAACTCGAGATCACGGGATTGCACACATTACGTATGAGAACTAATTATTAATGATTAAATATAAAATGTTATATTTGATTATTAATTGTCACAAATGAGATAACGGACGTTAGTATTTAACGGAAGTGACTAACGGTCGTTAAATAAAATAAAGGAAGGACTATAGTGTAAATTAGTAGCCAAGAAGGATCCGGAATCCTTAATAATTAAGGGTGCCGATCGGTTGGGGCTTTAGGAGTCCTAATCCTACTCTAACTTGGGCTCTAAGCTACTACACTATATAAACAAACCCAAGGTTCTAGGTTTTGGTAACCTCTTGTGCACTAGCTAAACCTAAAATCCTTTTCCTTCTCTTTTGATTAATTCGATCGGTTCTAGACCTCAAAGAAGTCGACCGAATTTTTTGTGAACAAAAATTGTTTTGGTTTTAACTTTGTGATTAAATAACTTGCATATTGTTAGTTTGGTTTAGTGCGTGTGTACAAGAACGTGGTATAATCACATCATTGATTATATCTTGGATTGAATTGCAAAACTTGGTAAGGGGCAATTCTTATAATCCTAATAACCCTAATTAGGGTTCTTCATTCATATTGCTCAATTGATTCTTGTTCGGGCTAGAATAACTAAGGTATGTTTACTTTATGTTTTGGTTAATTATTATGTGTTATATGTATTCTATACGCTTCCGCATTATGTGTTCTTTGATTATGCTTTATATATATGATTGTCATGATGTTATAATTCCAACAGATACAACATATTAAAAAAAATACGAAACAACGATACAGAAAAAAAAAAAACGATACAGGAAATAACGATACGGAAAAAAAACGATACGGGAAATAACGATACGAAAAAAAAAACCCTAACTTAATCCTCGTCCTCATCGTTGAGTTGATATTTTCTCATGATTTGTTCTTGTCTTCGGCGAATGATAGCGGCTTTTTTCGGTGTCATCTGGTCGGGATCAATCATGAGAAACTTCATCTCCTCCATCTCTAAGGTCTTCAGTTCCTTCTGTCTCCTCGCCTCGTACGCGGCCATTTGAACGTCGGCTTTTTGCGAATATTTTTCGGATAAGTGTCTCGAAAAACTACTCGTTTGACTCCCACCAGAGGTCGCCGCGCTCGACGTATCCGTCGACTTTTGTTTCTTTGCAGCTCGACTCTTTCTGGCGTCGTCTCTTTCGGGACGAGGTCGTTTGTCAGGGCCGAATATATCCTTGTGACATGTAATGTCTATCGGGTCCTCGGCATCCCATTTCGGGTAATTTTTCAAGACCTCCCAAACGTGAACATACATGAAACTCTTCGAACCAAAGCATTGCTCGAAGTTCGTCTTCGCATTTTTGAGATGATCAACCTCATTTTCACCACTTCGACGCTGCAAATGTTTATAAACAGCGTTGAATTTTTGACAATCACCATTAATCCTCGTCCATTTACCCGTGATCATATTTTTGGTACGAGGGTCACGGTCAGTCTGAAGGTTGAACACCTCCACAATTTGGTTCCAAAAGTACTATTCGGAACGGTCATTTCCCATATCTTTGTCTTGGGAAATTTCTATCCAAATTTCCGCAAGTAACCTGTGACAAATGGTAATTTTCACATTTGAAATTAATAATAAATGGTTATTTATTATTTTTAAGCTCAGCATTTCTATGCGCGTTTGCATTTTTCTGAGTATTTTTGAGTATTTTTGGGAGCTGTCCCATATACTGTAGCATACACTCACTGCAGAAAAAGTTTATTTTTTTCAGTAAGCATAAATTATTCCATTTATGATAGTTATTGACAAGTTTTGTAATTTACTGAGAGCTTTCTCGTAATTACTGAAAAGCAACCTCACACGCGTACCGACAGCATAGTATATATGGTAGCAGTCAAATAAATGCATTTTTGAGCAAATAATAATATTTTATTATTTTTCTTACGGAAACGTCAATAAAAACCTTATTTTGCGTATACGTGTCCAAAAAGGTCAAACCGGGACTTTACGGTAACTATTTAAGCTTAAATCGACACACGATACACCAACGAGGATCAAAAACACACTAATTCCCCCTCCTAAATGTCAAGTACAGCCAACATATGGAGACAAAAATTATTATATACCAAGATAATGTTAGTGGAGGATTTCATATAATCTTGTATTTATACCCATAATAGTATACTGACATTTTCACACATACAACTCATTCATAACACTTACTTAGATAATTATTTCCCTTCTTCTTCACCATAACTCAAGGCCAAACATAAACCATCAAGATCCACAAAATTTTGTTGAAGTTATAAGCAATCGGGGTGTACTTTCAAGTGTTTCGGGTTATTTAGAATGTGTTTTGGGTAAAATTGGTGCAATTTGGTGTGTTCTTGAGCCTACTACCACTCGACCACTTTAAAGCATTGTAAGAATCTTTGAAAACTTGTTCATATCATGTTGTTTTAATGTTTAAAAGTGTTAAAAAGTGTTAAATGTGTAAGATTTGTTAATATGAACAAGTTATGGTTTGATGTCATAAATATATATACTCGACTTTTATGAAGTTGTGGAAACCGTAGAGGGGGGTGAATACGTTTCCATTTAAAATTTTAAATCTTTTGTATCAAACTCCCGATCAAGTGTGATGTGATATGAAAAGTGTCAACTATGATCATATAGCATCAAGAGATGAATATAGTAAACTACAACATATGCATAATCAAACCACGACACATAGATAACCAACATAACATAAGCAACTAGCTACACAAGCTAAAACGCAATGCAAATATAAAGCGTTAAAGAATGAAATGAAAGTAAAGAGATAAGTGATGCGCGTGCGTGTCGTTGCGGTTTAGCAGTATTAATGCCTACTCAAGTTTTAAATTTATATTTAGCCGACTTATCAATAACACACACACTTAACGAGCAGTGTACCCGGTCAGTATGAATATAATGGTAAGTAGAGTGTCGATCACTAAGAGTGGAACGTATTATCTAGTTATTCTAATCAGTATTTTAATATCCTAAGTTAGCTATACAACCTAATCTAACGCAAGGGGGTTCAGCCTGAGAGACTGGCACGGTTTGGTTATGATTAAATAGTAAACTAAACTAATGAGCACGAATCAGCGATTAGCACACACGTACACAGATAGATACTTGAGACAATAAGAAGACCTGTCCTGATAATTAAGTAGCTTGTCACTTGTTTTATTGCTAGTTTTATATGAAGTGTATATAATTAACCCTTTCTCGTTGGCTCTAATCTTATCGGCGAGTAAACCCTTAATGATCACTTATGTCTATCCCACTATCCTAGAATATTGAGCATTTGTGATGCCCACGTTTCGTATACGCTAGAATAGATAGGCGAGGAAGGGGCATGGCGACCCAAGCAATGCTCAGCTAGACACAGAGGTTATCAATGCACTAATAAAAGTCACCAAAGACATCAACATATAAACTTTAATTAATGGGAAAGCAATTTTAAGGGGTGCGCATGATATTCCGTAGTCACATGACATCAGCCCATCAATCCTGATGAATTAAAGTGTACTAATACAATAAAACAAAACTACTTAATGAATTGAATACATGCAGGACCTTCTTACAGCTCTTGTATCTTCGTTCAGGGTGTGTCTTGTGCTGCTAATACGTCTGAATTCGTCTCTGGTTTGGTACTCGTACGTATGGTATCTTGCACACAAAATTCGTCTGACTTTGGGGTATTTATAGTTTCTGTCTGAGGGTTAGATGCGGCGCATAGGATAAGTAGATGCGGTGCATTGACTTAACTTCGCGTGGGGTCCAAGATTAATATATTCAGGAATATTCGTACACCGCCTTAAGATGCGGCGTAACTCCATTTCTCTATGCGGTGCATGTCCTTTGCTGTCTTGGATTGTAACTTGTGAAATCTTGATAGTGATACGCCGTATGTAAGAAGTATGTTGCGGCGTATCTGGAGCAGAATGATCTTGATCTTGTACATTTCAGTAGACTCTTAACATCTTGCTTGTTTTGCTCCATAATTAGTCCAAAATCGTCAAGTTTCACATAATACTTGTTTTTACCTGAGAATTACAAAAGTAAACATTAACGTATCAATTCTCATATATAATATAATAAAAAAAATCAAATAAATAGGACAAATGATGATAATAAAATGTACTTATTTGAGTTCATCAAATATCCCCCACTTGAACTTTACTTGTCCCCAAGTAAACCTTAGAATAAATTTTATGAAAATGTATCCTAAAAGATATTAGGATTTATTTTTATATTTAAGCATGTATTCGTTTTGTCATAATTGCACAACCAAACACTTAACGAATTAGAAATAAAATAAAATATTTCGATAAAAGCAAATCTAATCGTTTAACTGTCCAGTCGTGACGAATATTCTATCATAAGCTTGGCAAGTATACGCATCTCCCCCACTAAAGCCAAGGAATGACAAGTCTAAAACGGTAAAAAGGGTTTGTTGGTTAAGGGTTGATCATCCTTTTTAATCTCTATCGATCTCAAATTCCAGAAAAGGCGACAAAATCACAAATACATGATCGAATCCACGACCACGATACTTGCAATTGCTCAAATCCTTAACTCGAATAGGATAAAGATAGGACCAAGTAATCTTCACCAATAATATTATATCAAAAAGGGCGACAAAATCATAAATACATAGCCGAATCCACGACTACGATACTTAAGATTGCTCAAATCCCTAATCTCAATAAATCAAAGGTTTGGATAAAGAATGATATAGGGTATGGATAATATTTGGGATACAAATTGGTGTAAAATGAAAAATAAACAAAACAGATAAATTAAAATCCTAAGTGTGGTAAATCACTTTCCCAACCATCCCATGAATAAGACTCATATCATTGAATAACTCACGCTTTAACACTTGAAACACACGCTTTAGGTAGACACGAATTATGCTCAACAAAATCTCAATCAAAGAATAACCTTAGTTGGCGTTCCCATAACGGCCAACTTTCATTCAATCCATAAATATAATATACAACAACTAGTGGTGATATCAACCACTTAATACAAAACTTTACATAAGTTGGTTAAAAATCAAACTTTTTTAACATTTTTTTTTTTTTTTTTTTTTTTTTTTTTTTTTTTTTTTATCATCATATATGTGTAAAATTTCACAACTTTCCTATCACTATTTTTCCGGATAATTTTTCCATACTCTTCATACTTTCAGAAATAACTGTAATAGTGAAAGTAGTAAACACACGAAAAATAAACTCAAAGTTATACAATATTTACTTTCATACCAATTGCATTGTGCAATTTTCAAAACTAACCAAAGATAATGAATTACGCACACGAACACAGGTAATGTAAGAAAACACACTTTGCCTAAAGCAATTAACCACGGATTTTAATCTACAGGGTAGGCTAAGGTGTAAGGGTGTATCGAAACATTATAACAAAGGTGTAAGAAACGAAAGGAATGGCTCTGAGGGTTTTTCTAGGGGTATCTTACTCTAAAAGTGAGAGTAACAAAGGGTTTATACAGGGGTTAACTAACCAGTGTAGTTAGTTAATATCACATAACATATAAAGGCTATTTGGGTGTAATCCTAGAAATTTACCAATTTAGACAAGTCATTCCAATTATATAGATAATACTTATTATGGTGGTCTCGAATAGTATATAAGCCAAGTTCTAAAGTTTACAAGTCACCGGCACACTCATAGATTTGTGAATTTTGATAAGTTCACAATTTTTGGAAATAATGTTATGTGTGCAGCTATGTAATTTAGACTTTAAACAAAAACATGCTATAAAATTTTAAATTTTGATATATTAAGCGCATTTTAAGCATATTTTGAAAAAGTTTAGGACAAGTAAGTGTTCTAATTCTCCAATCCCCCCACTTAAGTTAAACAACGTCCTCGTTGTTTGTGTCAAAGGTTAAAAACTGGAAAATAAAAGAATTAGAACAGAAAAACTCCCCTGAGATTTGCTCGGTATGATCCTCCATTATTCGTATAAGAGCAAAAATCAACTTTCTTGTGGATTAGAACGTTTAAGCTCCATAGATGATGTATCCACAAAAATGCAGGAATCTATAATACCATTTAAGCTTTAACACATCTGAGTTAAGAAGGTTCAAACATGCATAATACATTAGTAGTTAGTAAAAATAAAACTAAAAAATTAAACTGTAAATCATCAGGTCAGTCGATACGCCGTATCTTATGGAAGAAGATACGCCGTATCGAGCCTGGAATAAATACGAATCAGAATAAAAGATGCATCGCATCCTTAACCAGGGATGCGCCGCATTAAATAAACTGACAGAAAGTTTTAAAGTCAAAAATAAAAATGCAGAAAATGAAATAAGATATGACCAGTGCAGGTGATGCGTCGCATCTATTGATGGAGATGCGCCGCATCTTCTGCAGGTCTGACAGACTCGACACAGAAAAGTAAAAATTTTTCTTCCGGGTTGCCTCCCGGTCAGCACTTGTCTTTATTCCAGAGTCTTCAAGTTAGACTCACGTTCAGCTCCTTATTTTGTTCTATTGATCCCCACATGTCCGTGCACGATGTAGTTGCGAATTACTTCGTCACGAACATATTCCAGCCCCAATTCAAGTACACCTTTGTAGAATCCTTTCATCTTTTGGTACGGATACTCGATCCCTTTCTCAGCGTCATTTTCATCTACAAAAAGAAATGGTGTAAATTTGTAACAAAATTTGTTAGGGGCATGTTTAAACCTTGGGTGAGCACGAGGCATCATGTAAGTGATAACGTTGCTTCCACTTTGAAAGGTGATCTTTCCTTCAAATCTTTTAGCGTTAATTTCGACCTCCTTACAAAATGGTTTCCCAACGATCACGTCACCCATCTCAACATCACGATAAACATCCATGTTTTCCACCACAGTGAAATCTGTTTAAATCCTATCATGCAAGGAAATTGTAAATTATAAGCACAATCTACATGGATCTTTCTACCATAATCACAGAAACTAGGATATCCTTCAAATTCATCATAATTCTTAGTGTTGATCATATTGATTCTAGGTATATCCATAATTTCTCCTTCTTCAATTTCGGGTTCAAGATCCTCCATAGTAGTGTTTTCCGCCATTGTTTCTGTTTCTTCTTCCTCCTTTTCTTCAGAAAAGTAATCAAGCTCGAACGAACTTGAGATTTCAAAGCTTTTTGTGTTGAAAAGCCTTTTAAGCGAATGTAAGGCTCGTTCAGGATCTTCGAAAGGTTTAATCAAGTTCTTAGTTGAACTCCTGGTCATGCACTTCCTGAAACCATCACAAAAGCATCAGTAGGGTATGTTCAAGAAAGTATGAAATCAGAAAATTAACAACGAAAACGGAATACGAAAAATAAAAGTTGCTGATATCTGCAAACGATGCGCCGTATCCAGAAAGCTGGATACGCCGTATCTTATTACGTTAAAATTTAATCAGACTTTTATTCAGAAAACAGATACGCCGCTTATAATTTAGAATGCGCCGTATCCAGTTTAAATTATCAAAAATCGATTATATTTATTAAAATTAAATGCGTCGTATTAACAAAAGCTAATGCGCCGTATTTTCGTTACGTTTCAAAATACAAGATTTTTGATTTAGCAGATGCGCCGTATCGATAAAAATCGATGCGTCGTATCTGTTTAATAATTCGAAAAACTGCTTTTAATTTAAATAGAAAATACGCCGTATCTGTTAAAACAGATGCGTCGTATGGCGTTAGGGTTTAGAAAAATTTCTTATTAAAAACAGAATACGCCGTATCTTGGGGAAAGATGCGTTGTACTCGAATATATTAAACGCGTTGTATTTTATAAAAATTAAACGCAATACGCCGTATCTGTTAAAACAGATGCGCCGTATCGTTTGTGTCAGCACAATACAACGATAGCAAAATGCAGAAAAATACAAGAAATAAAAACAAACAAAATAAACAAAAACAAACAAAAATCATAGAAAACAAAAACACACAAAAACAGAAAATATGCAAACTATACAATGAATGCAATCTATCTAATATATAACAGGGTTAGTGGTTAGAATCTAAAAAAAAACGTAATTAAAATACTAATCAAATTAACAGATAATAACAATTCACTCCCCGGCAACGGCGCCAAAAACTTGATGCGCGTGCGTGTCGTTGCGGTTTAGCAGTATTAATGCCTACTCAAGTTTTAAATTTATATTTAGCCGACTTATCAATAACACACACACTTAACGAGCAGTGTACCCGGTCAGTATGAATATAATGGTAAGTAGAGTGTCGATCACTAAGAGTGGAACGTATTATCTAGTTATTCTAATCTGTATTTTAATATCCTAAGTTAGCTATACAACCTAATCTAACGCAAGGGGGTTCAGCCTGAGAGACTGGAATGGTTTGGTTATGATTAAATAGTAAACTAAACTAATGAGCACGAATCAGCGATTAGCACACACGTACACAGATAGATACTTGAGACAATAAGAAGACCTGTCCTGATAATTAAGTAGCTTGTCACTTGTTTTATTGCTAGTTTTATATGAAGTGTATATAATTAACCCTTTCTCGTTGGCTCTAATCTTATCGGCGAGTAAACCCTTAATGATCACTTATGTCTATCCCACTATCCTAGAATATTGAGCATTTGTGATGCCCACGTTTCGTATACGCTAGAATAGATAGGCGAGGAAGGGGCATGGCGACCCAAGCAATGCTCAGCTAGACACAGAGGTTATCAATGCACTAATAAAAGTCACCAAAGACATCAACATATAAACTTTAATTAATGGGAAAGCAATTTTAAGGGGTGCGCATGATATTCCGTAGTCACATGACATCTGCCCATCAATCCTGATGAATTAAAGTGTACTAATACAATAAAACAAAACTACTTAATGAATTGAATACATGCAGGACCTTCTTACAGCTCTTGTATCTTCGTTCAGGGTGTGTCTTGTGCTGCTAATACGTCTGAATTCGTCTCTGGTTTGGTACTCGTACGTATGGTATCTTGCACACAAAATTCGTCTGACTTTGGGGTATTTATAGTTTCTGTCTGAGGGTTAGATGTGGCGCATAGGATAAGTAGATGCGGCGCATTGACTTAACTTCGCGTGGGGTCCAAGATTAATATATTCAGGAATATTCGTACACCGCCTTAAGATGCGGCGTAACTCCATTTCTCTATGCGGCGCATGTCCTTTGTTGTCTTGGATTGTAACTTGTGAAATCTTGATAGTGATACGCCGTATGTAAGAAGTATATTGCAGCCTATCTGGAGCAGAATGATCTTGATTTTGTACATTTCAGTAGACTCTTAACATCTTGCTTGTTTTGCTCCATAATTAGTCCAAAATCGCCAAGTTTCACATAATACTTGTTTTTACCTGAGAATTACAAAAGTAAATATTAACGTATCAATTCTCATATATAATATAATAAAACAAGTCAAATAAATAGGACAAATGATGATAATAAAATGTACTTATTTGAGTTCATCAATAAGTAAGAAGGCGTAAACCGGACACGGTGATTTATAGTGGTTCGGTCACGAAGCTCCTCTTCGCCCTAATTCACTCCCCGAGTACCCAACTCGAGAGTTACTTCACTAATCAACAAACTTCCTTCAGGCGGAGAAAACCGTACACGTCGCTTAACTTATTTTTCGACACTAAGCTAGATGTCGAGTGCTAATCTTAGCTAGCACCAATCTACCACGATCTACCCGATCTACACCTTACACGTCGCTTATCCTATTTCCGACACTAAGCTAGATGTCGAGTGCTAATCTTAGCTAGCACCAATCTACCATGATCTACCCGATCTACACCTTACACGTCGCTTATCCTATTTCTGACACTAAGCTAGATGTCGAGTGCTAATCTTAGCTAGCACCAATCTATCACGATCTACCCTTAATCTACATGATCAATCACACAAGCCCAATGGCTTCAAGAGATCTTCACTATCTCTTAAGATCACAATGATCTTGACTCACTCTCTCACAAAAGAAAAATAATCTTGATGTATGCTATGATACAATCAAGAGTGTAACAAATGTTACAAGACCTAACAACTCCAACTCTTGTATCTTCTTGGATACCTTGAGTTCTTCTCTTGCACATGAAGAGGAATGATAACACTTTTTATCTACTTGGATACTTTGTGTTCTTATCTTGCTAATCAAGAGGGATGACAACACTTTGTATCTACTTGGATACTTTGTGTTCTTCTCTTGCTAATCAAGAGGAATGAAGAGGATCACTTGAGTGGACGATTGGATCACTCTTAAACAAAATAAGACTCTCCAAATGATCAAAGAAAGTCATTTAAGTGAGGAGGGATTAGACCAGAGAAAAAGGACTGGAAAAATCAAGTTGAAAGTGTGAAATGGTCCACTATTTATAGGCAAGAAAATCTGAACGTTACAGAAAATTTTGTACGGACGACTCCACTAAATGTCCCACGGCTCCACTAAATTTAGTGGAACCGTGGAGCCGTCCCAGACAAGGACGCTCCAAATTTTGTCTTTTCTGGTGAAAACTTATGTTAGGAATATGAATATTCAGTTGAAGACTCGGTCACCCCGAGTACTTATTAGCACATCATAGCTCGTAGGATAATTAGTAATATTAGTAGTAGCTTAGTTATTATTATTAGTATTGTGGAGTGGGTCGGGTCTTTACCCTCTGTCAGCTCTCTCCACAGCCCGCTAGGGGCATATTATGTAGTAAGTATAAATACCCCTTCCCTTGCAAGGGAAGGGTGGGAACTCTCATTATTTCAAGCTAATACACATAGTGTTTCTCTCACTAGAAGTTCCCATCTCTCTCTCTCTAGTTCTTGTCTATTCGATCCATATCAAGGCCTCAAACAAGTGTTTCTTGCATTGTGAATACCCTACAATTGGTATCAGAGCCAGGTTAGGTCCATGAGAGTTGGTATTCACGGATTTATTTAGTTTTTGAGGTTTTTTAGTTCGAATAGAAAAGTAACAAAAAATTTCATTTTGTGCCTTGTTTAGTGATTAGAAGTTGTTATACCTTGTACTTTCTAGCTTAGGAACAGTATAAGAGTAGTATTTGGTGCTTGAATTCACAGATCTAAGAATTGTGTGGTGATTTTGGGTGATTCGTGGGTGTTTGTTTAAGTGTTCTTCGCTGCGGTTTGTGTGCTTTGGACAAGTTCTTGAACGCGGTTTGTGTCATTTCGAAGACGCGGTTTGTCTTATTACTAGTTTAGGCAAAAGGACAAAAAGCATTGAAAGCGACGTGTTTGGCAGTTTGTGTCTACGCGGTTTGTCTCTGCAACGTGTATGCGGTTTGTGTCTACGCGGTTTGTCTCTGCAGCGTGTATTCGGTTTGTGTCTACGTGGTTTGTCTCTGAGGAGTGTATTCGGTTTGTGTCTACGCGGTTTGTCTCTGAGGCGTGTATGCGGTTTGTGTCTACGCGGTTTGTCTCTACAGCGTGTATTCGGTTTGTGTCTACGCGGTTTGTCTCTGAGGAGTGTATTCGGTTTGTGTCTACGCGGTTTGTCTCTGAGGCGTGTATGCGGTTTGTGTCTACGCGGTTTGTCTCTGCAGCGTGTATTCGGTTTGTGTCTACGCGGTTTGTCTCTGAGGAGTGTATGCGGTTTGTGTCTACGCGGTTTGTCTCTGCAGCGTGTATGCGGTTTGTGTCTACGCGGTTTGTCTCTGCGGTGTGTATGCGGTTTGTCTAGACTGTTTGTCTGTGCTGTTTGTCCACGCGGTTTGTCTCTCAGACGTGTATGCGGTTTGTGTCTTGGTGATTTTAGAAATTCCCGCGAAAGATTCGATTTCTCGGTTAAATCACAAGATCTGTAAAATCTCGTAGTTACTATGGCTACCACATCAAGCACATCATCAGAAGATATTCAAGCAGCAGGATCTGACACTCGTCCACCTATGCTAGATAGGACGGATTATGAGTCTTGGGCACAACGGATAAGACTTTACTGCTTGGGAAAAGATAATGGAGTTAACATTCTTAAGTCAATTGACGAAGGACCTTATCAGATGGGTACCACCAGAGACGTTGTTACAACTGGTGAAGATGGGACTGTAACTTGGGGCATCGACAGACCTAGAAACTACAATGATCTTAATGAAGAAGAAAAGAAGAGGTATGATGCTGACATTAGAGCTTCAAACATTGTCATTCAAGGTCTACCAAAGGATGTATACAAGCTCATCAATTTCAACACTGAAGCCAAAGCTGTGTGGGACAACGTCAAAATGTTGTTGGCAGGGTCAGAACTCACAAAGGAAGATCGTGAGTCACAGCTGTATGATGAGTTCGAGCATTTCAAAATGAACCCAGGAGAGAATATCACCGACTACTATGTGAGATTTCATAAGTTGGTGAATGATATGAGGATGATCAGAATGACTATGCCCAATATCCAACTAAACTCAAAGTTTGTGAACAACATGACTCCTGAATGGGACATATTTGTTACTGCTGTCAAACTCAACAAAGGTTTAAGGGATACCAACTATGAACAGCTGTATGCCTATCTGCAACAACATGAGAAGCATGTTGTCTACGATCGGGTGCTGAGAGAAAAGTTAAATCCTTCAACTACAAATGATCCACTGGCGTTCATGAAAATTGTTCTACCAACAACCTAATCATCATCCAACCCAAGCTATCATCAACTTCACTCACCAGTACCTGCTATGAGTTCTCAACTTGACTCAGGCTACTCTCAGACCGACAAAATGATTGACAACCTCACCAATCAAGTATCATTACTGGTTCAACAGTTTCAAGCATCACTCCCTCAGACCAACAATCAGTTAAGGAATTCATCCAACCCACGCAATCTAGCAATGGTGGAGGATGGGAAAATTGTGGTTCAGAATGTGCAAGGGAGAGCTGGAAGAAACATGGGTCGAGGTTATGTGCAGAATAGAGCAGGGAATGCCAATCAGGGGCAAGGGAAACAGATCAAGTGCTATAATTGTGGAGGACTGGGACACATTGCTAGAAACTGCAATCAACCTAAACGTCCTCAGAACTCAGACTACTTCAAAGACAAGATGTTGTTAATGCAAGCTCAAGAGAATGGAGCTGTGTTGGATGAGGAAGAGTTATTGTTCTTGGCTGGTGATGGGGGAAATACGTTTGATGAAGATGTGGATGAGCAACCAGTTCAGGATCTAACACTCAACGATCCTAACATCTTCAAGGTAGATGATTGTGATGCATTTGACTCAGATGTAGATGATGAACCTACGGCTCAAACAATCTTTATGGCCAACTTGTCTTCCTTGGCTGCATCACCTCGACAAGCTGGTTCCTCTAGTGCATCTGTGATATCTGAGGTACTAAAAATCTATGACACATATGATATAGTTGATGAACAAAAGAATCCCAAAGAAGTACAACAGGCAGTTGTTTCTGACTCAAATAATGTTGACATGGATAATAGCAATATTATTTCATATGAACAGTATTTGAATCACAACAACTCGCCTGATGTACCAAATGGTGAATCTTTTGTCAATAATGATGTTTGTGTTATAAGTAATGTATGTGCCTTAGATAATGCGTGTAATATAGATAATGCATGTGAGTGCCATGAGAACAAATTGCCTGTCCCTGATGATAACTTGATCACTAGACTAAACATTTATAAAGAACAAGTGGCTATGTATGAACAGCGTGCTAAGTTTGAGCTTAATGAACGTGAGCAGAAATTAGAAGGTCAAATGAGTACACTTATTAAAGAGTCTAGAGTAAGAGAAGAAACATTAAAACTAGAGTTGAATTCTTTGAAAAGTCAGCTAGAACAGTCTGTCAAACAGAAACAGGAAGTACAAAAGTGTATTTCTACACTTAAGCTAGAATTCAAAGAAAAAGAAAAGGAACTCTTAAATGATTTCTCTAAGCTCAAAACCTTAAAAAATAAGCTTGAGGATAAGTTGTACACACAAGATCAAACCATACAAACTGCTCAAATGATTCATAAGCACAAAAAGTTGAGTGATAAGCATAGTAAGATCATAATAGGTGAACCCAAGTCAACCATCCTTAGGGACATGAAAGTAGCTCAACCTGCCCTATATGATGGTAATGTGATGCTTATGCCTATTCATGACCCTCCTGAGCATATCTACACAAATGAAGAGGATGAGATAAGTGATAGAACGAGGGAAAAAATGAGTGAGAAAATGAAGGATCCCGAGTGCATAGCCAGACGAATAATAATCAAACCCCATGACTATAGTGAGGAAAATCGTTTGACTGTGTTTGCTCCTCAAAAGAAGTTAACACCTGAACAGATATTCTGGAAACAAGATAATGAAAAACTTAAGGTAGAGAAACTTAAGGCCAACACCCCCCTCATTAGAAAAGTTGCGTCCATAACGGTGTATCCTCCCAATACACCTAGGAATTTGGTGCCTTTGTCTCTTCCCACTGAATGCAAAACCTTTATTAGCTTATATGTGCTTTGGCAACTGTTTGCTGATTTTGATAAAACATGTAAGAAGAGAATCACACCCACCGACATTACTGAGGGGGAAAGGTGTTTTGAACATGCAAAAAGGTGTTACTTAACTGAGGTCATGCCATTCTTTAAACTACTTAAAGAACACTTTGAAGGGTTGCAAACTGCCCTTAAAGCCGAAATAAAAGAAATGGAAGTAGTGTTTAAAGACATGGAAAATGAGGTGAATGAATATGCAATAGAACTTAAGAGTCGTGAGATTGAAAGAAAAAACATACTCATTGCTAATGACAACTTGATTGCTAAATGTATTGCACAAGATGTATTTTACACCGCTACTGATTCTCATTGTCTGCATGTCAATTTAATGAGTATGCTATTGCGTTAAATGTCACCCAGAATCGTGTTGTTGAGCTTGAGGGGGAGAATTTAAAATTGCTTGACAAAATTCAAAATGATGACCATGATAATATGGTTAAACGTTTTTCAAAACTTGAAGTTGATTATATAAATTTGCAAATGAAACATCAACAGTTAAATGAAAAACTCAAAATATCAAATGACAAGACATCCTTGGATGCTCCTGAATTTGATACTTATTTTGAATTAAGCAAACGAGATGAAAAAATTCAAGCTCACACGAACACGATTCGACTGCTGAGGGCCCATATTGCCCAATTGAAATCCAACAAGTGTGATGTGTATGGCACCAATAAACCTTCGCCTTCAAATTCTCAGAATTTTCAATATCAAAACACCATAAATAAGTTGCATCATGAAAATGAGTGTTATCGAGAAGAAAATTCTAAGGTCAAACAACATTTCAAAGAGTTATATGATTCCATAAAAGTTACAAGAAGCAATCACAATGATCAAATAACCTCTTTGACAAATGAAATTGAGAATCTTAAGGCTCAGGTGAAAGGTAAAATGCCATGCACCACTTGTAATTGTGATGCACCAAAGGCTGCTGCTAGTAAAAAGTATGATGTTGATGTTGGGCGCATTCCATTTAACCTTAGAAATAACAGCTTTGCCCATCAAACATATCTCGATCATCTTAGAGAGGGCCTTGACACACTTCGTGAGGTAGTTGAAGAGGATAGGACTGATAAGCCACTTGATAGGGCAGTTGTCTATGCCTGCAAACTCACGAAAAGGATTCAGGAAAACTTAGAATATGCCATAGGCTCAGTTCCTAAGTTTAACAGCCATAGAGATAGATTTGTTGCATCATCATCCACTGTTAAGAACAAGCATGTAGCATTTGATCTACCACTTAAAACATCAGAACCCAACACATCATTATCAGGAAGGCATGTGACAGAAAAACAAACTAATGTTCCCCTCAATGCTTCTACAGGAGTAAAAAGTGACACCCAAGCTAGCGGGTCAAGGTCTAGAGGAAATGCAAGAAAGGATAGGACTACGCCAGCTAAGAATGATCACTTGAAGAAAGTAGAAGCCCAACCTAGGAACAATAAGTTTGCAATGAGTAGGATGAATCGTGTTGATTCTAGTATCAAAAGTACTGTAATTAATTCGAATTCTAATGCTATCTGTAAAACATGCGACAATTGTTTAATTTCTGCTAATCATGATGAGTGTGTTGTGTCTTTCTTGATGTCTTCTGCTTCACCCCATGTTAAGAATGTTAGGATAACTGAAACATGCAAGAAAGTTTGGAAAGCAACAGGAAAAACATTTGCCAGCGTAGGCTATCAATGGAGACCCACTGGAAGGAAATTCAATCTAGGAAAACAGTGCACATTACCTAAAATGAATAAGCATAAAATTGTGAAAGTTAAGGAATGGAGACCCACTGGAAGGAAATTCAATTTAGGAAAACAGTGCTCATTACCTAAAATGAATAAGCATAAAATTGTGAAGGTTAAGGAATGGAGACCAACTGGTAGAATATTGCCTTTAGGGTCACAATGCCTTCCACTTAGGTCTTGTCCTGCCTCTAGTACTGTCTCCACTGTTAAGACAGTAGCATCTGCGAACTCTGTGGTTCCAGAATATGTGTGTGCTGACCAAACGGACCCCAATTGCACGTGGGGATCCACATTTTTCAGTTATCCATTGTTGTCTGGTTTCAAATGCAGGTCGTACAAATCGTCCTGTGGTATTTGGACTCAGGCTGCTCAAAACATATGACTGGGGATCGCTCGCGGCTCAAGAACTTCGTGAAAAAGTTTATTGGGACAGTTAGATTCGGGAACGACCACTTTGGTGCTATTATGGATTATGGAGATTATGTGTTTGGTGACAGTGTAATCTCAAGGGTATATTATGTGGAAGGATTAGGGCACAATCTGTTTTCTGTAGGTCAATTTTGTGATTCAGATCTGGAAGTGGCTTTCAGAAAACATACATGTTTCGTCAGAAAATTAGATGGTATAGATCTCCTCAAGGGCAGTCGGGGCACCAATCTATACACCATATCGATTGAAGAAATGTTGAAGTCCTCTCCCATATGCTTGCTTTCTAAAGCCTCTAAAACAAAATCATGGTTGTGGCATCGTCGTTTGAACCACTTGAACTTCGGTACCATAAATAATCTTTCCCGTAAAGATCTTGTTAGAGGGATGCCCAGACTAAAATATGAGAAAGATCATCTCTGCTCCGCATGTCAACTGGGCAAAAGCAAGAAACAAACCCACAAGCCTAAAACCATTAACACCAACTTGGAAGTTCTTCATACCCTTCACATGGACTTGTGCGGTCCAATGAGAATACAAACCATAAATGGAAAGAAGTACGTTCTGGTGATAGTAGATGATTATTCTCGGTTCACATGGGTAAAGTTTTTGAGAACCAAGGATGAAACTCCAGAGGTTATCATTAAACTGATAAAACAGCTACAAGTAAGGCTCGATAAAACTGTCAGAATCATCCGCACTGATAATGGTACTGAGTTTGTTAACCAACAACTCCGTAATTTCTATGAAAGTATTGGCATCACGCACCAGAAAAGTATCCCTCGCACTCCTCAACAGAACGGTGTTGTCGAACGAAGGAACCGTACTCTGATGGAAGCCGCAAGAACCATGCTTATATTTTCAAAGGCATCGATGTTTCTCTGGGCAGAGGCTATAGCAACAGCTTGTTTTCCCAAAACCGATCTCTAATTCATCCTGTTCATGAAAAGACTCCCTACGAGTTAATTCATAACAAGAAACCAGATCTTTCCTTTCTCCGTGTGTTTGGCGCACTTTGCTATCCAACTAATGATAGTCAAGACTTGGGAAAGTTAAGGGCTAAAGCAGACGTAGGTATTTTTGTTGGATATGCACCAGACAGTAAAGGGTATAGAATCTATAATAGGAGAACCCGTAAAATCATGGAAACCATTCATGTCACGTTCGATGAGCTGAGTGAGCAACTTGCTTCAGGACAAATTAGTTCTGGACCCGATCTTAAACTTTTGACACCTGGACCCATTAGTTCAGGACTTGTACAGAATTCCACGCCTGCGGATTCTTTTGTACCACCTACATGTGAGGAGTTGAAGAAGTTATTTGATCCTATGTTTGATGAATACTTTGAGCCATCGAATGAAACCATCCCAAGTGAACCAGCAGTACTTCCTATGGCAGAGGCTCAAGCATCGCAAGGCACAGAGAACCCAACAGCTTCAGTATCAGTCAGTCTCAATGCTCCAGCTGCCAGTCAATCGCCTTCATCATCAAATACTCAATCCTCTCCAGTACTACAAGAATCTGCAGATAACCATTCTTTGGAAGTTAATCCTTTTGCTCCTGCTGATGAGGTTCCTTTTGAAAACATATTTGCTCCTGAACATTCATCAGACACGCCCTCTCTTGAAGAACACAGCACTGCTACATCGGTTCAAAACCCTCAACCTCACGACCATCTCAGAAAATGGACCAGTGATCATCCAATTGACAACATCATAGGCAATCCCTCACGTCCAGTATCCACACGTAATCAACTAGCCACTGATGCACTATGGTGCTTTTTCAATTCTGTACTGTCCAAAGTCGAACCAAAAGATGCCAAAGAAGAAATGACTAAAGATTGCTGGTTCCAGGCTATGCAGGATGAAATCCATGAATTTGATCGACTTGAAGTATGGGAATTAGTGCCTCCTCCAGAGCTTGCAATGATCATTGCTTTAAAGTGGATCTTCAAAGTGAAGCTTGATGAGTATGGAGATGTGTTAAAGAACAAGGCACGGCTAGTTGCTAAAGGATTCAGACAAGAAGAGGGCATTGATTTTGAAGAATCGTTTGCTCCGGTTGCTAGAATTGAAGCTATAAGAATCTTCCTGGCAAATGCTGCTAGTCGAAATATGATAGTCTACCAGATGGATGTCAAAATGGCATTCTTGAATGGTGACTTAAAGGAAGAAGTTTATGTGAGTCAACCCGAAGGATTTGTGGATGCTGAACATCCTACTCATGTTTACCGCTTGAAGAAGGCTCTTTATGGGTTAAAACAGGCGCCAAGGGCATGGTACGATACATTGTCCAAGTTCCTCCTAGTGAACGGATTCTCCAAGGGTGTTGTTGATCCCACACTATTCACCAGGAAGTCAAGAAACCATCTACTACTAGTCCAGATTTATGTAGATGATATCATCTTTGCTTCAACAGATCCTAGTGAATGTGATAGTTTTTCAAAGGAGATGAATTCCAAGTTCCAAATGTCCATGATGGGACAAATGTCATTCTTCCTAGGATTACAAGTTTCTCAAAGTCCCGGAGGCATATTCATTAATCAATCCAAATACGCCAATGAGATCTTGAAAAAGTTTGGATTCAATTCAAGTGAACCTGTTGACACTCCCATGGTTGATAGAACAAAGCTGGATGAAGATCCTTCAGGGATTCCGGTGGATATAACTAAGTATCGAAGCATGATTGGATCTTTGATGTACATCACGGCTAGCAGACCAGATCTTCTGTTTGTCTGTGTGTATGTGTGCTCGATATCAATCCAGGCCAACCAAGAAGCATGTTGAAGCAGTGAAAAGAATCTTCCGATATCTTCAAGGCACAGTTCATATGGGTCTCTGGTATCCTAAGGACACAGCAATGGAGTTAACTGCTTATGCGGATGCTGATCATGCGGGATGCCAAGACACTCGTCGCAGTACTTCAGGAGGAGCTCAGTTTTTAGGGGAAAAGTTGGTTAGTTGGTCTTCTAAGAAGCAGATGAGTACTTCCATATCATCTACTGAAGCTGAGTACATTGCCATGTCTGCTTGCTGTGCACAAATCCTTTGGATGCGATCACAACTTTCAGACTATGGATTCACATACAACAAAATTCCCCTATATTGTGACAACAAAAGCGCCATTGCTCTGTGTTGTAACAATGTTCAGCACTCCAGGTCTAAACACATCGACATCAGGCATCACTTCATCAGGGAACAGGTGGAAAAAGGAATTGTGGAACTATACTTCGTGAGGACAGAGTATCAGTTAGCTGACATCTTCACCAAGGCCCTCCCAAGAGAAAGGTTTCAGTTTATTCTCCCACGCCTTGGCATGAAGAGCATGACACCTGAAACCCTCAAGTGTCTTCAGGAGGAAAAGGAGGAGTAAAGGATTGTCTTCTTATATCCTTGTACATAGTTTGTATATATCTTAAATCAAAAAGAAAATACAAAAATATAAAACCTATAAAAACCATAAAAATCAAAAAATCAAAAATACCAAAAATAGTCCTACCTAGGCATGTCTTCTATTTATCGATAACATTTACGGATCTAGAAATGTCATTCAACAATGACACGGATTTTTAAATGAAGCTCGAGCAGAAGTTATACTAATCGGTTAAAACATGTCTTAATGGCTTGCAGTTACTTCATACTGCAACCCGCGCTGTACAATGGGGAAAGCATGTCGCCAAAAAGACAGCTGTTCCTCCAACCGGGTGATGTTCACCTGGGCATGGATTACTTTATATCCATGTTTCCCCGACTTGATGTACGTTTCAGTGCATCACTCCGTATATAAGAAGAGAAGTCTTCTTTTCATCAGACTCTTTATCTTGTTTGATTCTTCAAGAGAGTCTTGATGTTACACAAGGTGGTAAATTGAAGTAAAATTTTCACAAATACTCGTCGCTTAATTGAATGACTACAACTCTTTTAATAGAAAACGGGTCATTAATTAAGGGGGAGAGTACTTGTTCAAATTTCTGACACCTTGCCAAATTTGTGCAACATCAGCAGTGACACTCTCTCATGGTATAAGGGGGAGCATAGTATGCTCCTAAATCAGAATACATTTAAACCTGACCACATTTTCTCCCAAATTTTCTAAACGTATTTAAATCAATTGGGATCACAAATCTCAAATGGTTTGAAATTTTTGATCGGGGGAGAGAATGTGATTTAAATATGAAATTCTGATAAAATGTGATGATTTGGAAGTAAATGTAAGCTCTCCCGTATGTGCTAAACCATTTTGTATATCAAGGCACATATTGAGGGGGAGCAAAATGTTTTGGATGAGGAAGTAAACTCTCCCATAAGTGCTCAGTTGTACGTCAATGCACTTATTGAGGGGGAGCAAAGGATTTGGCATCTCATGTGACCATAACTCAGAATTAACCAATGAATTGACGAAACTTGAACTGTCAATCGAAAGGATACGTCTTGGCCGGGTAATAATTTCAAGCTGGTCTAACCAGTGATGTAAGCGTGTCTCGAAAAAGATGTATCTGAGTAGAGAGTACCATTTCGAGAAACTTTCTGTGGACTTGACCAGGCCGGGTAATAATTTCAAGCTAGTCTAACTAGTGATGTAAGCGTGTCTCGAATCGGTCATGTTCACTGAAAGTGGATCAATTCAAAAAGTGCGAGCTCTACCTAACATGTGCAAATTTATAAAACTATCACTCGAGCACATGTTGAGGGGGAGCATTTGAAAAATATAAAACTCTCAAGTGTTTGCAAAAATGTGTTTCAAAATCATGAACACTTTGAGAGATTTTTCAAAGATTTGGTTTGGCTATCGTGGATGAATACTAAAGACCGGCCATTTTAATTAACGCATGGAGTTATAAGGATGGTTAGGTTAAGTTCAAGTTCCCACGATCCCGCCAGAGCCAGAGGGATCTACCCAGGGACAATCCACTAGTTAGTGTAGAAGTCCTTAGGTATGATTAAAAAAGGAGAAATGTGTATAAGGGAAGAGTGCCGACTGAGATGGAGCTAACACTGGAATAAACCCAACAAGGTGTTAGTTATGAAGTCTCGTTAATCACTGAAGGGGTTGAAGAATGAAAAAGAATTGTAAAGATAAAGGGTGAAAAGAAATAGCCCTCCTTACAACTTAGGCAGAAACCGGGTCAATACATATGCTGTCAGAATCACTTAGTTGATTGCTGACATTGAAGACAAAGTATCATGGACCCAGTGATACGCTGCACAACCCTCCCTAGCCACTCAAGGTCCCTCAAAGGATTCTTGTTTCAATTGTCACGGAGTTCAATACATTTCTATCGTCTCTCTCACTCCGAGTTAGATGATATTGAAAAGGTGGCAGTCCTCTCCAGCCTCCGCTAACTAAATCAAAACGCACTATTGAGTCTAGAGCCACGGTATACATAACAAGATCTCATAGGGACACGAATTATTTCTACACTGGTTGTTCAACATTAAGGACACCAGTTGTAAACTCATGAGTCCTACGCAGATCTTAGCAATCTGCCAGAACATTTATGAGAGAAATTACTAATGTAATTCTCAATGATTGAATGGAAATTCCTGCCAGGGTCAACATCAAACAGCCCTGAAAGCAGGTCACTTCGGTAATTCCCTGTGGATTACGCTTAGTGATCGCGGCGGTTTCAAACGGTCTACAGTCGTGGAGTGATCTCCAGCGACTCACCTAATCGTTGATATGCTACGGTATGATCTTAAAAAGCCCTCTGTGGGTTTTCGATTAGGAACGGTCCTGGTAAGGATTAGAGAGAGTTTTCACACTATGCTGTTAACAATCTCGAAGTCCGAACCTGTAAGTACCGGACGTTTTATTGCTAACTGTCGTATGCAGGAACTTCTGGCGATTGTAGCTGTGGAATGCTGTAGCTGGTTGCAGAAAAGACGCCAATCCTCTGCCACATGTTCACACTACATCATCATTGTTATTCAACAAAGTCATGATCACCCAAAAGACCTTCAACACAGCTTCCGCAAACTCTGATGCTGAAGATCATGACGCCATATAGTGTGAGCATGTCGGCTCTAAGTATATTTCATCACATGGAGACCTACTACTGAAAGATGACTTGGAGACTCAAGTGGGATGATACTTTCAAAGATTACTCAAAGTTCATCCAAGACTAAAGAGAAGTCATCTGCAGATCACGGATGTTTGCACAACGATCTATGATATTGAAGAATCAATGGTTACGAGCTATGATGTCAAGATCCAAGGAAGAAGTGCAGAAATTCAGAACATTACTTCTGGGGTGACCTCCCTTAGGGGGAGATTGTTAGGAATATGAATATTCAGTTGAAGACTCGGTCACCCCGAGTACTTATTAGCACATCATAGCTCGTAGGATAATTAGTAATATTAGTAGTAGCTTAGTTATTATTATTAGTATTGTGGAGTGGGTCGGGTCTTTACCCTCTGTCAGCTCTCTCCACAGCCCGCTAGGGGCATATTATGTAGTAAGTATAAATACCCCTTCCCTTGCAAGGGAAGGGTGGGAACTCTCATTATTTCAAGCTAATACACATAGTGTTTCTCTCACTAGAAGTTCCCATCTCTCTCTCTCTCTCTAGTTCTTGTCTATTCGATCCATATCAAGGCCTCAAACAAGTGTTTCTTGCATTGTGAATACCCTACAACTTATTTGGGGAAGGTTGGAGCTGATTTTGGGGGGAAAAATAGCTGTTGGGATTTTTAAACTTATTTTTCAAAATAAAACATTTCTTTTTAATTCAAAAATAATTTGTAAAATATATTTTTGAAAAAAATGTTTTGTCACATTAAAAATGTGAAGTTTAGAAAAATATAATTCTTTGATCATTTGTCAAGTAGTAGATTTGTTTATCCATACCTTGAGTGATTTATGTCGGGATGGAAATCTACGACTTCGTTGAAGCATACTTGAGACGTCGGGAGGTGTTGATGTAAGTATGCATTGATGATTTGTGTTTACAAGTAACTTGCACATTTTACGTTATGTATTACAAGTTACATGTTTGTCATCATTAAAACCGAAGAAATCGTTTAGTTTAAATATCTAATATTTGCACTAACAATCTCCCCCTTTTTGATGATGACAAATATGTAAACCGTAACACATAGTAAAATGTAAAAGTTACCTGTTTACACACTCCCCTTCTCCCCCTTTTGTCGAATCAAAAAGGTAGTTGCCTCGAGCGCTCCCTTGGATTTACTTCTACTCCCCCTTACTACTATCCTTTCTCCCCAAAAAAGCGAGTTTGCATCATCCCAGTGAAGCCTTCTATCACCACTTGTGAAGACGACTCCATGCTATGTATTCAAATACTCCCGAGCTCCCCCTAGCTCAATGCTCCCCTATGGTGACTTAATCCCCTTGTTTATTTACCTTAATATCTAGCGGATCCATGGATCAAATTCTTACAAAGGCTTTTCCTACATCAAGGGTTAGCTTCGTGCAGCATAATATATAACAGTATAGGAGCAACAGTATAGGGATAGAATACACATAGCAAGACATGCATGGGTTAAACTATGTTAACACGTAAGTGTCACAACCCGACCGAAAACCTAAGGTGTAATTGTTCACTCAATCACACTAATCAAGAACGAGATTCGTTCATTGACTGACGCACTAAATGACTTATTCCAAGTTGTCATTGGGAAGGAAAGTTCTAACAAACCTTTTGAACAACATAATCATCTACCTAAGATGATTGATGTTAAGGATAGTTTGTTGATAAGACATACTCTAAATGATTACTATTATGACAAGTCGTGCCATAAAGTAGACTCGATAGAGGTTATACCTAAATGATTCCATAAGGTGGGAGAGTTTTGGTTGTGGTGACAACAAGGACAACTTGGGTTATGTGGTTGTAGGGGATAAATAATGGGATGACCCATTAGTGGTTGTGGTGATGGTGATAGTGACAAGGATGATGTGTTAGTGCCAAGTTCAAAAGGTGATGTAGGTAACAAGGTTAGTGTGAGAGCTAAAGGTTGTGGTGATGGTGATGGTGATAAGGATGATGTTTTGGTGCCAAGTCCAAAGAGGTTTGATGGTGATAGGGTTAGTGTGATAGCTAAAGGTTGTGGTGGACTTGGTGGAGGTAAGGGTGTAGGAATCCTAAAGGTGGAAGATGATGATGATGTGGTTGGAGATGTTGGTTTGCCCTTTGAGGAAAGGTGGGAAAGGATGGTTTAGGTTAATATATCATTTGCACTGACAATGAGATGCATGATATATTTTAAAAGGGAAAAAGAAAAGGTGCATGTGATCCTAATAGGATTGTTGGTGGATATCTCTAACGGGGTTAAGGTAACGAAGTTCTAGGTTTCTAGGTTGGATGATCCTAGTTGTGTGTTAGAGATAATTTGGTGCATGAAGGGTTTCGTGTGTTTGTGAGGATTGAAGGTTGTTGAACTAACTGTCACATATCCAAAGTGAGGAGTAGTTGTAAGGTTTGAGTGTGATGAGTTGAAGGTTATAAGGTTTGAGTGTGATGATCTATGGGTTGAAGGTTATTAGACTAACTATCACTGTCAAGAGTGAAGTGTAGCTAAAAGGTTTGAGTGGGATTGATATAAGGGTTGAAGGTTGTAAGGTTTGAGTGTGATGATCGATGAGTTGAAGGTTGTAAGGTTTGATTGTGATGATCTATGGGTTAAGGTTCTTAGACTAACTATCACTGTCAAGAGTGAAGTGTAGCTATAAGGGTTGAGTATGATGATGAAAGATGTTAATGTGAGGTTTGAAGATGAGATGCAAGATAAGCTTGCAATAGTGAGGCCTTATATAGGCAAGGGTTGTGGGATTCAAACTAAAATTGGTGATGGTGTCCTATGGTGTCGTGAGGAAATCTTAGGGTGTGTGTGAGTTTGCAAGATTTTGCAGGTTTGAGGTTAGGGATGCTGGGATCAGGAGGGAACAGTGAAAATTCGTCAAACATAGGCACGGTACCACTAAATACCACACGGTACCGTTAAATTTAACGGTACCATGGCCTATTTAACGGTACCGTGACCTGGAAGTCACGAATTTTCCTGTGCAGCCTGGTTCTGGGCAGCTAAAGGGAAGTTTACTAGGGAATAAGAACAAATTTGTGTGTTCTTGAGAGTGTTTGTTGAAAGACTATATGAGTGTGTTTTCCCTCCCCCTTAATCTATGACCATCCGGACAAGATGTGTGAAATAAAAAGGAAAACAAACGTTGACGGAAGCGATGAGCTTAGTAACGTCATGACAAGTAGTGGATAGCATACGATAAACTTCACCTTTGAAGTCACGTAGCTCTTCTCAATCATTGTGAATATTCATAGAATATGTATATGATGAGGCATGTGATTACTTGGAGATATCCTAAGGGTTAAGAAGATAAAATCTTCAGGGTTGTGAGGTTGGTGATAAGGTTCTAGTGGGGTTATCTCAACTTATCCAAGTGGTTCTTCGTTTTGAAGTGTGTGGGAGATGAGTGGGATGCGGAAGCATTGGTAGTGTTTGGTACCATGCGGAAGTGAAAGTGAAGAAGGCTTAGGAATCAGAGGATAGATACAATCTGTTCTGATAGGATACGGTTCTGGTTCAAGACTACATCGAGTGGGTTTCGATAGTGGTTTTAAAACAGTGAGAATAAACTGTCTCAGCAGACAACGGTCCGACGGTACCGTTAAATTTAGCGGTACCGTCCCCTATTTAAGGGTACCGTGACCTGCTGAGGTCAGTTTTGACCCAGAATTAGATTTCTGACAAAGAAATTTCACATATGTTGTGATTTTTCTGGACCTTAGATTAAAAGAATTTATACTGAATAAATTCTTTTATGAATGAATCCAACGGGATTCGATGACCGTTTGTCGAGAACGAGAAATGACATTTAATTGCATTTCGCAAATTAAATAAACTTTAAATATTTCGGATGAAATATTTAAGTTGTCATTGGAGTTTAAGAGGATTTTACGAATAAATCTCGCTGATTTAGGGAGATTTTTCGACACGAGGAGAGAATTTATACCTAATAAATTCTTTGAACAGTACTGGACGAGAAGAGATGACTTTGTTATTTCCGAGGAAATACATAGGTAGTCATTAGAGCAATGTGAAGGATGACTTAATATTTCCAGTGAAATATTTAAATAGTCATAAGAGCGGTACGAGGGATGACTTTAATATTTCCAGTGAAATATTTAAATAGTCATAAGATTTATGGAAAATGTTCCATCATTTCTAGACCTAGACGGAGATGGTAAGGGGATTCTCGATTGAGAGGTTTGGTTGATTTACGGATTTCGATGTGCTTCGCACGTGAGTGTTTCATGGGGTTTTGAAAGATGTAAAGCTAGGCCTATGGTGCTGATTTGCAGCAAGGTTTGGGATCTTAAGACGTGTATATTCACACGAGGATGAAAGGAACTACTAATCACTTATATAGCAACTCGTGAGTCCTTTGTCACCCGAGGGTTGATGTTAGCTTTTAGCTTTGGGATGAGCGTTTTAACATATGTTGTTAAAAGGCTTGGATATGATGTTTCGGATATGAAATTTAACAATTGCTATCGCAAGTTAAAGTTACTTGAATATTTCGGATGAAATATTAAAGTTGTCAATCCTACTCCGAGTTCTACTAGGTTTGTATCTAACCTTCCCATGACAAAAGGGTGTATAACTTGGAAGAAGGCGAAGTGATGACTAGGGAATTAGGACAACTTCGCGACTACTCTAACTAATGGGTTTTGACACTAGTGTATGACTCTATGACTTCTAAGGGTTCATAGTGATGGGCATACCTAATTCCTAATGTGTCAAAAGGACATAGTGTGGGTGCAAACTTTATAAGCAAATTATGTAAAATGCACACAAGGAATAAATGCAAATATCATGTAAATCATGATAATCATTTAACATTCAAGATCATGAAGATATTTAATCATATCTTATGAGAACATGTTATCAATTTGAAACACGTATGTGGGATGCAAGCAATCTAGGTTTGCTAAGGCAGATCCTAATTACTACTTGATTAAAATGAAATCCTAACGGGAGATAAAGTTCACCGATGTAAACTATCTCTAGTCAAGTGTAGGAATGAAAAATTTTCAATTTAGAGAATGAGTATGAGACTATCACTAGTGGTGCTCAATTAAGGCTAAACACGACCATTTTTACGGGTTATACACGAACCCAACTTTTCTCCTGGAAGCAATCCAACCGTTAGGTCAAATTGAATTTCTAGTGCGATAGGTTCTCTAGTAGTCATTCTTATGTTAGAAGAATTCAAATTCCTATATTTGCCTATCGAAGTATAGTAAAGATGATATTATCTTGTTTCGCTAATACATGGCCTAAAATGACTCAATTAACCATACTTTGAAAGTCGGTTAAGAAAATGACATGTCTTACACAACTCCTAACAAAGGCAAGCGAAATGTTTTAATTTCGTGTTTGAGATTTAAAGGTTATTTGATGGAGATGATGTATTTTATGATCTCTTGGACAACATCTTTGTTTGTTGAGTTGTTACATGTTATTTTAACATGATTTGGTTTCCTAGACCAAGAGACACTCTAATGTGATACAATGTAGAATCTACTACATCTTGTGTGTTTCAAGAATGCTCATTTGCATATCTTGAGTGAGAATCTAGTAAAGGTTACTTACCTCAATAGATCTTGTGAGCATTTTATTTGAAATGAGACATACTGTTTATTTCAACAAGTATGCTTTTCTAAGAGGAAACTTATCACTCTTAAGAATGCTTTGTGAAACAAGTATTTTAGTGTATGACCAATTTTACTTGTTTATGCAATGACACATGTCATATTAGGTTATTATTCAACTCTAATATCCTATATTTGTTAACAGGATGAAATGTATTCTCATGTAACATAACCATTCATGTTACAAAGGGAATAAGATGCATAGGATATAAGTTATCCTTTTTCAATCTTTTGATAAGAGAAATACATGTGATATTCTCAAAGATTGATGACTTACATAATAGTTAATAACATATTATGTGTGACACTTTTACTAGACATGTGACTTTGAGTGTTGAGTCGTTCATGAGCAAAGTTTACATATGTTGTTTGTTTGCTCGTGTTTGGTTTTTCGGAAGTGACACATTTACTAATTGCACTGCAATGTAAATTACTTGTATATTTCGGATGAAACATCCAAGTTGTCAATCCTACTTAGTTGTGTATTTTATGCATCTTTTAAACATGTTAGTTTAATGTTTGGAACACAACCATTGGACAAGAAGACTCAATATGGCATCTTCAACACAAGTGTGAGTTATGATCCGATGCATATTATTTTCGTCTTGAGAGGACGTCATTATTTTCATAACAATCGAGTGTGATTGAGTATGTAGATTCAAGATAATATATTTCATCATATTTTGATGTTATCTTGAAGCTAGACAAATAATGACTCCAATTTCATGTCCACACTCGAAAACTTGTCAATTAGATTCGATAATGATATCAATCATAATTTGAATAATGAATTGATATGTACTCGAAATCTTTCTTGACCCTCACAATCACTCCTTTTTAAAAAGAAATTATTTTTTAAGGAGTGTGTTAAATCAATGCAAGTTTAATACATTTTCTTTTACTTAATTACTAATGTATTAAAATGACCTTTTATCTTGTTTAGACAACCCATGGTCAAACAAGACAAAATGATGTAATGTTTTAAAGATCATGTTACGGATTTTATGAAAGTGTTAAGTATTTTGGGGTGATATACATTTTACACTTAAACCTTTGGAAAAATAATTGTGTAAGACAATATCTTTCGACACACATGATCTACCAACTTAGTTTCTATTCCTAAGAAGGTTACTAAACCATTTTAAAAACTTGCAACAAATGCAAGAGAAATGGTCTATGCCTATATGCAATGCAAAATTAATTACGCAACTTAGTGCAAAAAGTCTAGCGTAAGTCCTATTGACGCATAAGCCGAAAAGCTAATATTCGACACTTAGCAACAAGGCATGAAAGACACTTATGCTTATAGATAAAATTGGCTCAACTAAAGATAACAATAAGCATACAAAAGTATTAACTAACAATACTAAGATACAAAGAAAAGCAAATAGTCATTTAGCATAAAACACAAAGATACTTATCGTCATTTTGTGTATTAAGTATAACAATGTACACTTAGCTTTACTTTATTTGAAAATAAATTATTTTCTACCCCATTTAAAAATTTGATCAAATTCAACACCTTGAAATCATGAATGCATCAACGTGTGATGTTCACTTTGTGATTTGACAAAAAATGTGTGCAATCGGCATGACCTGGAAAAGACTCTCTGTTACGAATTAAAGACACTCGTAAATTTTACTTTACAATCACTTTTTAAAAATATTTTTAAGTGAAAGTAGACTCAATTACGTTTAAAACGATAGGTGGCACGACTCCTACGGACTTACGGTTGATTTTATACGAATTTTTGAAAATTACTGAATTCTGAAAAACAGACGACGGTACCGTTAAATTTAGTGCTACCGTCCATATTTAATGGAGCCGTCCGTTATATTTAACGGTGCCGTACGTGTTACTTCAGTTTTTGAACAGAACCAACTTTTATCAATTTAATAAAACCTTCAAGCTAGTATGACAACATATACTTAACAACAAAACTTGTAAGTATTAAGCAACTAAATACTTTTCATATTTTTATCACCTTCATGGGTAATTCGATACATGGATCGTACTCAATTTTGAAAACCATTTGTTTTAAAAATTTGAGCGACGTGGCTCTGATACCAATTGTGGAAATCATAGAGGGGGGGGGGTGAATACGTTTCCATTTAAAATCTTAAAACTTTTGTATCAAACTCCCGATCAAGTGTGATGTGATATGAAAAGTGTCAACTATGATCATATAGCATCAAGAGATGAATATAGTAAACTACAACATATGCACAATCAAACCACGACACATAGATAACCAACATAACATAAGCAACTAGCCACACAAGCAAAAACGCAATGCAAATATAAAGCGTTAAAGAATGAAATGAAAGTAAAGAGATAAGTAAGAAGGCGCAAACCGGACACGGTGATTTATAGTGGTTCGGTCACGAAGCTCCTCTTCGCCCTACTCCACTCCCCGAGTACCCAACTCGAGAGTTACTTCACTAATCAACAAACTCCCTTCAGGCAGAGAAAACCGTACACGTCGCTTAACTTGTTTTCCGACACTAAGCTAGATGTCGAGTGCTAATCTTAACTAGCACCAATCTACCACGATCTACCCGATCTACACCTTACACGTCGCTTATCCTATTTCTGACACTAAGCTAGATGTCGAGTGCTAATCTTAGCTAGCACCAATCTACCATGATCTACACCTTACACGTCGCTTATCCTATTTCCGACACTAAGCTAGATGTCGAGTGCTAATCTTAGCTAGCACCAATCTACCACGATCTACCCTTGATCCACATGATCAATCACACAAGCCCAATGGCTTCAAGAGATCTTCACTATCTCTTAAGATCATAATGATCTTGACTCACTCTCTCACAAAAGAAAAATAATCTTGATGTATGCTATGATACAATCAAGAGTGTAACAAATGTTACAAGACCTAACAACTCCAACTCTTGTATCTTCTTGGATACCTTGAGTTCTTCTCTTGCACATGAAGAGGAATGATAACACTTTTTATCTACTTGGATACTTTGTGTTCTTCTCTTGCTAATCAAGAGGGATGACAACACTTTGTATCTACTTGGATACTTTGTGTTCTTCTCTTGCTAATCAAGAGGGATGACAACACTTTGTATCTACTTGGATACTTTGTGTTATTCTCTTGCTAACCAAGAGGAATGAAGAGGATCACTTGAGTGGATGATTGGATCACTCTTAAACAAACTAAGACTCTCCAAATGATCAAAGAAAGTCATCTAAGTGAGGAGGGATTAGACCAGAGAAAAAGGACTGGAAAAATCAAGTTGAAAGTGTGAAATGGTCCACTATTTATAGGCAAGAAAAATCTGAACGTTACAGAAAATTTTGTACGGACGGCTCCACTAAATGTCCCATGGCTCCACTAAATTTAGTGGAACCGTGGAGCCGTCCCAGACAAGGACGCTCCAAATTTTGTCTTTTCTGGTGAAAACTTATTTGGGGAAGGTTGGAGCTGATTTTGGGGGGGAAAAATAGCTGTTGGGATTTTTAAACTTATTTTTCAAAATAAAACATTTCTTTTTAATTCAAAAATAATTAGTAAAATATATTTTTGAAAAAAATGTTTTGTCACATTAAAAATGTGAAGTTTAGAAAAATATAATCCTTTGATCATTTGTCAAGTAGTAGGTTTGTTTATCCATACCTTGAGTGATTTATGTCGGGATGGAAATCTACGACTTCCTTGAAGCATACTTGAGACGTCGGGAGGTGTTGATGTAAGTATGCATTGATGATTTGTGTTTACAAGTAATTGCACATTTTACGTTATGTATTACAAGTTACATGTTTGTCATCATTAAAACCGAAGAAATCGTTTAGTTTAAATATCGTAATATTTGCACTAACAGAAGTTTTTGAACAAATTATGATATTTCTTGCTTGTGTGGTAAATCTTGTTGCTTGCGGTACTAATTTGGTGGTACAAAAGTGATTAGTGCTAATTACGCGTAATTAAGTCAAAATATACACTTTTATAAGCATATGTATAGATCGCCTACTTTAATAAATATATAATTATTGGGGTTTTGAAAAACACAAAATTTTGGCTTTAGTGGTAAAATGGTGAAGGTTTTGCTTATTAGCTTATTATGATTAGCATATTGTAATAAGCACTAGCTTATTGATTTACACTACAAAAATTGGACTAAAAATTAATTTAGCACAAATGGGCCAAGCCCATCATGTTGTTGGCCTATGGGGGTTGTTTTGAACAAATTGCTTATTAGAAGTGCTTATTGGCTTATTTGATATATAACGTAAAATATAACGTAACTAAAAAGGGCTAATTAGTTATTGGACTAAAAATGCGTTATTGGGCTAAAAGTGGCCTATTTGGCCCAATAAACATCATGGAAGATAAAAATAAAATTTTGAACATTTTTAGACTCGGTATAATTATTTTTGCAAAATAGAACGATTTATATCGATAAAAACCATTTTTGGCTTATTTTGGCATTTTAAGCCCAATAAGCCAAATAAAAGAAATTTTTGTCCATAAATTATGAATATTGACTTTTGTTGACTTTTGAAAGAATTTTGACTAAACGTTGACTTTTGTATCGAAAACTATAATAATGAAGTAATTATAACGATAAGTATAGTTATATCGATAAATATGCACTTTGGACTATTTTTGCAATTATAGTGATAAAAAGGGATTATTTGAGAAAAACACTTGAGCAAAATGGGAAAGCTTGAATAAACGAATGGGTTATGCCCGGTTTTTCTAAAATTTCAACACTTAGACTATTTTTGGACAAAAACCGACTAAAAGACGAAACAGGTTATTTTTATTATTAAAAATATAAATTTTCCTAAATTAATATTTTTAGGTCTTATAGGACGTATAAGTATATTTCTGGCAGTTATGCACTCGCACTTATTAAATTTCTCAAAGACTAAATACTTGTAATTATCTTTATAATTACTATTATATTATAAATAAATATAATAATCTATAATAAAACTCCACTAGCACCATTATTAAATTAATTATTCAATGATCATTTAATTAGTTATAAGTATTAATTAATTAAATATGTAATTATTAAATATATATATATATATATATATAATATATATATATATATATATATATATATATATATATATATATATATATATAACAGGAGGCGTATGACGTCATTAATTCCACCTCAATGCCACCTCAATGCCACCTAATCAATTTAAATGCCACCTCAATGCCACATAATCATGAACTATGTCAAATCTATAATTAAAATTCGGATTAAATTAGTGTAAAAATGAAGTTATAGGATTCGAACCTTTGTTCTAGGCAATGTTGACAAACTTAATAACCACTAGACCAACCCATATTTTGATTTATATCTTGCAAGTCCATATCTATAAACGTTAACTTTAACTAATATCTTAGGGTTAAATTTGTCTAATTAAAAAGAACAAAAAAACCTAAACACGCCTATCATTCATACTTACGTAATAGATCTCTCTTTCTTCCAGGGTTTTAACAATGATTCAAATGGACAAGATCATTCGGTATATATATTCTTTTCAAATCCTTAGTTACAACTTTTTATTATGATTTTATATAACAAAAGTTCAAATATGATTTAAAACCCTAAATTGTTTTCATCCTCAGCAAAAACTTAGACCTGAAAGTGATGGTTGTAATGTGACTTCACAAGGTACCTGTTCGTTTTTCTTATTTATTTGATTTTTTTGTTCCTTTTTTCAACCAAGTCTTTCACAAGCAATGATTATTCGCAGGATTGGCGGGTGTTATTCGTGGTGATCAACCAACCTGTTGTTCTTATGTTCCCGGGACAACAAGTGTCGCTCAAAACAGATACATATATATTCTTTTCAAATCCTTAGTTACAACTTTTTATTATGATTTTATATAACAAAAGTTCAAATATGATTTAAAACCCTAAATTGTTTTCATCCTCAGCAAAAACTTAGACCTGAAAGTGATGGTTGTAATGTGACTTCACAAGGTACCTGTTCGTTTTTCTTATTTATTTGATTTTTTTGTTCCTTTTTTCAACCAAGTCTTTCACAAGCAATGATTATTCGCAGGATTGGCGGGTGTTATTCGTGGTGATCAACCAACCTGTTGTTCTTATGTTCCCGGGACAACAAGTGTCGCTCAAAACAGATACACAAGGTTTATCAAGGGGTGTTTGTTTGATGTTTCGGGTCATGGTGAGAAGGAGTCGCGTTGTCTGTTATCATGTTGTTTTTAAATTTAAAAAACAAACTGATGCTATTAAACTCTATTCTGTCAAAAAAATTAAATGTAATTTCTTTTTCTTTTATTGCATGTATATATTTGCAGGGTTTCTTTTTGTTGTTGTTAAGTTACTTATGATTGATCTTTTATTTTTGTTACAGTCTCATCCGCAGAATGTCGTGGGCGTATGTGGAATGGGTGAAAGATTTCTTTTTCCTTTGATTAAGGCTACTAGAGATCTTCGAAATATCATGAATGCCATTATTTATGGTTAGATTCTTCAATTCATTATTGAGTGAGCCGTAGTTTGTGACTCTTTGTATGATGTATGTATAATGATCATGTTTATTGTTGTTACTCGGATGTAAGAATAGGCGGTGATTTGATGTTATCATAGGCGATTTCGTATGCTCATTGTAGTTTGCTGATTAGCCTAGAGTCACATATGCAAAAAAGGATTGTTGTTTTTGCGGGAGGGTATGTATGTCTATTTATATATGCAATATATTAATTAACTAATGCAACTTTTTACTTATTTAATCTAAAACATGTAATGATAAAGATAGCTTGAGACACTCTTTGGGTATCACCAATAATCTTGCAATTTTATTCTTTATTGCAAGAAAAGATGTATACTAATCACAACTCAGCAAAAACTTAGACCTGAAGTGATGGTCGTAACGTGACTTCACAAGGTACCTGATGTCCTTTCGTTTTTCTTATTTATTTGATTTTTTTCCCTTTTTTCAACCATGTTTTTCACAAGTAATGATAATTCGCAGGATATGGTGCAAAAAAATGGTCGAAGGTGCCAAGGCTGGAAAATTGGTCCCTAAGTCCGTATTGAAGAATCAAAAAAGAAGCGACGAATGGGTATCTCCAGCCTCCAGGATCAGTGGGTACAGTTTATTTAACAGTGGTACAAGGTAAATTCTACTATCAGTGGTTCAAGGTAAATTCTGTCAAATATCCGGGTACAATAATGTATGTTACAGTTAGATTTGATGGTTCGGTTCAGATAGGTCACCAGCTGTCTGCAGTTAAAAATATGGTTGCTGTGACTGCTGCACGTTTTCAGTTTTGTTAAAGTCAGTGTGATTTGAGAGTTTAATATGGTATTCATAAGGGTGTGCAGTAAAGGCTGGTATGGGGCATAGTATGTTGTTAGTGGGCGACAAAAAAAAAAGGTGATGTTCTTTGTTGAAATTTCTTAGTTACTTTTTGATTGTGTTAATGTATTTGTTTCTTAAATTTTTGTTCACTCTTAATGTCACAATATGTTTTAGATTATATTAGTTATTATTATTATATGAGCCTATTAAAGCTGAAGTATCGGAGAAAAAACACAGTACTTGCAGGTTTCCTTGGTCCGGGTCCGGATTTTATTGAGAGAAACGACATTGTTTTGTCAATTGAAAATAGTAAGTATCTTTATCGTTTAGGTCATTGATATATAATCTTTCTAATGGATCATTTGTATTTTGTTGTTTCTTAGTTTTTTGTTTATGGACGTGATACAAGTAAGTTCTTGATTTTTATCACATGGTTCGTACCATTTAATTCATATAATCTTGACTGAAGAAAACGAATCACAAGTGATCTTGACAATGAGTAACATGTTACAATTCTTTTTGGAGGTTGCTGTCACAACACTGATATAATCTTGACTGAAGAAAACAAATCACAAGTAAGTTTGAGGCTTGCAGCTGAAAGGTAAGTACCATATCAGTCGAGTAAGATTCATGAATCTTTGCGCCTCTTTTAATGTGAACATCATATTCCTGCAGTTATTATGAAGGAGTTGTGGAATCCTTTGACCAAAGTAAAATGAAGCACAAGGTGTGAACTTGACAAATATTTACCCAAAGGTGTTGATTTACGTTTTTCGTATACTTTTTATGATGACTACTATTTGTTGCCTTATATTTTTAGGTATTGTATGATGATGGCGATGAAGACGTCTTAGACCTCAATCATAGAGAATGGATTTCGCTTGAAGATGTATCTGCCATTGAGCCTGTATCGGATTCTGTATATATCCAACTTTCTTTATACATCGAAACTTCTTTTACTATTCACAGATAATTTTTGTATAGGATTGGGAAGATGGTCTATCCGAAACTGTTGCTCATGGATCATATTTTTAAAATTCAAATTAAAATTCCTTTGATTATTACCTATGTTTTAAAATGTAATTTTACTACCCTTCTTTCGCTATTGAAAAATTTTTCAAGTTCACATTTTGTACATAATGAAACTTGATAAGTTAATTTGTGTGGGACTGTCACTAATTTGTGTTGGACTATCACTAACTAATGAGTGCATATAACTCTGTGAAGGAGCTGTATCCTCAAATTTAAACCACTGAGAACCAATTTTGTAAGATGACCTTAAATAGATAGACCATTTCTATACTTCAGTATGTATTACGACATAAAACTTGCTTTAAGACTGAAATATAGATGTCTGGAACCTTCTTATCTTTGTGTTGTAAATTTTAGGCCACCACCAAAAGGCTTGCCAGGCGTTGTCGATCAAACAAGGGGTCTTTTGATGTATGTTGAGGAAAAATGCAAAAAAGCTGTTTATACTCCAGAATTAAGATATGTATGTATCGCAGGCAGGTAATTCTGAAAGAATGGAATTGACAAAGAGTAATGGGAATTGGTAAATTGGAAGAATTCTCTCTAATTTCAAGCATTTTCTCTTAATAACAGGATTTTCATTTTCGATCATGTATAAATGTGCATTTAAATGGGAACCATAATGTTCGCTACTTAGCTCCATCGACTTTAGCTCTCTGAAAGGAGGTGTTGACTATATTACCTACTCCAAGTATGGTGACTTGGTGAGTTGCCTCTACATACACAAGAGTGTAGTTTATGTCGCTACCATTTATGATCTGTGGAAAGGGAACAAATGCAAAAAAGCTTGTCTCCCTTGCGGGAACCAAAAAAGTGCCACACCTTTTCAAGCGGGAAAAGTCGAAATATGTCTTTCACGGGACTTAAGTCCCGAAGTGAAAGTATCAATATATTTATTGGAAAATATTGTTAAACCTACAAATTGCAGGTACATATAAACTATTTTATTCATATCCTCAGCAACTCAGCTTAATAAATTGTTACATTGATTTTGATAAAGTCATAATCATAAAGTAACCAATCAAATTGAAAGACTTCGACAATTATAATTTTTAGCCGAAAAGCTTCGGTCAATTCACATTTTTATTTTTGAGCAAACTTCAAACCGCGAGCTTCAACAAGATCAAGAATCAAAATTGTACATGATTTATCAATTAAAAGGTCATGTAACTTATCACCATCTTCGTCATGTAACTATAATGATATTCTTTTTTTAAATATATTTCATGAAATTATCTTCCATAGCCAACGCGGCCATGGCTGTTTTGACCCATACTAAAAGCTGACCTCATTTAACCCATCATCCAACCTATATGACCAGTCACCGCCTCTAAGTTTATCCCAATTCATAATATTTTTGTTGAACTCCATTTGTCCTGTCAGTATTATCGATCTTATCACTGCTATTATGATCATTAATGTCTCTTATTAGATCAATCAATGCCGTTCTCAAGAGCTTTATCATGTTAAAGGGGTCAACAGATTTGTGTCTGTGTGTTTGCTGCTGCATGTGTGAAGTTATTGTGAATTTGTAGTTTGCAAAGAAAAACAGAATTACATCATACAATTCATGGAGTCTGTATTTTAAGCAATATAAAAGTTGTCATTAATTGATGTACATTTCTTGATCTCACATTTTTTTTAAATCGAAGTTTATGACTTGAGAGTCGCCCAAAATCGACATGTCAACTAAAGTTACGTAAGGTGAATTGTATTTAATTTAGTGTTATTGGTGAATGATATTGATGTTTCTTTGTCTATGAATTTCCATATGAAACAGGAGCAAAAAGAGACGCGACGATCCGGTTTCGATGGCATTGCACCTGAGTTAATGACGTTAAACAAGCTTCTGATCTTTCACTATATTTTCATTTTGGAGAGATTTCGTTGCAACGTTGTGACTTGGAGGCCCGCAAATTTCGCAAAGATTATCAAAATGTTTCTAATGTAAGAAAACTCCATTTTTAAAGTATATGTTGTTTGATGTTGTCTATGAGTTTCTAAAAAAATCCAACATCGTTATAACCATAAATCTCAAGAGTGAGTTTCTATGTATTCTAATATAACAGAGTTCTGTACCACCTTTTGAAGCACCTTTTTTATTCTAATATAACAGGGTTCTGTACCACCCTTTGAAGCACCTTTTGCAATTACTTTAGTGACGTGTCTTTGCTCTCAGGTCCTGATATTTTTCAGGATATGATATGATGATATGGTATTGGATGTTAAATGTTCTTAATGAAATATTTCATATGTAACAGGTTTCTATTAGTTCATATACGTGTTGCTGGAATGGTATTGGAGGATTAACGTCCCTAATCAACTGGTATGTTAACTTTATCCATTTATATATTGTAATACGTTGATGTTCTACCCATTTAAATATTATTCACCCTTGCTTCTGTTAAATATTATTCACCTGATTTGGATATGCCACTACCCATTTAGCTTATGTATGGGCTTCTTAAGTCAAAAAATAATATCATAAGATGGAGATTTCTTTTTTTTCTTGAGAGACTTCTCATGCACTGCAAGTTTTTGTTGGATGAGAATGTGATCAAAGTCCAAGTCCAAGTCTAAAGCTCACTCAAAGACCAAAACTGTCAAGACACACAAGGAGTTCTTTTCTAATCTGGCCTTTCTTACTACATCGGGAAGTCTTCATCTTGAGAGCTGTGCATCGGCTCTTGGAAATGTATATGCATTTGGGCCAAGGTTTGAAGCAGATAAATCAGACTCGAAAAAATATTTATACCTTCTTTTTATAAGGTATGTTATCATTATAACTTTTCGATTTGATACTGAGTTTAGTCTGATGGGTGATGTGACAATGACATTTTCAGTTCCTTCTACTACAAAGACTCTTCCTGAAGATATCATTGGAAAAGACAAGATGCAGGTAAAAACATGTTAGGACTCACACAACAGTTGTGTCCGGGTTTCTGGGAGGATGCTGTTTGCACTTGCAGCAAAGGTTTGAGTACTCATTATTTCTCGAGTTTTTCATATACATCAAGTTATAAACTATGCCTTGTGTTGCGTAACAACATTTACATTATTTGGTATAGTGTGAAGAAACGTTTTAAACCCAAAACAATAGTGTTCCATTAAGGTATCTTTGTCTGTCCATTAACAATGAAATATCTTCAACTTGCGATGTTAAACCTGAATGGGTCCTTTTTGGCACACACACCCCTAGATCAGATACACACAGGTGTTATTTTCAAAATTCACGTTGACTAGGAGTGTCAAATCAGATCTGAAGGCTGTGGCCTGGCCCTAAACTTTTATTAGCTTCAAAATCAAATTACGTGTGACTCGCTTCAATTCTTCAAATTTAACTCAGTTTACGTAATATTATTGAAACAATGTTTTGTGTGCTGTCCAAAAAATCAGGTTAAGTACTTGCTCCGTTGCTTTTTTTTTTTTTTTTTTTTTTTTTTTTTTTTTTTTTTTTTTTTTTTGCAACTTTAATATATGTCATATGTCACCATATATCTTACATGTACAATGCTTCTCATACTATGAGATTGCTTATCGTAGAGCATGAGAATCATAATACAAAATAAAATAACGAGTCTTAACTGTATGTAATTCTTTTGGTCCATAATCATATTTTTGAAAACCAGTAGAGCGTGTTACATCTAAAAGGAAGTTGCCTTATTTTAGTGACTACAACCGAGGAAAATGATGAAATTTAGGCACTGTGCAGGAGAGGTAATGCTCCCAAGGCTTCACTTTCCGCTTTCTCCCTCTAAAAAGTGAAAGTGGCAACCCAATGCATACTATCACAAACATGAATATATCAGTTGCAACAAACCAACTACAATAATATGCCTCAGATTCTGTATGTATCAAATTGCAACTTTTCTTACAAATAAATGATACCGATCATATGATTTATTGTTCAGGTACATGCTGATAATCCAGATGGACTCTTCAAGATTTTATCTTTCTCATTTCAAGGCGTGTGAATTCAAGAAACTTGGTTTTGCCATTCAAGTTCTAGCTATGTCATGCTTTCATGGAGCTTCTCGCTATTGTGTGCATCAAAAGCAATTCTGAGGTTACAATTAGGCTTTTTCCCTGTACTATTGCAACCAATTTGGCAGCATAGCATGTCATTTATTGTATTATTATTGAATGTTACATGGTTTTTCTTTTTAATTTTAAGTGACTGCACAAATTTATTACGGAGTAGTTACCTTTAGTAGATACTCACATATAAACTATAGTTTCTTTTAGTAATGTATAAATTGTCATAAAATTTGCAAGTTATTTTAGTGATGCTGGCGGTGCACTCCTCCCCATTAAAGTGTTGGGACTAAAGAGTGATCTTATGATCGTTGGTGTATTGTTTTCTTAGAAAATGATTATTGGTGTGTTTGGACTTCGGAATTTTGGCAAAAATATGTAGAAATATAATTTGTACATTTATATCTTATTATTCGTTAACTAATACCTTCAAACGATATTTATAACTGATTCTCGCCCATCGGTCGGGCTTCCCAAACAGTATACAATTGCTTGCTGCGGTGTGCTCAACAACAACTTTTAATAAAAGTAAACACAAAAATCTCCACATGTATGCCTGCTCTTCAGTGATGAGTTATTGTTTTCTTTTCATTCTTAATGCATTCAATAAATACTTTGGTATGTTTATAACTTATTTTCATTAACTTAAGTTTTCCAACGATATTCATAAGGCTCGCTCACCTATCGGACGGGCTATGCTACTACAAATGTTGTTTATAGAGAAGCGTTATTCCACTTTTGAGTTTAAATCATATACTTTGGCGTTGAAAAGAACATTGTAACAAACACAAACAATTTGACAAACAATGGTACTATTCTTTTAAAAATATTTGTATAATAAACAAATTTTTAACACCAATATTTAGCTAAACAAAAAAAATGTAAACGATAATTATAAGTCATGCCCGCCCTATGGGCGGGCTTTGAAGTCTAAAACCTCGCCCGGTAGGGCTTACAAGTCATGCCCGCCCATCGGGCGGGCCATGAAGTCTAGTATATATATATATATATATATATATATATATATATATATATATATATATATATATATATATATATATAATAATAATAATAATAATAATAATAATAATAAAAAAAAAAAAAAAATAATAATAATAATAATAATAATAATAATAATAATATATATATTACTTACGCAGTTGCTACAAGCAGAGCACGGAAGTTCCGTCGCACGTACATTCACCATACATTTTCACCAAGATCCATCACCAAAGAGTTACATACGATAAATAATTTTGAAATATACTTTACCGCACAGCAAGCTAGAAATACACGAGCACTGGTCACACGTAAACTTTTCAATTGAGTTAAAACATATAAGACACGAATATTTCGCTAAGACTTGCCATACTGATCTAGGTCGCGTGTCGGAGCGGTTGCACTGTTTTGTTGATTGATTAGCAGGTTGCTATTGTTTTAAGGTGAGTTTATAGCCCCACTTTTTATGCATATTGCTTTTATAAACCTTGGGGTGAGAAACATGCAAAACTGTTTTCATGGACCAAAAATGGATTTTGTTTTATACACACTTGTATGCAGAAAACTAAGTTAGCTGAATCCCATTGCGCCCACTATCATCAACCGTTAATTCCTACTGGGAAACGCGTGTGATATAAATAGATCTATTGGGGGTGACTCCCCCGTTAGGTTGGCTCGGCATAGTCAATGCGAACGTATACCATATTGAAATCGGCCGAGTGTCTAGGGATTAACACTCGCGGGCACCCTTTATTTGATATTGTTTGTCTAGTTCGGTTGGATGAGGCTTAGTGTTTGCATAGCGGGATAGTGTGTGTTTGCTGAATTGTTTGTTGAATATTGCTATGGTCCATATGTGCTTATTTACTTTAAACATATGAACTTACCAGCGTTAGCTGACTTTTAGCATGTTTTTCTCAGGAAACTGAGGTGTGTATACTGAAGGCAGGGCATGGCGATGGTCATAAAATTTGTTGGAAATGTTTTTATTGTTGCGTTAACTCTGAAATTTGGGACCGCTTTGTTAAATGGGCTACATTTTATTTGAAATGAGTTTTATGTAAGACAATATGACTTTGAATATGTAATGTATTTTAAAACGGATTTTAATCCGTTCTCTATATCTTGTGTTGTGATTATTGATTTAGTAGCACCCAAAGTGTATTCTTCCGCAATATCTTGATTTTGGGGGTGTTACATAACCTTTCTTCATCCTTGGACCACTTCCTACGCGTACCTATTGCTTCCACGTCATCGTCATCGTCTGCGTCCAAATCCACGGCGTTTTTTGATTTTCTTGCCATCGTTTTTTTCCCTCGGGATTTGGCCGGTTTACGTGCTTGTGGTACTTTGAATTGTGAACCTGATGGTTGTGATTCAAATTGTGGTTGTGGTTGCGATTGAGGAAACGTTGAAGGTTGTGACGGGTTAAAAAATTGTGGTGCCCTAAATCGTTGGGGTTGATTTGCAAATCCTTGTTGAAACGCATATTGTTGATTAAGGTAAATTGCCTTCGGAGTCAATTGTGTACCATATGATGACGACGAGTTTGAATTTTGCGACGAGGGGGTAGACGGGTTTGACGAACCCCCGTATTGCTGTGGGTTTGACGCGAGGAGGTTCGTGAAATAGCCGCCTTCATTCGGGTTTTGATACATTATTTTTATTTTATTTTTTTGAGTTGAGATATAGAATGTTATTTTTTGGTTGTGAGAAAAATATATGTGCAGTGGTTTGGTATTTATAGGGTGTTTAAGTTTTTTTTAAACAAATATATATATATATATATATATATATATATATATATATATATATATATATATAGGGTCCGGTTCTAGGGAAAAGTGTAATTAGATAGAAAAGTGAGAAATAAAGTTATAGGGTAGAATTTGAAACATCTCAAACTTCAGGGTAAGTTTTGAAACCCACCCCCCCCCCCCCCCCCCCCCCGAAATTTTTTTTTCAGGCCAAAAATTTTTCCGCCAAAATTTTATCACTATGATGCACCTTTTTATTTTTGTGCATCACAGTTATAAAATTTAGTTATAACTATGATGCACCAAAATTTGTAATTGTGATGCACTAAAATAAAAAGGTGCATCGTAGTTATAACATTTAGGCTGGAAAATTTTTTGCCTGGAAAAAAAAAATTGCCCCGAAAAAACCTTTTTATTTTAGTGCATCACAGTTATAAAATTTGGTGCATCATAGTTATAACTAAAATTTATAACTGTGATGCACCAAAATAAAAAGGTGCATCACAGTTATAAAATTTTGGCTAGAAAATTTTTGGCCCGAAAAAAAAAACTTTTTTTGGCCCACCAAAAAATTTTTTTTTTGGCGGGAAATTTTTTTTTCCCGAGGGGTGGGGTAAGGTGCGAAAATACAAAACCTCCCTTAAAGAATGAAGGAAAATACAATTAGGTCCCTGTAGTTTCGTGTGAAAAAAGGGAGGGGAAGGAGAGGGTGATTTACACTATTTTCTCACTTTTCCACCAAAGTGCATTTTTTTCAAGAACCAATATATATATAATAAACAAAAAATGAAGTAGTCGTTTGATTTTTAAATGGTAATATATCCGTTTAATTCATGCATGGACCACACAAACGTACACATTGTCTATTTGCTTCGTCTTGCAGACGACGAAGCTTTGTATGGCAAAAAAAAACGAAGGCCCTCGGTGTGGTGGCTAAGCACGACGAGGCCCCACCTGGACTGGCGAGGGATAATTTTCCATTGCACCGGGTGCTCTTAGACCTAAATACAGGCCTAAAAGTCTTGTGATAACACGTGTACTCAAATATTAAACCCAACTGAATTTTTTGCCCTATTAAATGATTTTCGTTATCTTCTCTTTATTTCTCTCCTAAGAGCGATGGGTACCCTGGTGCCATGGCAAAAAAATGCATGACACGTCAGCAAAAGTCTCTATTGTACTAGAAATATCATGACACCACATTCTGGCCGTTACCGTTGTCACCAGAAAATGTGGTGCAGAGCGATGGGTACTCTGGTGCCATGGCCAAAAAATGCATGCCACGTCAGCAAAAGTCTCTATGGTACCAGAAATACCATGGCACCACATTCTGGCCGTTACCGTTATCACCAAAAAATGTGGTGCCATAGGATTATTATTTTATTTTTTTTTTTTTTTTTTTTTTTTTTTTTTAAACATAAAATAAAACATACACAATATTAACTAAAACATACACAATATTAACTAAAATAAACTTCATTTACACAATATTAGTTACTAATGTAACTTTAAAATAAAGATGACAATGAAATCAAACTCTAAGGGTATAAACTGTAAATTAATTATTTACATTAAAAAAAAAAAAAAAAAAAAAAAAAAAAAAAAAAACAAAAAAAAACACACTTGTCTTCTTCTCCATCGTGGACCAGCAACTCTCAAGAAAAAAAAAAAAAAAAAAAAAAAAAAAAAAAAAAAAAAACATACAAACACAAACACACCCCACCAAAAAAAATAAAAAAATACCCACGGCGTGAGCTAGCCACAACGACGCGAGCTGCCATGACGCTACCTACGGTACTGTGCGCCGTTGAGTTTTTTGGGCTAGTGGTTCGGCGCCAACTTAACAGCCAAGCGTACCTCCCACTCTAACAGTGTCCGCCATTCATTATAGTGGGTTCCACGTTTTTTTTTTCCTTTAATTTTTTACCCTTAAGTAGAATTGTTATATACGGTGGAGTGTAAGTTCGTCTACGAGCTACATAGATTTTCGTTCAATTTTATGCTTACATGATTAAGTTGCATGGAAATATGTTTGCATGCAAGTGCTACATGAAAACTTGTTACGGAGTAGTATTTACGGAGCATCAAATTTTGATAATATATATTGTATCATTTATAAACTTTTAGTTAATAAGTACTGATTTGACTAGTGCGACATCATTTAGTTTTTTTAGGGCCGTTTGGTTTGCACCTTTTAATGAAAAGGAATTGAATCAAAGTAAATTTATTTGTTTGGTATGTGGTTATAGGTTTTAGTACAGTAATTAAGGGTATGTTTGGTATCCAACTATGGGAATCAAACTATGATTATGAAAGTGATTAAGTGTGTTTGTTTAAGATGAGAGGGCCCACCACTATGACTATGAAAGGGAGATATTATCCATACTCTATATACATCAAGAGAGGTGGGAGATAAATCTTTCATAGGTGTGGGACCCACCACTACTATCAAACTCATACCCATTGTCATTCATGACAGCATACCAAACACACCCTAATATCCATGAGTGAGGGATTCAACCATACCACCGGGCACATGTGGGATTGATTGCAAATTTATAGAAAATGTGGGCCAGGTACTGTCATTCAACCTTTATTTACTATATTTTTTTTTGTTTTCTTCTAATAAATATGGGACCCATCACCTTTTGTTATATTTAGGGCCCGCTTGGTTTATATGGAGGGGAATGCAAAGGGAATGCAATGCAATGCATTTCCATTCCCCTCAAATTGTAGGGTAATGCCTCATTACCCACTACTGGGTAATGGGCCATTGCATTACCCTATACCAAGCATGATTAATCATTATATTACCCATTACCCACCCCTCTATCCCCCAACCAAGCACCCTCTTAATAAGTACTAATCTAGGACAAAATCTTTTTTTTGGTCCCCATCATGGTCATTTTTTGAGTAAATTCCCTAAATGGTCATGCGCATCTGCGCAACTCCGCAACCTATCTCAGAACGTGACACGTGTACATATTCTGGGGCCCACACCAACTACTAGAATTACTCAACCGCCGGCTACTGAACCCAACAGCTAAAATTTTTGCATCGTTAGTCCTTTGTTACGTTTTCGTCTGTTTTTTTACATTTTAGTCTGATTTTTTACGTTTTCATCTGTTTTTTTACGTTTTCGTCCGATTTTTTACTTTTTCGTCCGATTTTTTACGTTTTCGTCTGTATTTTTACGTTTTCGTCCGATTTTTTACGTTTTCGTCTGATTTTTTTTACGTTTTTTTTATCTGTTTTTTTTTTACGTTTTCGTCCGATTTTTTTCGTTTTCATCTGATTTTTTTACGTTTTCATCTGTTTTTTTACGTTTTCGTCCGATTTTTTTCGTTTTCTCCGATATTTTATGTTTTCATCTGTTTTTTTACGTTTTCGTTTGTTTTTTTACGTTTTCGTCCGACTTTTTACATTTTCGTCTGTCTTTTTATGTTTTCATCCATTTTTATACGTTTTCGTCCACTTTTTTACGTTTTCGTCCGATTTTTTACGTTTTTGTCTGTTTTTTTTACGTTTTCGTCCGATTTTTTACGTTTTCATCTGTTTTTTTACGTTTTCGTTTGTTTTTTTTACGTAAAAAAGCAGACGAAAACGAAAAAAAGTGGATGAAAACGTAAAAAAATCGGACGAAAACGTAAAAAAAATGGATGAAAACGTAAAAAACAGACGAAAATATAAAAAATCATACGAAAACGTAAAAAATGGATGAAAACATAAAAAAAACAGACGAAAATGTAAAAAATTGGACGAAAACGTAAAAAATCGGACGAAAACGTAAAAAAATAGACAAAAAGGAAAAAAAAATCGGACAAAAACCAAAAAAAATCAGACGAAAACGTAAAAAAACAGACGAAAACGTAAAAAATCGGACGAAAACATAAAAAATCAGACGAAATCGTAAAAAAATCAGACGAAATCGTAAAAAAGTGGACGAAAACGTATAAAAATGGATGAAAACATAAAAAGACAGACGAAAATGTAAAAAGTCGGACGAAAACGTAAAAAAACAAACGAAAACGTAAAAAAACAGATGAAAACGTAAAAAAATCGGACGAAAACGAAAAAAAATCGGACGAAAACGTAAAAAATCGGACGAAAACGTAAAAAAAACAGACGAAAACGTAAAAAATCGGACGAAAACGTAAAAAATCGGACGAAAACGTAAAAAAACAGACGAAAATGTAAAAAATCAGACTAAAACGTAAAAAAACAGACGAAAACGTAACAAAGGACTAACGATGCAAAAATTTTAGCTGTTGGGTTGAGTAGCCGCCGGTTGAGTAGCCGGCGGTTGAGTAATTCTAGTAGTTGGTGTGGGCCCCAGAATATGTACACGTGTCACGTTCTGAGATAGGTTGCGGAGTTGCGCAGATGCGCATGACAATTTAAGGAATTTACTCAAAAACTGACCATGGTGGGGACCAAAAAAAAGATTTTGTCCTAGATTAGTACTTATCTCTTTAATTAATATTAAATAATACTACATCTCAATCTTTTTATTAATTCCATATTAGAGTTAACTGCAAAAATCGTCCTTGTGGTTTGGCCAAAATGCAGAAATCGTCCTTACTGTGCATTAAGTGCAGAAACAGTCCTTACTGTTTACTCTTTCATTCACTTTCAGTCCCCCACGTGGACATCCGTTAACTTCCCGTCTATTTCTACTTCACGTGATATGCACACGAGGCTATTTTAGTCTTTTTCCAACTTTAGATAAAATAATACCCCACCCAAGTAATAAAAAAACCCCCATATCATTATCTGGTCCCCAAATCCAAACCAAAACCCTAAAAAGGTAAAAAGGGCAAAATCAATTGGCTAAAATGGTGGCGTGTTTCTGTGGTAGTCAGACCCGTGTGCGTACTTCATGGACAAATCTTAACCCAGGACGTCGTTTTCACTCATGCCAAGAAGTTTTTGTAAGTAGAAATTTGTAGTTATATTTTTTTTCAAAAGTTATTGATTGAAGTACTAATTTGTAGGGAACGGATTGTGGGTTTTTTGATTGGGTTGATCCTCCAATGTGTGATCGGTCAGTGCAAATCATTCCTGGTCTACTTAGGTCAAGAAACCAGCTTCAAGAATCATTGGTTGAAATGGCAGCTGGAAGAAGAAGATTGAAGATATGGTTGATTTGTAGTTGGGTCTTCTTCTTAGTTAGTTTCTTGTTGTAAGCTGATAAAGCTATGTATGAATGTACATCTTGAACTTAAAAATTGACTATAGTCAATGAATTTTGACTCTTATATGTATGGATGTTCAAGTATGAATGATAATTTCAAGTTTAATGATACTACTACGTATGTGTATGATTTTTATTCAAATAATGCATACATAGATGCATTGTTTATTAGATACTAGGATCATTGGTGCATTACATAGATGGTTCTTAAACTGACATGATTAGAAAAAGATAGTACATAGAGTGCCATGGATGAAAAGTGATCAATTCCCTTTGCCCCCCCTCTTCCACCTCTGTGCCTGGATGACTTCCCAAGTGTGTGCATTTGGTGATCCAAGCACTTGAGCCCTTTGGTCATAGGCTGGGTTGTCTTTCACAGGAGCCCTTTGAACATGGTAGCTAGCATAGGCATTCACCCTTTTCTGACCACTTGAATGAACTTCCAACTCTTTACCTTTGTTGGAGACACAGTCCTCTTCCTCAGTTGTTGAATGATAGCTGGACACCCAGCTATCATTCAAAAAGCTACAGTTTATGCTTGCTTCAGATGATTCAGATGAAGTTTCAAGCTTTCCCTTTCCCTTTGTTTGTTCAGAACTTGAAGAAGATGAAATCTGAATGACATATGGATTAGAAGTCATTTATGGACAATGTGTGATATCAGCTGTTTTGTGTGGTAATGTGGGGAGTGTGCATGTCAATTTATAGCAAGAATCACCACACATGTCCAAAAGAATCAAACTGGCCAAAAGTAGTGTCCAAAAGACAGTCAATTGACAGTCATTGAGAAAAAAATAGTGTACAAAATAATGCTTGTGGCCAAAAGACAGTCAAATGACAGTCATTGAGAAAAAAATAGTGTCCAAAATAATGCTTGTGGCCAAAAGTAAAGAACACATGTGCATAACTGAAAGGGTAACATTTGCCATACATTAAACAAGTTTTTCAACTTGCTAAAATGAAAATTTGCATCACAATTGTTCCCATCATGTCATAAGAGTACTAATACATAATAACCATAATGTCTACATGGATTACTAATACATAACCATACTATTACTTAACCAATTCTAGCAGTTCTTCCTTGATGCAGTTTTCTTCCCTTTTTTTGGACTTGCAGTTGGCTTGGATTGACTTGCAGTTTTTTTCCTTGGGCTTTTCCTTGTTGCCTTTGATGCAGTGGTCTTGGATTGATTTGCAGTGGTCTTTGATGGTTGCCTTGGTGCCTTTGCAGTTTGATGAACACTTGCAGCTTGATCACCACTTGGTCCCTTTTCAGCAGCTGCAGATGACTGTGTAGCCCCATAATTTGGATCTTTCCATGGATTTGGTTCCTTACAACTTTTTTTGTTTATGACCCTTTTTTAGGCAGTTGTCACAAGTGACAGTCCCACCTTTCCTAGTTAACTTGTTCCCTTTTACCACAGTTCCAGCAATCTCACCTGCACTCATCTTTTTTTTTTTTTCCAGGTCTGCCTATATGTGGTGGAATATAAGGTGGAATCAATTTAGTTTGGTTAAATGCAGACTTCTCCCAAAATTGTGGACCAGGGACTGGGTTCACCTTATGAGAGTATACATTCCTCCAGGTTTCTAACCTATATGATTCATGAACCCAATCCTCAGGGATAGGAACTTTCTCACCATTATCCGCCATATTAAAGATGCATGCAACTGCATGTCTACATGGGATTCCAGATATTTCCCATTTCCTACAAGAACACTGCTTAAGATTTAGATTCACTACACACTTGTCACTCCAAGGACCCTTAACTTCAAATAGTTCACCCCCATTCCATTGAACTGAGTATTTTGATGCTTGTTCCATTATACCTTTGAAAAGCTTAGTCACAGTTGGTGTTAGTGGACCCTCACTTTTTTCAATCACTGTCTGAACCAACACAATCCTTTTCATTATATATTCCCTAACATATTCTAGTGCAGTGTAAATTGGACTATCCCTAGCAGTTAGTAACTGCCTATTAAAGACCTCACAGATATTGTTGATCAATAAATCACAATGTGCCCTTCCTGCCCATAAGTATGTACATACATTAAGCATATTAATAATGAAAAAAAAGAAGTAAATTAGGTCATAATTGGTTACCTGAAAAGTGGCTTCTGCTCCAATGCTCAGGATGTATTTTCCTCAACCACTCATGTGCCTGCCGATTGTATCCCTTAAGTTCATCCATTGCTCTTTCAAACTCTACCACAGTTGTTGCAGTGGCACACTTCCACAACCTCTCTTTGTACACTCCTCCTTTCCAAATCAAATTCATGTTATCATTAATATGCCTTACACAATACCTGTGTTCAGCAGCAGGAAATAAGCTCTTTATAGCTGGTAACAGACCCTATAAAACAAACAATGGTATCATTAATTAAACATGACCAGCACCATCCCCAAGACAAAAACACTCACCATTAAAACAAACAGTGTAGTTACAAATATATACCTTTTGTCTATCAGTAATAAAGGTGAAGTTGGAATTGGTATACAAATCCAAATCATCCCCAAGACAAGACAAGAACCATTCCCATGAATCTCTAGATTCTGATTCAACAATTCCATATGCTACAGGGTAGATTCCATTATTAGCATCCACACTCACAGCTGTTATCATTTGTCCAGGATGTTGACCTTTCATAAATGCACCATCCAACCCTAGCAGCTCTCTCCCAGAAGCTCTAAAACCCTCTTTTAAAGCACCCAAACAGATATAGATCCTTTTAAACCTTCTTGAAGTGTCATTTGGATTATGAGGCCTGTAAACATCTATCTTAACTGTGGTGTTTGGGTTAGACTTCTTTAACTGTTCAGCATAATCTCTCAATAAAGCATATTGACCCACTGCATCACCCCTCAAATTAACTTCTGCCTTAGACTTAGCTCTGAAAGCTTTTGTTGCAGAAACACCTACTTGAAACTTGGACTGCATCTGCTCTTGGATTGCTACTGTTGGTATTTTAGGGTTGACAGAAATTAGGTTTACAACATGTTTGGCAAGAAAGGAGGCAGTACATGCTTTTATATCCCTAGATTGGAGACATTTATGTTCATTATTAAATGTCTTAACCACCCATTTCCAATTTGGTCCAGGAGAAATATACACATTCCAAGGACACACACTTTTGTCCTCATCTTCTGAAATTACACCTTTACCCTTCATTTGTTTATTCTCTTTTGACCCACCTTTTTTCCTCTTTTTTCCTTGTGCTTGTGAACCAACAACTGGTATATTCTCTCTAGCACATGGCATTGTACCCTTACATTTTGCTTGTAACCTCTCATTATCATTCTTTACAATATGAATCTTCCTTCTTGTTTCAACTGCATGAGCTTTAATTCTTTCTTTAGCTTCTTCCTTGTTAGCAAAATCTTGTCCAACAAAAAGGAAGTTTACAATACCATCTGATCCAGCACCTCCAGTTTTTTTAAGTTTCCTAAGGTTCCTCCTTATAACAGTTGAAGCATCATCATCATCACCTACATCACTATCAAATGAATCATAGTCCACAACCTCTAAAGCTTCATCTGTTACTTCAAAATGAGGTTTTCCACTTGGATCAACATAGTTTTCCCTACCAACATTGTCCCTAACAAAATCATCCATGTTCACTTCCACATCATCAATAATATGCTCCTCATCAACAATATCCTCCATGTTCACTTCTGTCTCATTTTCATCACCTACATTCTTAGAGCTAGACTCTCCATGTGTATCTTTCACATTCAAATCAAAGCCTATGTTATCTACACCATCATCATCTAAGTCAGCCAACCGAACATTGTTAATCCAAAGCTCTACAAAAAATTCTATTTCCTTATGTGTTTCCACAACTTTTACCAACCTAACTAAATCATCATCACAATTCACAGGCCTTAAACCATTGTCTAAACCTTTGTTAGGCATCCTAAAGTGATAATATATAATGTCATCAGACTCATACCCTAATTGAGTCATAATTGAGTTTATCCCCTCAACCTTAAGGTTATCCACATCAATGTAATCCAAGTATACTGTCTCACCTGTGGTATACATCCTATTTGGTGGTTGTGTGAAGTATCCACCATGATTGAACTTCATCGAGAACATGGACTTGGAACCACCTGTATCATAATGAAAAAAAAAATCAATGAGCTAACAATGTCGTATCAAATAACTGATTATTTCCATTAAAAAAACTTCGATTCTTACCATAAATTGTGTTTGGATCAATTGATACGCCATCATTTCTAAAAATAAATTTTGGAGGTGAAGCTGACTCATTCATCTTTCTAACCGCATGTATCTACACGGACTATAAGTGCAATGGATTTGAACAGCAAGGATAAGAAATTGGGTATGAGCTTGTAAGGGTTTGACTTTTGGATTTGGGGACCAGATAATGATATGGGGGTTTTTTTATTACTTGGGTGGGGTATTATTTTATCTAAAGTTGGAAAAAGACTAAAATAGCCTCGTGTGCATATCACGTGAAGTAGAAATAGACGGGAAGTTAACGGATGTCCACGTGGGGGACTGAAAGTGAATGAAAGAGTAAACAGTAAGGACTGTTTCTGCACTTAATGCACAGTAAGGACGATTTCTGCATTTTGGCCAAACCACAAGGACGATTTTTGCAGTTAACTCAATCTTTTTATTAATTCCATATTATAAAACAAACAACATTAATACTATCATTCAATTTTTATTTCTTTCAATCTATACCAAATCCGATACCCATTGTGATTCTTAGCAACAAACTAAACGGCCCCTTAATTGTATATAAGGTTTCGTGTGGTAATTAAAATCACAAAAAAGAAATAAAGAATTAAACATGATAAAGTGAAGAAGTTGTGAGAATACGTATGAAAATGAAAAATACCATGTGAAAGACATTTAATCGAGAAATGTTTACCGGTTACTAAATTATTCCAGGTCATAAATTTAAGAAAGTGACGAATTTACAATGAATGGCCAAACTAGGAATAAAACAAAAAATTAGGTAAACTTTTAAAAATTACTCGTACAACAAGTGGACCAATAAAAAATTAAGTAATCTATATATATATAATAAATGTAGGTCGCTAATATCTCAAACACACAAACGATATGACTAAAGTAAACACGTACAACTACTATCTAATAAGCTACGAATAAGAAGAAAAGTAAATAAGCAATAAGAGAAGAGAATAAGAGAGAATGGAAGGCTTTCACTATTCGAATGATTAAGGAACAAAGCTTTCGCCACTTACATGAAAAACCAACACTATATGAGGCACCCCATGCCTTCTATTTATAGGCCACGATCTAGGGTTAAGCACATGGGGTGACCTTCTAGAAACTAATTACATTATAATCTTCATTAGCCGATCCATGGACTTCTAATGGACCAGGCTATAATTACAAACATAAAGTCCAACTCGTGCAACATTTTAACTAAATGAACAAGACTTGTAAATTTAACAAAACGTGTTCCTAACAATCTCCCCCTAAGTCTTGATCATCAATGTTGCTCGACGTCTTTTTTGCTTCTTAGGCTTCCGACGTCTTTATAATCTTTGTTTCTTTGTTCTTGTTCTAAGATGATATGATGTTGTCTCGATCTGCCAGTCTCCAACGTCTTCTTGTCTTCTCCATCATGCTCATATGTCTTTGACTTGTTTTCTGCAACATGTTCTCACTTTTCAATCTTTAACTTGAGAAAGGTTGAGATGTTTGAACTTTTGACTTTACTATATATCATATGTTGAACTTTTGATGTTACTGAGTCTTTGAGAGAACATTTCTTCAAGATATGAACATGATGGAGTCTTGATGGTCGAACTCCAGCTCCTCAGCAGCAGCAGCAGCAACAGCAGCATCAGCACGAACCAACCGGTACTTACAGGCTCAGACTTGAGATCGTCAACAGCATAGTGTGAAGACTTTCTCAAATCCTAACCCAGACCGTTCTGAACCGGATTCCCCCGAAAGGGATAACACGGACACACCGAAGTGCACCCACGATTCAGTGAGTCGCTGGAGATCACCCCACGACTGTAGACCGTTTGGAGCAAACACTAAGCGTAACCCACAAGGAGTTACCGAAGTGACCTGCTGTCAGAGTTGTTTGATGTTGCTCTGGCAGGATTTCCATTCAATCATTGATAATCACAATTGTGACTTTTCTCATGAATGTTCTCGGAAGATTGCTAAGATCTGCGAAGGACACTTTCTTAATTTTACATCTGCTGCCCATGATGTAGAACAACAGAGTAATACTAAGTGTACCTAAGAGATCTTTTATGAATCTCATGGCTCTAGACTCAATTAGTGCACATTTGTTTGGTCGTCGGAGGCATGGAGCATATTGCCTCCTTTTCAATATCAACACTCTCGTAATGAGAGGTCGATAGATTATGAAGGGTTCTCCGTGTGAATGAAACAAATGTCTTTTGAGAGACACTTGAGTGGCTTAGAAGGTTTATTAGTGCGTCACTGGGTCCATGACGTCTTTAGTCTTCAATACCGGTGATGCTCATCAACCAGTAGATTATGAATTGAACCCGGTGTCTGCCCTAAGGTTGAACAAATGGAGGGCTATTTCTTTTCACCCTTTTCTTTGCTTTTCTTTTTAATTCTTCAACCCCTTCTTTCTCATTTCATTCATTTTCTCCTTTTTAATATCATACCTAGGACTTACTAGTTCTAAACTATTGGTATTGTCCTTTGGTAGATCCCTCCGGCTCTGGCGGATCATAGGACGGTTTTCCCTAACCTTAGTTACCTTATAACTCCATGACTATCCTAATGATGCCATAAAACCAAAACCATTGAAAATCTCTCAAAGTGTCGATAATTTGTAAAGACATTTTGTTGACACCTTGAGAGTTTGATGATTTTCAGAAAGACTCCCCCTTAACATGTGCGCATAAGTAATAAATTTAAAATTTGCACATGCCGGAAAGAGTTGGCACTTTTGAATTGATTGACTTTCAATGAACCTGATCGTCGCGAGACATGCTTACATCACCAGTTAAACTGGCTTGAAATTATTACCCGTCCAGATCAGATTCAAAGATTATGGCTCGAAATCGGTACATTCTACTCAGACACGTCCTTTGCGAGACACGCTTACATCACCAGATAAACTGGCTTGAAATTATTACCCGTCCGGAACATGTCCTTTCGACTACTGACTTTTCCTATCGTCAATTCGAGGGTCAATTCTGAGTTTGAGCACAAGAGATTCCAGCAAATGAGACATCATATTTTAATCATCTTTTACTTCTCCCCCTCAAAAATAGCATACTCATGATGTTTTTGAAAAACGTTTATGATTAAAATATGCTGTTTTTGAGTTTTAGGGAAGAATTTCAAGAACATTTGTATTTCTCTGAACAAAGATTATATTTTCAAATACTCCCCCTTAACAAGGGAATACTTGTCCTTATGAGCAGAATGTTTGAAAAACTTTAGAAAACATTCTGGTTTTAATTCTGCTCATAAGTAAGAAGCTTTCGCTCCTTTTTCAGGATTGAGGCACTGAAGCGTACCTCAGGGTCCTTTCTTTGAGGTCCGGGTTGTACACTGTTATGTGTGCACAAGCCGTCATGCATAGGCTAATATGGAAAGAATAAGAATTATGTAATATGATAATAGATTCTTACATCAACCGCCTCTGCCAAAAGTTGAGAATACTGGGTCTGTCCTTTGAAATAGTCTGATTGCGAAAGGTGGACGACCCCCAACATAACTTTCTAACCTCCTTATCTGATCACGATGATATAACCTTTCTTCAATCTTCCGAACAAACTCCTTAACTTGTCGCACCTCCTTAGAATTCCATCTTCTTGATTTTCCTAACGCTGAATCTCGAACCCGATTAGCTAACCCATCACGAACACTCTTTAAGGTATCGTCACAGAATTTATGAATTTCATTGAACGGCATGAAACGGTGGAAATCCGTTGTACTTCTGTAAACGAACCCAAAGACCGGACTGTGTAGTATGGTGTATTGAGGGTCTTTGTTGCTGTTGAGTAGGAATTGCGGTTCAACAAGGTTTAGCTTCGTCTGATAACTTTCGACACCAAGCTGGAGATCCTCTACTCGTTCTCTGATGATGGTTCTCCTGATGAAGTGACATAGAGAGGTACTGAGTGCATATCGAAGCTCGTTTGTCAAATGTTGCAGTTTGCCTTGGACTTTCATCAGGTACATGTCTTCGATATCATTCAGGTTCAAATCAGGAAGATCAGCCTCAGAGAATGTGTAGAGATTGTTGTCAATTCTTTTTACCGTGATCTCTTCGAGAAATATATAATCACACCTTCTGGATCCGCTCACACTGATAACGGCCACTATTTTGTGATCACTGTAAACTGGTTCCCGTGATTTCTGGAGAGCAAGTTTGTACTTGTACCAGCTTTGTCGTTTCGGATACCAGTGATGAATCCCCAACTCTGCATCACGATCATCTTTCACGAGCTCTTTAACAAACAGATGTCTATTAATAGTTTCTTCCTCAATAGCTGACTGTGTATAGTGAGCAGCTGGAGTGAAGGTAATTGACGTAGCATACTTTGTCTTCCCTTGTGCTCCGTTCTTGAGAAGTTCCAGATCGTTGTTGAAGAAAGATTGGAAGGGAATTTATGAGTGGTGAGATCTTCGTATCACGGGAAGCGGCTTAGTCCAATCAGTGATGTAAGGACGGTTCTTGCCAACTCCCCTGACTACGTCTGGATTAGCCCAGTCGAAGTCACTTGACATTGCGCGTGCAATGTTTTCAAGATGATATTCAAGTTCAGCTGCACTGTTGGATTTATCTTTCAGAAGAATGAAGGCATCGTTCTTGATCCGTCGAAGTTCCCGTTTGGTCATCTTCTTTACGTTAAGACTTCTTTTGATCTCTTGAGTAACAGCAAACGTGCTATCTTCAACTCGGGAAGCTTCGTCAGTCGGAACCTGAGCACTTGCCAGATGATCAAACCATTCATTCCCTAGCTCATCCTTATCATTATCAAGCCAGGTGACAACAACTGGTTCATTAGATGACTTCTTGCTGCGTGATGACTTGGATTTGGAGGGCTTTGGTTTTGGTGGTGACGGTGGTGAATGCGGTTGATCGTCTTGCGGCTGAAATTCCACATCTTCAGCCGTGAAATGCTCATATTGATGTTCGGTTGCAGTGGGATCAGATGATTGTTGTTTTGGAGGTAGAGATGATGTTGTTTTTCTAGTTGGTTCCTGAATATGAATCCCAGACCCGCTTTTGTGTTTCTTATGTTCGGGGTTCGGGTCTTGATCTTCCTCGTCATCCTCTCGAATACGTTTCCCTTTGTCAGCAGCTACCTTGCACGGTTTCTTCTCAATGTGTGCTTGAAGAGCAGCGATCAGGTTGATTTCTTCTTGAGAAGGAGAGGTGATATCAAAGAGTCTGTCGAGAAGCACAAGCTCGATTTCTTCAATGGTGAGATCTTCAATTGGTTTGGTTTGGGAAGAAGATGAGACGACTTCTTTGATTTTGTCTTCAAGTTGTGAATCAATGTGCTCATTTATATTTTGTTGAAGATCAGGAAAATATTGCTTGACAAAATGCCTTGTCTTACGTGTGATATGATCTTTGATATTAAAACCAAGGAATTCATCTATCTTCTTCTTACTTTCCTGCATCTCCTCCACTTGCTGAGACAAGTTCTTGACTAAACTTTCCATTTCAGCCAATTTTGTTGTTGCTTGTTTGTCTCTTTGTGCTTGTGCTCTCTTTACTGCTTGTTTAAGTTTCATTGCGGCAGGAGACACAACTTCAACTTTTGTGACATGGACAATTCTTCTTTTACTCTTTCCTTTGTAAGCCTTTTGAATATTCTTAGAAATAGTTGCTTTTGCTTTGGGTGATGAAGATTTTGAAGATGATGGAGTTAGTGAAGGAATTGAATCATCAGATTTAGATGTGTCCTTTGGAGGGGAAGAAGGAGGAGTTTGAGTGTGAGGAGGTGATTCAGGAGGTGTCTTAGGTGATGAAACAGGTGAGGGCTGAACTGGTGGTTGTTCCTGTTGCTGTTGCGGGTTACTAACAACCATAGCAAGTTCAGTTGGAGGAATTGACGGAGAACGTATGTAGCTATCTGCTTCCAAGTCAGCTTGAGCATCCTCTTTACGTTTCCTTTCTACTTCCTCTTGTCTTGCCTGTTCCTCAAGATCCATGGCAGCTTTAGTTGTTTTATCTCCCAGAATGTCCCTTTCTTCTTCAATGTTCCAATCTTCTGTATCATCATTACGTGGTTGTTCCCCTTGATTGTCGTCAAACATAGAATCAGAGATTTCCTTGTCAGATAAAACAATATTGCTTTCCAGATCCTTTTCCTTCTCCTCCTGAGTCTGTGCTCCCAAGTCGGGTTGATTAACCGAGCTTGGTTGCTGAGAAGAGACCGATTCAGCCTTATCGAGTTGATTAATCGTATCGGGCTGAACCTTGGTTGTTGCAGCTCCAGATCCTCCGGGTTGATTAATCGGATTAACTTGGGTCGAAGCAGCTTCATGAACAGTTTCGGATCCTTCAACTTCATGTGTTGTCTCATACTCCATCTGTTGCTCCAATGCTTTCCTTTCCCTTCGCTCTTCATCTTCCTTTAATGACTTGAGACTCTGCTTTTGTGCATTTTCCTCAGAGATCTTATTATGAAGTTCTGCCTCTTCAACAGTCATAAAGACAGGTTCTTCTTCAGATTCAGATGATTTAGAAGCAGACTCAGTATCTTCATCAATGATTCCACTCGGTTCAGGTTTTGGTTGGGGTTTGCTTGGTACTCTCCTCTTGATGACAGTAGTTCGAGGATGTGGTTTCTTTGGTTCGGAGACACTTGATGCACTACCCGTCTTAGACTTGCTTCGAGAACGAGTCTTAGAAGATCCTGATTCTTCAACCAACTTAGCAAGACCCACACGACGTTCACGAAATGCCTTGTCGTAATCAAGATATGCTTTAGTTTCTTTTACCTCATTAGTCATCAGAAATTTTGGCAATCGTGCACCTTGTTTGTGCGTGCTTTCTTTTGGAAAGTAGACTTTGCTTAAGGTTTTATCCATTCTGTATTCATGAGTCTCTTGATCAGTGGGACGCTTATCAAGGTCTTGATGTTGATCGAGTAGATAGCTAATGAGAACCTTGGTGTATCGTACAAATGGAATTTTCTTGAAGGTTTTTCGCATTAGGTACATTATGTCTTCCCAAATGAGAGCAGCAAAGTCAATTGGTTCCTAGTTCACAAATCCCCATAAGACTTGAAGATGAGAAAGTCTTGGATGCTCAAACCCACTATCTCTTCCAGATATGGAATGGGTTATAATGAAGAAGATAGTTCTCCAGGGTTGAGGAATGTTTCTAGCATTGAATTTGGAGATTGTGGTTAATGGTGTATCTGGTTGAACATCATAACCAATGTCTACCAGGAATTGCATGATTTCAGATTCTGAAGGTGTCGGGTGGAATTGGTTAGAAGTTTCAGGTGCATCTGGAAGTTTTAAGGCTTTACGGAGTGTGGCAGATGTGACTCTGATTTTTTTACGATCTAGTGTACAAGTGAAATACTTGTCATCATTGCTTCTTGTGAAGGTATCCCAGAGTTGATGAATGTATAGTTCTGGAATGGTGTCCGAGCTATCAAGAAGATCCCTGCACTTATGAACTTTGAGAATCTCCACTGCAATCTGGCAACTTGAGTCAGAGCACTTGATCTTGTCCAGTTCAACACGTGAATTGTTCTTTCCAATTTCCAGAGTATACCCGTGAGGAAAGACTTCATTTTTGGTGAGAGCAGGAAGAGGTTGTTGTTGTGAAGTCGCCATTGATGTGTTTCTGAATCAATAATCATATACGAATATACAGAATGCATGTTTGTTAGAAATTGTTAGCTTTAGAAGCAACACATGGCACCCTATTGCATTTATGATTGGTTGTTTCATGCTTAGTCAAAGAATTTATCAAGAGTTAGCCAAATTCTATAAAATTTGATTAATTTCAATAAGTATAAAAAGATATAACTAAGGGAATTGATCAAATTCTATATCATATCACAACTGCGATAATTATGTCAACTGCGATAATTATGTCAACTGCGATAATTATCCAATCAAGATAAGTATCCCAATCAAGATAAGTATCCCAACTGCGATAATCATCCCAACTGCGATAATTATCCAACTGCGATAATCATTCCAACTGCGATAATTATGTCAATCAAGATAATTAAACCAATCAAGATAAGTATCCCAATCAAGATAAGTATCCCAACTGCGATAATTATCCCAACTGCGATAATTTTGGGCAACTTCGATAAACTCTTGTACAAGAGTTTACGATAATATTGACGATGAACAGTCACTCAGATCTTATCGTGATTCAATATAACTTATGATTTGTAACCACAGATTATCACAAACAACTTGTATGACTATTTTGAGCATTCTGGCTAAGTTATAACACAAATGAACCACAAAAACGCAAGAATCAAACTGCTCGAGTTCGTGTTCTTCATAAACCCTTAAACTTAATAAATTCACTTAATGTGTTTCTGGGTACAATCCAAGCATGCCAACGTTCAATTAAACATCAAATAACAACATTCAAAGAAACAATTTACACAATAACGCATAAACAAAGTTTTCCCCAAATTGACGCTTAAACCCTAAAATCCAATTAGAACAATTTGTAGTTTCTGAGAGTAATTAAGCATGCAATATAGGTTCATAAACAATGTATAAGCATTATCGTACAATTATTTACAACACAAACACTCTTAATCATAAATCCCCAATTTACGCAAAACCCTAGAACTAAACATCACAATTCTGATCGTTCTAGCCGTTGGATCATGATTCTGTTCAAAACCATCTTTAATAATGACACGATAAACATAAGAACACTCATAAAATTCAAAGATCTTGATCGGATATGCAGAATGACTAACAGCCGTTGATGATGGTGGGGTGGGTGATACTAAATTCGGTTGGTGAGAATGTCAGTTGTAATAACTGCGGTTAATTTTTGACTTAAATATCTATTAATTAACTTTGCAATCTTGAAAACTTTAGTCCCCTAACCTTGATGCTTTGTATTCTTAGTCCTAAACCCACCATGTGACTAACTCTAAGTCTCAATTATGTCATTTAAGGCACAAAACTTTTTTTATCTTGAGATCTTATCTTCAAAACTTTGTGAAGCAACAATTTCTGAAAGTATGCAAGTACAATTTTTAAAAAATTGTGGTAAAAAATTATGTCTCCCCCTCAACACGTGTTCAAAAATAATTTGTGACTTTTTAAAATAAACAACGTGTTGGATGAGGGTTTGTACTTGCATTTTTTTTTTATTTTTTTTATTTTGTTGATTTATATATATATTTACAAAGATAGTTTGGAGATGTTTGACTTTGTTAATTGTTTTTAAGAAACTTTTCCAAATCATTTGGCGTCAAACATCTCATACCAATCCGGTGAACCAGATCCACAAATCTTGCATGAGGCAAGGCTTTTGTGAACAGATCCGCCAGTTGGTGTTCAGTTCCCACAAAATATAATTCAACAGTACCCTTTTCCACGTGTTCCTTGATGAAATGGTACCGGAGATCAATATGCTTTGATTTGGAATGCTGCACGGTGTTGCATGAAATAGCGATGGCACTCTTGGAATCACAATACATGGGAATCTTGTTGAATACGTAACCGTAGTCCATCAGTTGTGATCGCATCCAGATGACTTGAGCACAGCAGGCAGACATGGCTACATATTCAGATTCTGTTGAAGACAGTGAGGTGCAGTCTTGTTTCTTTGATTGCCAAGAGACGAGCTTGTCACCCAAGAATTGAACTCCCCCTGATGTACTCTTGCGTGTGTCTAAGCATCCTGCATGGTCAGCGTCTGAAAATGCAACAAGTTCAAACCCAGAATCCTTTGGATACCAGATTCCCAAATTAATGGTTCCCTTTATGTATCTAAGGATTCTTTTAACGGCTGACAAATGCCGTTCAGTCGGCCTAGACTGATATCGGGAGCAAAGATATGTGGCAAATACAACATCCGGTCTGCTAGCCGTGAGATACATGATCGAGCCAATCATACTACGATACTTCGTAGGATCAATGGGTGTCCCATGTATGTCAGCATCTAGCTTTGGGGATGAGGAGGACATTGGGGTATTATAGGTGTCATAGCTGGTCATACCATGCTTTTTCAGGATTTCCTGAGCATATTTTGACTGACTTAGAAATATACCACGAGGTGACTGATGAACTTGCAATCCTAGAAAGAATTTAAGTTCACCCATCATAGACATCTCAAAGTTTTGTTTCATTAGTTTAGCAAAAGCGTTTGAATATTTTTTATGGGTTGAACCAAAAATAATATCATCCACATATATTTGTACAATGAGAATGTCTTCCCCGTGTGTTTGTATAAATAAATTCGGGTCAATAGAGCCTTTGGTAAAGTGATTAGCAAGGAGAAATGCAGACAGTTTATCGTACCATGCCCTCGGGGCTTGTTTAAGGCCGTAAAGGGCTTTCTTTAGCCGATATACGTGGTTCGGGTGTTCTTGGTCCACAAAGCCTTCAGGTTGTGTAACGTACACCTCTTCACGGAGTTGACCATTCAGAAATGCCGTCTTCACGTCCATCTGGTAAACCGTTATGTTCTTGTGAGCTGCATAAGCCAGGAACATGCGAACTGCCTCGAGCCTTGCAACCGGAGCAAACGATTCTTCAAAGTCGATACCCTCTTCTTGACTGAATCCTTTTGCTACTAGTCGGGACTTGTTACGAATCACTGTACCATCTGCATCCAGCTTATTCTTCCAAATCCATTTTAATCCAACAACATACACTTCATCTGGTCTTTCAACTAATTCCCAAACTTCCAAACGTTTGAATTGATCTAGCTCTTCTTGCATGGATTCAATCCAGTTGTCGTATGTAAGGGCTTCTTTGATGTTTTTAGGTTCATATTGACAGACAGTGAGTGCATACATGCAATGTTCACCATCTGAGTGGAGTTTCTGTCTAGTCATGACTGGATTGTCAGGATTTCCAATTACGTTTACCAAGGGATGATCTCTTGGCCATTTGTGTGTTGAGGGAAATGTTGAATGTTGTTATGGTGATATGACGGGTCCATGTTGCTCGAGGATGATTCTCCTATTTCTGGAATGGTTGGTGGTGGAGCAAATAGATTGAAAAATGCATTCCCGTCATAATCAGAAGGTGTGGGAACTTGGTTAGAAGTGGGGGAAGAATCTTCAACTGCAGGTGGAGGTGTTTGAACCATAGTTGATGAGGGTTCAGGTTGAGGTGCATTGTTATCAACTGCTGTAGAAGTAGTTGCAGATTGATCAGGTGCTTGATTTGGGACTTGTTGAGCAGTGGAACTGGTGGAAGCATCTGATGCACTATTAACACGAACTTCATCAAACATTGGTGCAAACAAATCTTCCAGATCTTTCCTGTTAAAAGGTAAAGGTGCAGACGAAGATTCAGGGAAGTTTAGACGGTTATGTTCGGGTTCTAAGCGGTCTTGCTCAGAAGCCATATCCGTGAGTTCATCAAAATTGGCGTGTATAGTCTCTTGAATTTCCCCGGTCCGACGATTCCAAATTCTATATCCCTTAGAATTCTCACAGTAGCCAACGAATATCCCGATGTCTGCTTTGGCCTTTAATTTACCAAGATCATCTCTATCATTTTTCGGGTAACACAGTGCTCCAAAAACATGAAAGTAGTTGATGTTTGGTTTTCTGCCTTGAATAAGTTCATATGGAGTTTTGTTGTGTCGTTTGTTGATCATGCCGTGGTTCTGAGTATAACATGCAGTATTAACAGCTTCAGCCCAAAGGTAATCTGGCAATTGAGCATTGATCAACATTGTTCTAGCTGCTTCCACAAGCGTACGGTTTCGTCTTTCAACTACACCATTCTGTTCGGGAGTGCGAGCAATTGAATATTGATGAACAATCCCATGCTTTTCAGTGTATTCCCGAAGGGTTTGATTCTTAAATTCAGTGCCGTTGTCTGTTCGAATAATCCTGATGGTGTTACGGACTTGAACTTGAATCTTTGTGAGAAACGTGATGACCATTGAAGGAACTTGATCTTTTGTTCGAAGAAAGTAGACCCATGTCCATCGTGAGTAGTCATTTACTATCACCAAAATGTACCTTTTCCCGTTTATAGTTTGAACCCGCATTGGACCACACAAATCCATATGTAGCAGCTGGAGGACATGATCTGTGCTGTGTTCTGTTTTGGGAGGAAAGTGAGCACGGTGACTTTTCCCTTGTTCACATGCAGAACACAAATGATCTTTGGCATATCTGAATTTGGGTAACCCGTCAACCAATTTATGTCTTGCAAGGTCAGTCATGGTTTTGAAATTGAGATGAGACAATCTTTTATGCCATAATCAAGCCTTTGTGGGATTAGCTTTGGAGAGTAAATAGATAGGAGATGAAGCTGTCATGCCTTCAAAGGATATGGTGTATAGATTGGTTCCGCGTCTTCCTTTCATCAAATCATTTCCTTGAAGATCACGAATGAAGCAAGTCTTCTCCCTAAATGCTACTTCTAAATCTCCGTCACAGAATTGTCCCACTGAGAATAAATTGTGACCAAGGCCTTCAACATAGTATACACGACTGATCTCGATGTTCCCATTAACATAATCTCCATAGCCCATTATTGCTGCGAAGTGATCATTCCCGAACCTGACCGTTCTGATGAACTTTGCGATAAAGTTTGTGAGAAGCTTGAGGTTGCCGGTCATGTGTCGGGAACACCCGCTATCAACAATCCATAGGACAATTTGGATCACCTGCATCACAAACATTGGAAACAGGTGGAGAATTGGTAACGGTTGGACCCGTTGGGTTAGTAACACAAGATTTAATTATCTTAGGAACCCATTTAAAACTTGCAGTGTTTTGTAACCAACGTTGCCATGTCCAACTAGTCTCAGCCTTTTTCCTAATGAATGCACTGGGTGATGTGGTTGTCTTAGGTTTGGCTATGGGTGTTTCAACGGTTTGCTCAGAAACAACTAGTGGTGGTTTCCCTAAAATGGACTTGGCAACAGTTTTGAGCCTAGAGGAAAAGCCACTAGTTCGTTTCTTTTTCCATTTTAACAGAGTTTTAGCAATGCAGTTTTGATGATCACCAGATAATATACTAGTATGACAAACAATACAACTAGCATCAATCATAACATCAACATTATCATTCATAGATTCAACATTTGTTACATCATTCCTAGAATTGGACTTAGCTAAGGTCGATTCTATTCCTGACATTACATCTGTGTTATTCAAACTACTTTCTTTAACTTCTGAAGACTTAGATGATCCATTCCTAGACTTCCTGACTCTACTCTTCTGTTGTTTCTTGGGAGTCTTGGAACTGCTAGCCTTAGAGATAGTATCTAGTCCTGTGGAAGTAGAAGTGTTTGCATTAGTGGTTGACTCTGATGCTTGGGTAATTGCTTTGTCTACTACATACATCCCTGGGGCAATCTTATGAACATTTGCTTTGCCTTTGTCTAAAACTCTGATTTTCTTCTTCAGATCAACAATGATGTGTTGGAATTCTTGATTTTGTGAATCTAATTTTCTGTTGAGGTGGACTGTGTCATTTCTGTTTTGAAGAATTTCATCTAGTTCCTTTTCATTTTCAAACAGTTTAAGTCTTAAGAAAGCCTTTGTTTCCTTATTATTTTCAGGAACATGACTGTTTTGAAATGATAAAGATCTTATGAGATTTTGAAATTTTAGTTCAAATTCAGCACTTTGATTTTGACACCAATCAAGCCTTTTTTGAAGATTAAAAATTTTGTTTTCCACATCAATGTTGATTTGTCGAAGATCCTCATTCTCTTTGACCAAATTTTCTATTTCCATTTGCAACATCTCAACATTTACCGCATGATCATTCACAAGTAATTCATTGCATGACTCATAAAGCGAATTCATAATCATAGAAACAACGTCATAACACAGAACTTTTTCTAAGAGTCGATCATTCTCGTTTTTCAAAGTTTTCTTTTGATGTTTTTGTTTTTGAAGTTTTTCATCCTGTTCTTTGAAAATGCCTTTCATAGATTCAACTTCCGTGAAAAATTCTTGTTCCCATTGTGTTGCATATTTCTTCAGATGTTTGACATGAGGCAGAATTTTCTTTTGAAGAATATCTCGCTTTTCTTTCGCGACTGGGGAAAGAAAAGTAGAGACTTCGATTTGAGAATTAAACTCAATTTCATTTTCCAAGAAAAATATGTCTTCCATAATTGTATCAAAATATCGAAATAATTTACTTTCTGGTAATTTTGGATCAACATCATCGTCCTCAGTCAAAGAATCCTTGATATGTGCAACATTTTTGCAAACAGGAAGTATTGTAGGTGAAGCATGTATGTTTGTGTTAACAAACGTTTGTTCTGTTTCGTCCTTTGAGGGGACAAATTTGATTTGACGTCTTGCATTATAATCATGATGAACTTTGGAAAAATCTTTTTCAGTTTTTGGTCGACTCTCAAGTTCTTTTTGACGTTCAAGAATTTCAAGTTCTTCATCATTACCAAGCACAACAACTCTTTGAAAGGTATCATCAAGTAGTAATTCTGCATTGTATAACTTGGGATTTTTGTTGAGTGCTTTTGAAAGAAAACGTGGTTGGTCACTGCCAATAGCAAATCCAACTCCTTTCGAAACTGGTTTTACCGATAGCCTTTGAATTTGAGTTATGGATTCACCATTTTTGTAGACAATAGTTTGAAACTCTTTAAGTTTGGATTCCAAAGTGACAATTTCTTCAAGATATGAGTCGACACGTTTACTTGAGGCTTGCTTTTCTTCAAGAAGATTATTCTGAGATATTGAAAGCTCAGATTGAGTTTTTAACAGCTCAGAATTTAAAGAATTAATTTGTTTTTTGAATTCAAATTGATCATTTTCTTTTTGAGAGAGAAGCTCTGCCTTAGAAACGGTTAGCTCACGAACTTGACTTTCTAAATTTTGAACTTTGACGTACTCTTTTTGGAAAGCAATCTCAAAACCTTTTTCACGTTTTTCTTGTTTTTGATATCCTGAAAGTTGTAGTTTATAGCACTCATTGTCCTTCATTAACAATGCAATCTTTTCTTTCAGATTTTTATTGATTTCATTGCATTTTTCAATTTGTGATTGGGTGGTCATTAACAAGGCCTGAAGCTCTGAATCTTGATCAGACAAAGGATCATTTTGTTCAGGATGATTATAAATTTCATCGTCAATCGAATCATCAAATGAAACGACGGTTTTATCATCATTAAATGACACAACAGTGTTTATTTGATTATCTGATGGAGATGAGAATGATGAATCATGTTGAACAGAATTGTCATTTGTAGATGAAGATGCAGAAGGTGAAGCAATTTCATGTATAAGACATTGTGGATCAGGTACCTGAGATAGACCATCGGTGTCATAAACCAGGCCTGTCTCGGACATGTTCATCTCTTGCATGTTTGCCATGAGCATTACTGCAGCATTTGCCTTAAGATCTTCCATTTCATCATCGGATGCAGCATTTTCCATGAAGCTTTGCTCATTCTGTGTCACCATTCCTGCTGCTTTCTCATCCTTAAGAGCCATTAGAAGAGCTTCCTTGTGATATGCACTGCCCATAGTACGAGGCTTTGGACACGCATTTGCCATGTGACCATTCCCACCACAGTTGTAGCATGTGATTGAAGTATTTGCAATGCCTTTCTGTGCATTCCCAGCCATCTGATTTCTGCTCTGTGTAGTTCCCACACTGTTCCTGTTACCCCCCGCAGAATTAAACCTGTTCCCTCCTGACTGAAACCTCTGAGACCCATAGTTTCCACTGTTTCCTGAACCATATCTGCCTGAAGACCGATTCTGAATTTCCACTCTGCCATCCTTAATAACAGCTTGATTCCTGGTGTTGGAAGATGAACGAAGATGATTGTTGGATTTAGTGAACTTGCCAAATGCCTTAGCAATTAATCCAAATGCTTCATTAAGAGAGTTGAATGCATCCTCCTCTTCATCATAATCAGCGTTTGAGTACAACATGGAATCTGAGTTGTTATATGGAACCATTTGATTGTCAGAGTATTGTGATGGTGCTTCATATGGGATGATTTGGTTAGAAGGTTGTGGTTGAAAACTCGGTTGGAAAGATGATTGACCAAATTCCTGGTTTGGTAGTGGAAAGTTGGATTGAGCAACGAGAGCAAGTGAGTTAGGTGTTGGTGCTGGTATGAAACCGCCTCGTGCTGCAACTTCCTTATCTACCTCAGATTGATGTTGTTTCAGAAAGTCATACATTAGTCCATACTTGACTTCACCAATCTTCTTAGTTTGCCTGACAAACGTTGCATATTTCTGCCATTCTGGTCCAAGGCAACCCAAAAATTTTGAATTGATAGCAATCTTAGGTAACTTGATGTCATGACGATCGAGGTCATTTACAACATTTGTGAAACGGTGGTAGTATGATTCAATTGTCTCCCCTGGTTCCATGATGAAATTGTTATATTCCATGTAAAGCTTTGACTCAAGGTCTTCTTGATTTAACTCAGTCCCTTCCATTAGAAGATGCACATGTTCCCACATGTCTTTGGCAGTCTTTTGAGCATCAATACTTCGGTAAATAGGATTGGGAATCCCCTGAAGTATGTAAGACATTGCCAACTGATTTGCCTCTTGTTGCAGTGTTTGTTCAGTTGTGTAGTTAGCGACAGCAATGGGAGTTGATGTTTCTTCTCGTTCTGTAGTTCCTGGAACAACATTTACTGGAAGTGGAAAGGGTCCTTCTTCAATGGCTTGCTTAAGATATTTCCCATGGGGTTTACGGAGTTCAATGAATCTGAGAAATCTACTAGCCCACTGCACATAGTTACCAGGTGTCAGCATAGGTGGAGTGTCCTGATTCCCAGCTTCATGTCGGGATTGCTGACTGCTGATTGCCTCACACATCTTGTTAAACCAATGTGGTTCTCTGGAGTAGGATGGATTGTTCAGCATTTGATTCTGTTGCATGATTTGTTGTGGGGATACTTGTGGTGGAGAGAGAAATTGATGCTGTTGCACGAATGCTTGTTGTTGTGGATACTAAGGATGAAATTGCTGTTGTTGAGGATATTGCTATAGCTGATAGTAGTAATTGAAGTGAGGTGGTTGAGACATGTCTGGATCTTAAAGATAATTAAGATATGTGTTGATGAGATATGTTAAGTTGGTTTGGAAATTAGAAGATTTTGTCCAATTGCGATAAGTGTTGTTCACTGAAGTGCGATAAGGACAGTTCACCAAGTGCGATAAGTACAGTTCACCAAGTGCGATAAGTACAGTTCACCAAGTGCGATAAGCTTCAATAGCGATATCGATAGTAGAAAATGCGATAAAACTAGAAAGTGCGATAAACAATGACAATTTGAATATGTTATCTTAAAGTGCGATAAGTTATAGCGAAATGCGATAAAATATCAAACTGCAATAAGATAAGATAGCAAACTGCGATAATTTATGGCAATTGCGATAGTTTTATCTCAATTCCAAGTTCGATAATTCTTAACTCTTGTACAAGAGAAGAGAAGCAACCAAGTCGAAGTATTTTCACTTTCTTATACAAGAAAGTACAATACTGAGTCCCAATGCCGATAACTGAAGATCTGCCAAATGCGATGAAACCCTAACTTATCTTGATTCGAACTGCGATAAAACCCTAACTTATCTGGATTCGAACTGCGATGAAACCCTTAGTTGTCGAAGTTCACTCAGAAACCAAAAATTTCACTTTTCATCAACTTTTCCAATTCGCTAATATCACGGATTACACCAAATCGTCCAAATAACCAATAAACCCGATTGTTTTTGACTTTAAACGATTAGTAATCACAAGATTTGATGAAGATTAAGCTCGTTAACGTATAAAAAATGAAATTCGATGAAGAGTTGTGAAATTTCAACGAGATCAAAGCTACTTTTCAACACGAACAAGAGTTTAACGTTTGAACAAAAAACCTTATGAAATCTATAAAACCAACGTAGTTAACGATACTAATGACTCAAAAAACACGATCCTAATTATCCCTAGGCGAATGATACCACTTGTAGGTCACTAATATCTCAAACACACACACGATATGACTAAAGTAAACACGTACAACTACTATCTAATAAGCTACGAATAAGAAGAAAAGTAAATAAGCAATAAGAGCAGAGAATAAGAGAGAATGGATGGCTTTCATATTCAAATGATTAAGTAACAAGGCTTGCGCAACAATACATGAAAAACCAACACTATATGAGGTACCCATGCCTTCTATTTATAGGCCACGATCTAGGGTTAAGCACATGGGGTGACCTTCTAGAAACTAATTACATTATAATCTTCATTAGCCGGTCCATGGACTTCTAATGGACCGGGCTATAATTACAAACATAAAGTCCAACTCGTGCAACATTTTAACTAAATGAACAAGACTTGTAAATTTAACAAAACGTGTTCCTAACAATCTCCCCCTAAGTCTTGATCATCAATGTTGCTCGACGTCTTTTTTGCTTTTTAGGCTTCCGACGTCTTTATAATCTTTGTTTCTTTGTTCTTGTTCTAAGATGATATGATGTTGTCTCGATCTGCCAGTCTCCAACGTCTTCTTGTCTTCTCCATCATGCTCATATGTCTTTGACTTGTTTTCTGCAACATGTTCTCACTTTTCAATCTTTAACTTGAGAAAGGTTGAGATGTTTGAACTTTTGACTTTACTATATATCATATGTTGAACTTTTGATGTTTGAACTTTTGAAGATTGAACCATCTCAAGAAGATGTTAATCTAAAGTTTCTGAGAAGTCTATCTTCTGAATGGAACACTCATACAGTGGTTTGGAGGCACAAGGAAGATTTTGATACTATGACATTGGACGATCTGTACAACAACTTGAAGGTTTATGAATCTGAAGTGAAAGGATTGTCAAGTTTATCTTCTACCACAAATAATCTTGCTTTTGTTTCCTCAAACAGCAAGAATACTGGTAGACATCAAGAACAGCACTCTGCTGGTGGTGCTTTTGCTCCTGCTGTTGGTTCACATGTCTCTGCTGTTGACTCTGCTAACACCAACACCATCAGTGATGCTGCAATTTGTGCTTATTTGGCTGAACTTACTACAAGTACTTCAGTCATGCCTCAAGATCTGGATGAACTTGATCCTGATGATGTTGAGGAGATCGATATGCAATGGCAATTTGCAATGATTACAATGAGGGCAAGAAGGTTTCTTAAGCGCACTGGGAAAGAGATGAAGTTCAGAAGGAACAAGAGTGTGGGATTTGACAAGTCAAAGGCTGAATGTTTTAATTGCAGAAAGAAGGGACACTTTGCAAGAGAATGCAAAGCACCAAAAAGAAGCAATGAAAATTTCAAGAAATCTGCTGATGAAGAGCCAAATTCTACTACTGCTATGGTATCATGTGATGGGTTAGGTGATTTTGATTGGAGTGATCTTGCTGAGGATGGTCCAAATTGTGCATTGATAGCTGAAGAAGATCCTGAAGTACAGCATTTTGCTCTCATGGCCTATTCTTCTTCTGGATCAGACTCTGAGGTATCAAATGAATCATCTTGTTCTTTTAAATCATGTTCTGATACAATTGAGATACTTAAGTCTAGCAATGGAAGCCTTAAAATGGAAAATGAAACACTTAAGCTAGATAATCTTAGTTATGAATATGGTTTAAAGAACTTAGAAGAGAAACTAGAGTTTTATAAAAAGGTTGAAATTGAATACCTTGATCAGATCACTATCCTGAAAAATGAAATTATCAAGAAAGATGATGAGATTAAGGTTCTTATGGAAAAAGTAGGAGAGGCTGAACAGGCTAGAGATTTAGCTAAAAGTGAGACTGAAAAACACATTGTTAGGGTGGAAAAACAACAATTTGCCACTGACATTCTCAGTAAACCATTAGGAAGACACTTTAATGGTATAGGGTATAATGCTGTTGCTCACCCTACAAAGCTTAGTGCCAATGCCCCTCCTACTAGGACACTAAATTTCATATCTGAGTCTGGAGCCACACCTGTAGGTGAAACTAGTAAACCTGTAGTTGAAACTAATGAAAAAGAAATAGTATCACCTAAGGTTGAGGTAAAGAAGTATGAACAAGCACCCCTGATTGAAGATTGGGTGTCTGACAGTGATGATGATGAAGTAGAATCTGATTCAACCTCTAAGAACAAAAAGGAAGAAATTCCTACTGTTGTTGAATCAAAAGTACCTAGGGCTAAAAGGGTTGATTTTGTTAAGCCTAGGTTTGGTAAAGGTATCTCTAGGAAGATGGCTGAGTATGAAAACACACCTAGAGTATATCCTAAAAGAACAAATAACTTGCCTAGGGGAAACCAGAGAAATTGGAATAACCTAGTTTCACACAAATTAGGTACTGATTTTCAATTACTTAAAAAGGCATGTTATTGTTGTGGTAGTTTTGAACATCTGCAAGATGAGTGCTATAAGAAACCAGCTTGGAACCAATACACTAGGGTGAACCATAGAAAATTTGCTAGAAAGACTCACCCTCACCCCAAAAGAAATATGGTTCCCAGGGAAGTTTTGATGAGAGATGGTACTTCTAGAGTTATCTCTCCTATTGTACCAACAGTGCCCATAAAGAAGGAAATAGTCAACTCTGCTGTTAAGGCAAACTCTGCTGTTAAAGCAAACTCTGCTGTTAAGGCAGACTCTGCTGTTTTGCCTAAAGTTGTTACTGATACTGTTGTGGGAAATCATTTTTATGCTGTTAAAGCCTCAGCTTGCTGGGTCTGGAAACCAAAAGTTAAAGTTATAGATCATGTTCTCAGACACAGCAGTGCACCAATGCAGTTGAAGAAATTTGACTACTTTGATGTACAAGGTAGATCCAAGTCAGTAATGGCTTGGGTCCCCAAGAGAAACTAATTCTCTTACTTTTTGTGCAGGGCAATCTACAAAAGGAGCTAAAGGACAAATGCATTTTTGATAGTGGATGCTCTTCACACATGACTGGAGACCAGAGCAATTTGGAGAATTTTGAAGCTTTGGATGGTGGATATGTTGCTTTTGGGAATGACCCCAAAGGAGGAAAGATTGTTGGAAAAGGCATAATCAGAACTGGAAAATTGGATTTTGAGAAAGTGTATTTGGTGAATGGTTTAAAGTTCAATCTTTTTAGTGTCTCACAAATGTGTGACAGAAAGAATTTTGTTCTTTTTACAGACACTGAATGTCTTGTCTTATCTCCCGACTTTAAGATACCTGATGACAAATTAGTACTTCTTAAAGTCCCTAGAAATGACAACATATACAGTGTGGACATAAAGAACATTATTCCCAAAAGAAATTTAACTTGTCTGTTTGCCAAAGCCACTATTGATGAATCCAAACTATGGCACAGAAGGCTTGGAGATCTGAACTACAAGGCTATCAACAATTTGGTGAAAGGGAACTTGGTCAGAGGATTACCTTCAAAGATTTTTGAGAATCCTGAAGTATGTGTTGCTTGTCAAATGGGAAAACAACATAGAGCATCTTGTAAGTCCAAATTGGTGAATTCTATAACTGAACCTTTGTTTATGTTACACATGGACTTATTTGGACCTACTTATGTGCATAGCCTGAACAAAAAGATGTATGGCTTAGTGGTTACTGATGATTTTAGTAGGTTCACTTGGGTATTCTTCCTAGCTACTAAGAATGAGACTTCTGGTATTCTTAAGGCTTTTATTACTAGGATAGAAAACCTATTTAATCACAAGGTTAAAATCATCAGATGTGACAATGGAACTGAGTTTAAGAATCAAGTAATGAATCAGTTCTGTGAGGAAAAGGGTATAACTAGACAATTTAGTGTGGCTAGAACTCCTCAGCAAAATGGTGTGGCTGAGAGGAGAAATAGAACATTAATTGAAGCTGCTAGGACTATGTTGTCAGAGTCTAAGTTACCCACTATCTTTTGGGCTGAAGCAGTCAACACTGCTTGTTATGTGCAAAATAGAACTAAGATAGTTAAACCTCACAATAAGACCCCTTATGAGTTATTGCATGGTAGGAAACCACTGATTGATTTCTTTAGACCATTTGGGTGTCCTGTCACTATCTTAAACACCATTGACCACTTAGGCAAGTTTAGTGAGAAAGCAGACATAGGTTACTTTGTTGGATACTCAACTGAAAGTAAGGCTTTTAGGGTATTCAATCAAAGGACTGGGCATGTGGTGGAAAATTTGCATGTTAGAATTAGAGAAACCACACCTAATGTTGAAGGAAAAGGTCCTGAGTGGATGTTTGATATTGATTCTTTAACCAAGAGTATGAATTATCAACCAGTCATTGCAGGTACTACTAACATGTCTGCAGGTACACAAACTAACCCTAATGCAGGTACACAAGCAAAGAAGGATGAGCCTGCAGAGGAGTTTGTTTTGATTGAAAGAAGCAAGTTTGATCAGTACTTCACACCAACAGATAAAGAAGGAAAAAGTTCAGATGATGCTGCTGTTCATAAGGAAGTTCCAAAGGTTAATGTCGAAGGTGATGATGAACCTTCTCATGATGTCAAGAATGATGATAAGGAATGGAATATAGAGTCAGATGTTGCTGGGCAACAAGGAAATAGACATAGCAGCAGTTCTCTCAACTCTGCTGCCAAGCCAAAGCACTCTGCTGATAAGCCAAAGCACTCTGCTGTTAGGCTGAAAACACTCTGCTGTTAGGTTTGGTAACTCTGCTGCTATGGACAAGGACTCTGCTGCTGATAAAGATGGTGGTTCTGATGATGATTCTGCTAATGAGATGCCTGAATTAGAAGAAGTGTATGTGGATACTGATGATGAAGTTGTTGATGTTTTTAGTGCTGAAGCTGATTTATCAAACTTGGAGACTGACATACCTGTTAGTCCCACACCAACAACAAGAATCCACAGGAATCATCCAAAAGAGCAAATAATTGGTGATGTTCACTCTGCTGTTCAGACTAGAAGTAAATCAAAAGGGTTGAGTGATTTGCTTGATCAGGGATTGTTTGCTCAAACACTTAAGAAGAGGAATAGCCACAAGGATTTACAAAATTGCATGTTTGCCTGTTTCTTATCTCAAGAAGAACCCAAGACCATACACAAGGCTTTGAAAGATGAAAGTTGGGTTGAAGCTATGCAAGAGGAGTTGCTGCAGTTCAAGCTTCAGGAGGTCTGGACATTAGTTGATTTGCCTAATGGAAAAAGGGCAATTGGTACAAAATGGGTGTTCAGATGTAAAAGAGATGAAAGAGGTATTGTCATCAGAAACAAGGCTAGATTGGTGGCTCAGGGATATACTCAGGAAGAAGGGATAGACTATGATGAGGTCTTTGCTCCAGTTGCAAGATTGGAGGCTATCAGACTTTTCTTGGCATATGCCTCATACAAGAATTTTCCTGTGTATCAAATGGATGTGAAAAGTGCTTTCTTGTATGGAAAAATACCTGAAGAGGTTTATGTGATGCAACCACCTGGGTTTGAAGATCCTAAGTATCCTGATAGGGTCTACAAGGTGAAGAAAGCACTGTATGGACTACATCAAGCTCCTAAAGCTTGGTATGACACCTTATCTCAGTATTTGTTGAATAATGGTTTTCACAGAGGAACCATTGATAAAACATTGTTCATTAAGAAAGACAAAAAGGATATTCTACTTGTTCAGGTTTATGTAGATGATATCATTTTTGGGTCTACAAATAAGGTGTTATGTGAAGGATTTGAGAAGCTAATGCACAGCAGGTTTGAGATGAGTTCTATGGGAGAACTGACTTTCTTTTTAGGGCTTCAAGTAAAACAGAAGTCAGATGGGATTTTTATTAGCCAAGACAAGTATGTGGCTGATATGTTGAAGAAATTTGGTTTCAAGGATGTGAAAGCAGCCAAGACACCCATGGATAAAAATAAACCTTTGCTCAAGGATGAAGATGGGGTAGAGGTTGATGTGCATCTGTATAGATCAATGATTGGCTCATTGATGTATCTGACTGCTTCAAGGCCAGATATCATGTTTTCTGTGTGTGCTTGTGCTAGATTCCAAGTGTCCCCAAAAGTTTCACACTTGGAAGTAGTCAAAAGAATTTTTAGGTACCTAAAGGGTCAACCAAAATTGGGTCTTTGGTATCCTAATAATTCACCATTTGACTTGATAGCATACTCAGATAGTGACTATGCTGGAGCTACTATGGATAGAAAATCAACTACAGGAGGCTGTCAGTATCTTGGTCATAGGCTTATCTCTTGGCAATGTAAGAAACAAACAGTGGTAGCCAATTCGACAACTGAAGCAGAATATGTTGCTGCTTCTAGCTGCTGTGGACAAGTACTCTGGATTCAGAACCAATTGCTGGATTATGGGTACAATTTCATGAACACAAAAATTTTCATTGACAACAACAGCACAATGTGTATTATCAAAAATCCTGTTTTTCATTCTAAAACAAAACACATAGAGATAAGACATCATTTTATTAGAGATTGTTATGAGAAAAAGTTAATTCAAGTGGTTAAAATTCATACTGACAACAATGTTGCTGATTTACTTACCAAATGTTTTGACATAAGTAGATTTCAGTTTCTAGTTGCTAGTATTGGCATGATCAATCTTTAAATCTTTTAACTATCTTATCTCTGTATGTTTTTGTACATTTTTCTAAGGATTTGTGCTGTTGCTAGTCATTATCTGGTGTTTAGTCAAAGTCTGCTGTTTAGTTGTATATTATGCCTACTCTGCTGCTATTTTGGAATATTCTTGCTTGTGTTTGTTGTTTGCTACTAACCTTTTGCAGATACATATCCATACACAATCAAGTAAAACATAAACAGAGGAAGTTCATTGATTCAAAAGGCATAAGTACATCATACATTCATTCTGTTCAAAAGGAAAGATCAAAAGACATCAAGCTACAAAGATTTACAACCTAAATCTTAGCAAAGTCAGGCATGACCTTGCTACGAGGTCCCCTAGTGCCCATTGCTTCAAACACCCTTGGACAGGGGAGTGCAAGTACCACTGGACGTGGTGGTGGATCCTGCTGCTGACTGGTAGAGGGAGCTGCTTTCTTCTGCTGCTTCTTTTTCATTGGAACTGGAGGTTTCTGCTCAACCGGACTTGGCTTTGGATGAGGCATGTGGACACTCTTTGCAAAGTCGGCTGCGGCTTTCTCCATTTGCTTCTGCAGTTCAGCGGTTATTGGATGTTTTGGAGGGATGATTTCCCAGGCCCCTTGGTAGTAGGTCATTGATTTCGGCCAACCTTGCTGTTTCCCAGGCCAATTTGCTGTTTCCTCATCACTTGAATCTTCAAACGACGATGGGGTTGATGGGAGTGGATCGCAGTATGAATCTTCCATGACTGCTTTTCCTTTTTGTTGTGATGTTGATGCTTTCTGCGGAAAGTAACTTGCCCATCCTTGTGAGTCATTGGATGAAGAGTCAGAGGAGATCTCGATGATTGGAGTTTTTGAAGAACTCATTGATGTTGGATTGATTTTGAGTTAGGGTTTGCGAATTGGGATTTGTTAAAGAGATTAAAGGATTTATGGAATTGAATGTGGGGTTGGTATGGTATTTAAGGAGGTAATTTTTGATGATTTTGGGAATGTTGACTTTAGGTCAACACTTTCATAACTCTGCTGATGAGTTTGAAAGTTGAAGGGTCAAACTGTAACTTTTGGCACGTTCTTAAACCTAATTGAATCAAACCGGTATCTTTAACCAATTTGATCTCATTACATTTTAATTGCTCCAAATTACATTCGATTCTCACCCAAGAACAACAATTCATATCATTTCACCCAAAACCCCCAAATCAAATGGCTCGAAGAACGTTTCCGGAAGAACACAATCAGATAGCATTTCTCAGTAAGGTTACTGCAGCGGATGGATTTTATGAGGTTATGGATTTTCTGAGTTCGTCTAAGTTAAGGTATGCATTAACAGCTGATCCTACAATTTATACATCTCATATGAAGCAATTTTGGTCAACTGTTAAGTTGGATGTACTAGATGGTGAGGAACGATTAATAGGTAGTGTGGATGGGGAGAATATTGTAGTTAGTGAAACCACAATTAAGAGAAGTTTGCGCTTATCAGGCATAACCACACCCCCTACCATTACCCCAGAATTTGTGATGACTGAGCTTGAGCATATAGGATATGAGAGACCTGAGGCTGGTAGTACATTATTGAAAGGTCATCTCTGTCCACATTGGAAGTTTTTACTGCATACTCTACAACACTGCTTGTTTCCCAAAATAGGTGGATGGAGTGAGTTTAATGCTTCTCAAGCTATGGCTTTAGTGTGTTTAGCTACAGGGCAGCCCTTTGATTTTTCTGGTATGATATTTGAGGGACTGAAGAAGTTTGTTAAGAAGAAATTTTACTTGTACCCAAGGTTTCTACAACTTATTATAAACAAACAGCTGAGGGAACCATTGAGGCATGTAAATGTTGAGCCCTGTAGTAGAATGGCCATCAAGATGTTTGCATTTTTAAAGAAGAATGGGAAAGGATTTTCTGGTGTTATAACTCACTTAACTGAGCATATCTTGAATGTTGTGGCTGCAATGAATGAGGATGAAGAGGCTGGAACACCCACAGCTTCCCATCACACATCCTCATCAACCAGTTTGAATGATTCAGTATCACATGAAACCCAAAACACCCAATCACCTAGGACTTTACAATATGAGAACATTGTGCTACCTCAGGCCAATGTTAGTATGGTAGCAGATGAGGCTGATACAGGTGTTGGAGGTATCATGATGGAAGAGGCTGGCACTACTGTTTCCAACTTAGTAGTTGAGCAGGACAGTGTCAACATAATTAAGACCTCAACCATGGCAACATCTTTTGTAGAAGGTTCTCAAGAACCCAATACAACAGATGGTAACCCTAGCCAAATGGCTTCTATGGGGGGCTCAGATGTTCAACCTAGGGTTGAGACTGAGTTTGTGTCCCAAGATTCACCTCTCGGAGAAGGTAACACATCTCGAAGTGATGAGGACAGAGATGTTACTATTGAATTGATGGACACTAATGTACATATTGACATTGCAAATGATACACCTCTCGGACCAGGTCACACAGGTCGAAGTGTTGATGCTAGTATTGAACATGACAATGAGGATTTGACGGTTAAAACACCAGTACATAATGTCAATTCCAATGATCAACCTCTCAGGTCAGGTTACACAGACCGAAGTTGTGAGGATATCATGAAACAATTGAAAGAATTGACAGAAAATTGTACAAAATTGTCAAAGGAGGTCCTTGGTCTTCGCAAGGAGTTAAAGAAAGTTAAAGCTACTCAAGGTGCTGAAATAAGGAGGCTTAAGCTAAGGGTTACACACCTTGAGGGGAGGCTAAAGACGAGTTCCAAACCAAGTTTGGAAGAGGATGCTTCCAAACAGGGGAGGAATGATCAGGAGGCTCAAGTGAATGATCAGGATCAGGAAGGTGTAATGGGTTCAGGGGAGGTTGTTAAAGATTTTGTTGAAAATGTTGGTGATGAGAGTGGAAAGGTTGACTCTACTGATGCAGAACATTTTGCTGATGCAAACAACTCTGCTGATGGGTTAAAGGTTCCTGCTAATGAGACTGAGCAGAGTGAAGGAGTAAAGGACTCTGCTGGAGTAAAGAACTCTGCTAATTCAGATGATGAACAGATGACTTTAGCTCAAGTGTTGCTGAACATGAACAAAGAAGCTAAAACACCCACACAATCACAACAACCTGCTGCTGAATCAAGTGAAAAGTTTGAAAGGATGCAAAAGTTGGCTGATGAACAAGCTCAAATTGCTCAAGATGAAGAATATGCATTCTGAGTTGCAGCTGAAGAGGAAGGAAATCAGTTTGAATTTATGGACAGCTCTACATTTAAAGAAGTTAGTCAAGAAGAATTTGATGAACAATTGCAGTATTTTGTTGATTCTGATATGATTGTTAGAGGAGAAGCTTTCTTGATAACTAATGATGAGCAGTTAGATGGAAGTGAAAAGACAAAAGAGCTTGTTGATTTTATACTTAAAAAGAATGGATTAGCTAAGTGGGAGGAGTTGATTAAGAGGATTGAAGATGCACAGAAGCATGGTTATAAACAAAAGTCATCTTCAAGGAAAGCATTGGTAAATGACATGAAGTACTATTTGAAGAATGCAAGAGGCTATCAGATGAAGGATTTCAAAGGAAAGTCAGATCACTTAATTGAAAAGGAATTTTATGAAACTTATGCTAAGTTAAATCCAAGAAAAGTTTCTGAGAAGAAGAGAAATCCAGAAGTTATGGGATCTGACAGTATGAAAGCATCTGGGAGTGGAAGTGTTTCAAAGCCCATAGTATATGATGTTGAAAAGGAGAAAGAAATTGTTGTTGAAGCTGAAGTTATGACTGAACCCTCTGCTGGTACAAAGAGATATAGAAGGAGAGTAAAGCAGGTGAGTAGGAAGAAGAGAAGAACTCAGTCAGTAGTGATGAGTGATTCTGAGAAAGAGGAGAAAGAAGATAGTGATTCAGAGAATGAAGAAGTGACTGCAGATGACATGAAAGGGGTTATGGATCTTACAGTTCATGAACCTCAAGAAGAGCCTGAGTTACTTAATGAAGTTCCTTTATCAGTAAAATATCCAATCATTTCTTATTCACATGATGTTTTAGCTGATAGTCAAGTATGCTGGATAATAAAGAGATCAAATGGTTCAAGTGTGGGGTATATTAGTTTTTCTCAGATGTTGCACTACATGGATAGGGATGATATTACTCAACTCTGGAATTTGTACAAGATGAAGTATGGAGATACTAGACCAGAGGTAGTGTATGAGAGACTAAATTATTACTACTTGAAGAACATGTTTGAACCAGATGAGAGAAGTATTGAATGGAGGAAGTTACTAAGCTCTACAGTTCAGAAATGGTATTTATATCAATCTTGTGGAGTTCATGTTTTATCATGCATAGGTGTGACTGTGTATATGCTTGTGGAGAAGGATTATGTCATCAACAACAGTACATCTATTCTGTATCAAATGTTGCAACCTGGTAAGTTGACATTACAAAGACCATTTGATACAGATCATCAAGCAAAGGAACTGATTGAGAAATATAAAAAGTTGCTGGTATCAAAGGTTTCAGAACAGTAAAGTGTTTGGAAGCATCCTCCTGATGGATAGTTGGATTTAAGGAAACTTGATGATTTTTGAAGAAAAATATCAAGTTTAGGGGAGGATTGTTGGGTCTAAAATGCTGCTGATTCGAGGAACACAACTCTGCTGGATAGTTATGTGACTCTGCTGATTAGCACAAGAACTCTGCTGTTTTGATAACTCTGCTGTTTTGGTATAATAGGCATATTGTAACTCTGTTGCTAGCTCACGAGGACTCTGCTGCTAGAAGGATTACTCTGCTGCTTATTAATTATGTAAAGTATGTTAAGATAAGTATAGAAAAGATACGTATGAATATTTTTCTTGTATAGGAAGTATTGTAAACTGACTAGGACTCCTTACGCTATAAAAGGAGGTTCTAGGGTTAGAGTTAGATGTCGATTGATCGATTATCTTAGCATACGTATTGTTTTACACTTCAAGGTTTCTTGTAACCCTATTGCTATTCAGAGCAATCGTATTAATATATTGAAGTGTTGTTTGAGAATTCGTTCTTCTTAAGATCAAGTATTAGTTTCCGCATAATATTTGATATACAACCTAAGATTAGTTTCTATACCGATTATCTTAGATTTATCTAAAGTAATCAATAAGATCGTGAAGCTCAACTGGGATCAACACAATAAATAAATATCATTTTGAATTTCCCTCTAACATTGCTTAGGTCACTAAGGACATCACAAATGACATCATTAACGACGTCACTAATGCTTATGTAGATAGCAAGATGAGATTTGTGTAACAACTTTTTTGAAAAATTAGTTATATAGATTTGAGTTTTTTTCTTTTAATTTTTAAATTTCATATCAAAAATTAAATTTTGGGAACAATTGTGAAAATAACTGATAATGAACCATTGACAAAAATACATAGATTTTGGTTTTGAATTTTTTTTCTTTGTTGTAGTAACTAACTAGTTTTAGATCCTCGTGCACGCACCGGGCTTTAGGTTTAATTTGTTTTAGATTAGTTTTGTTTGAAAAAATATATAAATTCATTTTAATATTGTTATTAGATAATAATACAGTATAACAAATCATATTAGGGCATACACTATGATGGGTTTATGAAAAGATCTAAAAAAAATGAAAGGGTTTATGTTTCATTTCAACGATATTGAATACTCATTTCATGTGTATGATATAGTTTTTACTATAGTGAATGTAGGTTTATAATGTCAAAAGGTCTAAAAATTATTAATATATCATTGTATAAACCTTTGTAAAAGGTTTTCCATAGTGGATGCTCTTATTATTAATATTATATTAACATTTATATATTTGCATTTTAAATTGACACCAATTGCAAGTTAAATAGTAACAACTTGAACCAGTCATTTATTTCTCTTCAGCTACCAACAATTTCTTCTTATTTAAATACCTCTTATCATCTAATTTTAAATCAATCGATTCACTATGATTGAAGATGTCAAGAGGGGTTTCTACAAGAACTGGTGCAAGTCAAAGAAGAAGGCTTTCAGCAAGTACACATCAAAGTATGAATCTGAATCAGTAAAGAAGGATATTCAATCACAGTTGGAGAAAATGAAGAAATACTGCAACCTCATCCGTGTTCTGGCCCACACTCAGATCCAAAAGATGAAAGGTTTGAAGCAAAAGAAAGCTCATTTGATGGAGATTCAAGTGAACGGTGGTGATGTGGCACAGAAAGTTGACTTTGGCTACAGTTTCTTTGAGAAGCATGTCCCCATTGATGATGTTTTCCAGAAAGATGAAATGATCAACATCATTGGTGTGACAAAGGGCAAGGGTTAGAATTGAATAACAATGCTATTTCTCAGACAGGTTTTAACTACGTTTTATGAATTTACAATAAACATTGTACTTTTGGTTACACCATCAGAAATGATGTATTATAGATGATTATATAAAGTAATTTTAGTTGCTTACTTGGTAAGTCCAGATTATTCCCTTTCTTCATTGTAATCAACCTTATTATCAGTGTTTTTGAGGTGCATTAAATTATTGTTATGTTAAATTTTAGGTTCGATGTCGTGGGATAGCAATTCTCAGCACCAACATTCAGCAATGGCTGTGAGAGGTTACGATACTTGCAAAATCTGTATAATGTGAGTGTAATCTCAACTTGTGGATGATGGCAAAAAATTATTTTGAAGTTATTAAGGTATGCATAACGATTTGATCTTTTATTTGCCATACGCATAACGAATGATTCAAGTGCTCCTTTTGTTTGGAACTCACTCGCGGTTGTGGACAACTCAACTATGACATAACTTTTGGGTTGAAATGGGTCTTTTTAATGTATGTAGGGTAGGGTATTTAGCATATAATGGATAATGTCAATTGAGAGTGCGGTAGTATGTACATAGTAAAGTTGTAGATATAATGTTCAACATATATATCGACAGGTATGTCTATGAGATAAGCTAAAGGACCATAACTAAAGGTTAAGAGTTAATATAGATATGTGATGAAATGATCATTTGATATGTAGCATAAATATTTTCTATTCATACGTCTAACTAACGTATCATTTATTCACATAATATTAAAAATCGTTCTCTTCTATAAACGTATTTCTTTCCATAACATATTAAAAACTACTATTCTACGGTTCTCCATTTAATCCCGTGAATTTCACGGGTTAATAACCTAGTTATTAATATATCATTGTATAAACCTTTGTAAAAGGTTTTCCATAGTGGATGCTCTTATTATTAATATTATATTAACATTTATATATATATTTTCATTTTAAATTGACACCAATTGCAAGTTAAATAGTAACAACTTGAACTAGTCATTTATTTCTCTTCAACTACCAACAATTTCTTCTTATTTAAATACCTCTTATCATCTAATTTTAAATCAATCGATTCACTATAATGTAAATCGCAAAACACACACACATTCTCATCATTTAAATTTCCCAAATTACCCCTCTAATTTAAATTTTACAAGAGCACATAAAAGAAATATGGAAATTACCTAACCTAAATATGGAATTTAAATTATGTCATGTAAACGTTACATTTTAATTAAAGTACCTTATATGAATCCTAAAACTAAATAATTATACTCTAAAGTTTCATAAGACTAAATGCTATCCTAATATTGCTAAATCTTAAATGTCCTAATTGCCTCCTAAATTATGAACCGATTCTAGTCTCCATTGCCCCCACATGTCATATATATCTTACCAAAGTATGTTGAGTATTTAGAAATAAGTATCATACTAGTACAATAGATCATGGACAGAACCATTTTCTACACATATCACCAAAGGTACTAAGGAATTTATTAGTAGTTTATTTTAGAAAAATACTCTAAGTAATCTCTTTTACTACTTTGAAATGCGCATTGTACTACAGAACCAAGACACATTAAATATGAGATTACTACAAAATTTAGACTTTCCTAAACCACTACATGGCAGTTACTACTTCAGCCAAAGATCACGCCTAATATTTTATTGACAATTACTACTTTCCTGCAATTGTATACGCTCCTTCTCTTGCTGCTTTAAATTGTCGGTCCTTACCTTTTCTTTTTTTCCCTTTCTTTTCATACGAATCAAACACAAACAAAAATACTCCATAAACCCTAGAATAAAAGTTTGTAGCAGCCTTGTTCCTCCCAAATTCTGTCGTGAACAAGAGTGGCACAAAGGAGGTGCCTAGAGGGCGTTGTGATCGTGGGTGTATCCAAGTCAAGGAGGCTCTTGATCGAATGGGTTCTGTTGTGGGTTCTACTATTGTCCCTTTCTGTCGTCCAGTAGGTATACTCCACTCTTTGATCTTGTTTCTTCTCGACATGAGCACATGAAATATTAATATTAATATTGAAACATGAAACAAACTAGTGATCGACCTAAAATGGTACAAGAATGAGGGATTATAAAAACACATAAAATGGTAGAAATAAGTCGCATGAAATCTGGTTCTTGGGTTGCATCGGATGTGGGTATGAACAAACATGAAACCTGAATAAAACTACACGAATAAAGAAGGGGTAGGTGTGGGTTCTGGTGTGAGTTCATGAAGTAAGTTGTGGGGCGTTTTGTTTATGTTTTGTGAGTGAGCGTTGGGTTGTTGGTGTCGACATGGGACGGTTTTGCATACAAGGCGCGTTGCGTGTGGGTCGAATGTATGGTCGGTAGGAGCCGGAAAGAATACATGTATGATATGGTCTAAAATGTGGAAATCATGTACACGACTGGATAGGTTTGACGTAATAATAGAAACCAAATTGTATATTACGTTGAAGATGGATCTTTGTTTAATGGGTGGAAATTTATTTAATAGATATAACAAGGACCTAAAAGGCTAGTAAAATGATATTTTGAAATGTCAAAACTCACAACAGTTTAATCTGCTACGAAGTAATTTAAAGGATGCGTTCTTTATTTTAGCAAAGTTTATGCCCTAAGTAATAAAGCCTTAAGTAGTGTTAATATACGTAGATAAATGAAGCTTGAGATCTAAATAGTGTAATCATGATGGAAAGATGTTTAAAAATAGAAGTTACTAAAAATAGAAGGTTACCAAAATGGAAAGTTTCTAAAAAGGGAAAGCATACTAAAAAGAGAGTAACCTAATTCATATGAACTTAAAGTAATACTTGATTATTAATTCGTATAGGTTCCGTGAAGCGAGAGTGACCCGGTGTCTCGTGATTTGTCCTTGGTTGTTTTTGCTATCGAATAAGGTACAGATATTCTGCCCTTCTTTAATAAGGTGCCTTCGTCTCATTTCTGATTTCTGATTCACTGCCATGTTCTTTGATTCTGTGAACCTTTCTGGTTTCTTTCATGATATTATGAACCTTTGACATGACCTTCTGTTATGAACCTTTCTGATATTAAACCTTTCTGATACATGACCTTTCTGTTATGAACCTTTCTGATATTAAACATTTCTGATAGATGACCTTTCTGATATTGAACCTTTTATGATTATGAACCTTTCATTCATGAACCTTTGCTTATGAACCTTTGCTTATGAACCTTTGCTTATGAACCTTGCTTATGAACCATGACTATGAACCATGATTATGAACTTATGAAACATGATATTGACCTATGCAAGTAAACTAAAAACATGATTCATGATACTTGACCTTGACCCACAGTTTGATACTACGAGCCACTCACTAGGCATGAGGGTTTCATGTCCATGTCAGTCGATGCACCGATGGCATGACTCTAGGGCAGGAGAGTGATGACCTGTCCCGTCCCTTTTCTGTATTTTATTTGGTGTGTTGGGAGTTATGGCCACCAGGGGCGTATGGATGCATCCTAGATTTGTTTCTGTATTATGTTCATGTTATGATATGTTATGATATGCATGGTGACTGATGGTGTGTGCGATACACGTCTTTCACAACTCTGGGAGCTGATCACTCCATATTTCTGATTTCTGGGATTAGTGAGAGGAACATCTCTCTGCATGGCGGTATGATTATGATTTCATGTTCATGTTTCTGGGCTCGTAGAGGATTACTGTTTTCCATGCACCTTATAGACTTATGACCTTTACCTTTCATTACTGACACCCTATGACATGATACTGGACTTATCTCTGTACTGGGCTTGGTATGTTTGGGCTTGATGGGATCTTTTGATTACTTCACCATTACTCATGATACTATCCATACTTTCTGATATCTCTGTATAACCCTCATATTTCTTCTCATCTATTATTACATCATGTACGATTCCTTCCATCTTCCCTATTTCATTATTATTGTTTGTTACCGTTATATCTGTTCACTGAGCTCGTGTAGCTCAGCCGCGTTTCTTTTCCCGCGGCAGGTTTAGTTGGAAGCTGGGGGTTGGGTGAAAAGTGTTGACTTTAGAAGACTTCATTAGCTTTTGGAAGATGACTAGAAGAACCTTATATTAGACATAGAAATTTTGTAATGTAAAGCTTGTAGTTCTGATTTCAGTTGTAAACCTTGGATTTTCATTGTATTATTTATGTCAAATGTCTGTGTTTGTTCTGATAAGAATCCGTATATGTGACACCTTTGCCCTTGTCGGGTTGGGGTGTTACAATAATGTAAATCGCAAAACACACACATACGGTTATTAGAAAAGGATATTGTAGAAAAGAGAATAAGATCATTGTTCAAAATGGTGTTAATTCTGCTTTTGATTTAGTCAATTTTCCAAGATTGTCTTGTGAATATTGATCATCTGATTTGTCTGCTTCCACAATTTTTTTCTTTTCAGTCCGTGCTTAAATGCTGCATCGGGGATTGTTCGCTAAGTCGTGAAGTTCCTGATCCTCAAGAAACTTGGCCGAAGACAGTTACAACAAAGAAACAATCTTCTTTATTTTTCCCTTTTCTTCTGCTTTGTTGTAGAATCAGTTGTAAGATCAAAATGCTTGTGGTAAATGATAATAATATTGATACCCCTTAAGTGGGCTTTGTTTCTGATGGGGTTTGTTTCTGATTTTGCTAAACATTCCATCCGCATTCTTTTGACACCCCTTGGTACCTTCCAGCACATTCGAGTTGCAACTTGATTAAGATGTTGTATCATTAACGTTAGCGAGACGCACTTCATCCACCACCATACAATTACACTCCCTCATGTTGAAACGAAAATTCACTTAACATTGACCTATTTTTTCTCAATTAAAAACTCAATTGACCAATGAGAAAAATCCATTTCAAAATCGAGCTCTCTCTTTAGTTAATCGAATCCTTCGATTTGGCCAAAAGTAATATTGTGGTTTTGAAGAAGGTGTATTGGATTTAATTATTGGGGAAGAAGATGATGTTGGCAAAAAAGATAGGGATCAGATTTGATGATAGTGATGAATGTAAACATTCAGATTATGTATGAGAAACGTATTTTGTAATTGTATCAGAAACGTATTTTGTAAGAAATAATTATTTGTAGTCTATATCATGGTAGTATGTTTATCAGAAACATAACATGTTTATCAGAAACATTACTTTTAATGTATCAGAAATGTAATAATTTATATAGCAATATTACATATGGATTATGTGTTGTCTCTCATATTTGGAGACACGTCTCTGATATGCCCAATTGTTTCACGATACCAAAGTTTTAAAAAGCACACCTTGTTCCTCAAAGGTTTTTATCTTCGCATTTTCGACAGGTGTATGTTTAGGAAGCTTGTTAGAAAACACCAAACTGGCCCGAATGTTGCTCACTTAAAATTTCGATTGGCTATAAATGTGTTTCTTCTATATTTTTTTGCAAAAATTTGTAAAATTCAATAAAGATTTTTAGAACTTATCACGTAACATAATTTAAATATATAATCGGCGAAGATAACTATGATTTTTAAAACATTCTATAACATGCATAATGTTTTTGAAAAGTTTGTTTTACTCAGAAATCATAACAAAAAGACAACGGATATTGCATCATTTTAAGAATATCACATTTTATTTATCAGAAACGTCTAAATATCATGAAATTCCCAATCATTCAAGTTATGACATTGTTATGGTTATTTTCAAGGTTGCAAAAATCGTGAATCGGTAGTCGGGCGGTCGACCCCCCTGTACCTTGTAATCGGTCTAGGCGGGATTAATCGGATTGGCATTTTTGACAAGTTTTCTGTATTTTCGGCAAGTTTGAGGTATTTCTGGCAAATTTTAGGTATTAATGGCAAGATTTTACTTAAAAAGACATCTTGAAATAGATATAAACAACAAGTATAACTTATTAAACATTTTTACGGCGAGTTTTGGGTATTTTCAGCAAGGTTGAAGGTTTCGGGCAAGCTTGACCACTGTTGACCATCATTAACCGTCGTTGACCACGATTGATCGAATTTTTTGACCGATTTACACAAATCGGAAAGGTTGGCGGCCTTGTAGCACCTAATCGGCGATTAATCGGCCTTGTAGGCCTTGTTTTGCAACACTGGTTATTTTAATAAAGGATATTTATTTATATGTTACATATGAAGTTTGTTTTTTGTTAATGATTTACTCCATATTGTTTATTATATTTATCACAAATGTTGCTGGAATAGAATAATGATACTCAATGTTTCGGTCTATACATTTTCTAGGCGGCTACTATTTGATTTGATATGGTTGTCGGTAGTAATGACCCTGATAGTCATCATTACCGGGGTGTTAATTTATACTTATAACATTTGTGGTTTTGTATACGTATAATTTATGACATATTATACATATGGATATGTAACATGTACTCTTAAATATATTGAAATTATGTTTTATTATTTTTTAAAAAGCGTTGATAAAATACAACTACTACCAATTCTTCCTCAAGAGTTTGTTTTTTTACTTATATTCAATCTCATAATTATAAAACTGTACATACAATTTTACCATGTTAGACTCAAATAACAAAATTAGTATTTTTTATTATATTGAGATGGCACATATCTCTAAGTAAAATTATTAAATTTCTTCTTTTCCTATTTTAGACCAGTCATTAAATTGGCTTCAACTACCTATATTTTTCTCCTATTCAAACACCCCCTTGTATCCAATCTAGTACCAAACTATTTTCTTTAATGCTAATAGAAACAATGGTGATAAGGAAAATATATTGTAAAACAGGAAATCAAAGGGTAGTTGCAAATGGTGTTAAGTCTGCTTTTGATTATGTGTATCTTCATCAAAAGATACTTTTCCATCAATTCAGGTATATACATATTTTTTTGTAACCTGATAATAATATATAATTATAACGTATTTTTTGATTTTTTTTAAGGCATGATCGGAGTCAAATTCGATCCATCCGACGTCGAGTTGTTTGAAAAGTATTCCTTTACAGTTCAGATTTTATGATACTGAAGATGATGTTCACAAGAAAGAGGGTGATTATTGTATAGCTTTAAATTTTAGGTTTGATAATAATGAAGGATGTAATCATTTAGTTCAAAAATATTATGTTTCTAAAATGTATCTTATAAGAAATGATTGTACATTTTTTAAGTTCAATTTGATAATAATGTTATTCAATTTTTTGATACATTTTTGTATCCTAGGTTAACAGGCAATGTTGATCCTTGAGAGTTGAAACAATCATTTCCAAAAACACATATCATAAAAGTATAAGTCTTTAGCAACAATTTAAGATAACTAAAAACAATTGAACCAACTAAGATTATTTATTCTTCTTATACCTTTCTGCATCACATTTGTCGTGTGGGCATTGGCAAATTCCTTTACACACGGGGCAACAACAAAACTCTTCTCTCATACTTTTAAGAATATATGTATCTATAGAATCATCGTCAAAATAGTCCATATAATTGCAAAGTTCACATACACCAGTTTCTTTTGTTAAAGTATGAAGTATATGAATATCCATTGATGTTTATTTTTTTTATTTTTGACTTCAAATATTCAAGATCAACAACTTCAACATCGCCAACATCTGACTTTTTTCTCTTGTTAGTTCCATCGACGTTTGGGATCGTACCTTCAATTCTTCCATTAGGCAAATCAAAATTATTTGATGAATCACTCTTATCATCTTTAACCAATTCTTTGTTATCAGTTAACATATTTTTATCGAACTCTTTAGCAATTACCATCCTAAATTCAAGTTGTTAGAAAACGTGTCTGCATAAAATTATGTGTGGGGCAAAAATAATCAATAATTATAATCAAGCAATATTGAAACAAAAATGTATTAAACAAATCTTGATGAAATAAAACCGAATAAAACATTTTTATATGAATGAATTAGGGTTAAGAAGTGGTGTGTTTATATAGGTATATATTATCATGTAAACATATTTTTTATTAATAGTAATTCAAAACGCGTGGATTTAGTTATTAAGTTAGAATTGGCTATACACTCTTGCAATTAATTTAGTGAGAAAATATATTTGTCATAAGTGTGAAATTTTAAACTTACAAAAAGGTCGGAAGGACTTGTTTTTAATTTAAGAAAAAACTACTCCTTGGCCCTTGACAACATAAAGCACTTTTCACTTTTTTTTCACCGCGTCTAAAAAACCCCAATCGTTTTGACCGCATCTGAAAAACCCTAACAACCGATAATCCAAAACATTCACAAAATGTCCACATCGAAGATCGAAATAAATACAAAGAAATATAAATCACCTTTCATTTGTTCTTCTTCTGATGAATCAAATGATAATTCTCATATAAGAAAGGAAAAAATTAAAACCGGTTGCTTATGTTGAAAAAAATTTGAATGATGAAATCATTCAAAACTTGCGTGAAGAAATAAAGGAAGATCATAAATTCAGTATTCAGCTATTGAAGCAATATGTGTTGGTCCAGAAAAGAATGAAGAAAAAAATGAAATAGTTGGAAGAGAAGTTAGTTTGAATTATGGATTTTGTTTTGTTATTATCATGTAGGGTTTGGTAATTTAGATGTTGTTATAATATCTATGTTTGTGTAAATATATGATGTTTATGTTTGTTTCAGTCTTTTTTGATTATGATCTACCATTTATATCTATGAACTTCTTTGGCAGAGGAGTGGCCTCACTTCGCTCGCCTCCTTTCCGGTCGCCTCAGCTTCAGTTTGAGTTTGTTTATAAAGGTTTTATATATGTTTTTTAGAGTTACTTTATCAAAATGTTTAGGTAATCAATAGTTATGTACCAGAAATATTTTAGCCCTAAAAATAAATATCAGAAACGAAAATATTATAAGCATCAGAATTAAAAACAGTTTCATAAAAAAACCTAAAAACAAAAATTTAATCAGAAAAGTTCCCATTGTCATCATATGGGTCATTATCATTGTCACAATTGCCATTGCTACCATCATCCCGATCTGACATATCGTGATCAAAATCACGATCAAATCCATCAACCGATTTAACATCATCACTATCATTATCAGAAGTCTCATTGTAAAAAATGTCAGTTTCATCAGCTTTATCAGTTTCTTCCCACCAATTCTTGAAAACAAATTCATCATCTTTAGCTTGATTATGACCAAATAAACATTTCCATTGAGACCATCGTCTTTAAAACCAATTGTCAAACCCCCAAATTACATGACTTGCAGCGGAATGAAGCATTCGAGGGCGCGACTGATCATAGCACCACAGTTACAGTTATATTGAATGACCTAAAGTGTCATTTAGAAAACACATCGTTTGATCATTTAAAATATTCAGAGTTTACAAAATAAGGTCCCAAAAGGTGTTTCAAGTTTGCGGAAATCAAGTCCATACAAATCAAACGATAAGTAAGTACATAAAAATAAAGTGATACGCGTAGTCACCGCGACTCCATGGTATGCTCATATGCAAGCCAACATGTGATACCTTATTTACCTGAAAATACATTGCTAAAAATGGTCAACAAAAATGTTGGTGAGTTCATAGGTTTATGTAAATGAAATGCTTCTACGGTAACCACAAGTATAAAGTGTATGAAAAAACAATGCCACATAAAAATGATACATTAGCTCTTAAGCTCACGACCCCAAAGCTAGACTGAAATGAAATGCCCCAACTGAGTGTTTTTCCAGACACTCTGATATGGATCAAATGAAATGCGTTCGTTTGACAAGTTGGCGCTACCAACCCGAACGGAGGAGTCACCCTCAATAGATCTATTCACTCACTCTCGCTTGCTCACAATTAACGGTTCATTATAATAAAGGGGACTTTAATCTGGGCAATGATGTAACTTAAGCAATGTAAAGGAGTTGATACTTTGGTCCGCATGTAAAAATGGTGCAATGTATTCTCCCCCGAGAGTTTAGAAATCAAATAAACAATTGAAAGCGGGGCTATGAAAACTCACCTGATGATATAGCAACAATGACAATTATGGGTGTGATGAAACGAAGCTCAGTTTCTAACCATGACCTATTATGAATGATATGCTCTAAGGTAAGCAATGATACAATGTAACACATGCAAATACGTATGTTATCGATACCACTCGTTAATTTTGAAAATAACGTTTATCGTCGAAAAATACATTTTGACGTCTCGTTAAGTTATAAACTACTTTTCGTGTAATTATGTTGAAATGATACTCCACGATCCTCGTTTGGTGTTCTATCGGGAAATATAATGGTTTACGTCGCAATTTAATATTTTCCATAACTTGTGAAAATATAACCAAATGACTTTGCAAAACTAGTCATAGAAGTGTGCTCATTAAACGTTAGTGATTAAACTCGACGTTTTTGAAAACCTTGTAATAATATCTCAATGTCGTTTTATTTAACTTTTGATCATACGCGTCTCGATTAGTTAGAAAATCGGCTATCAATGTTATGTCTTGTAAAAACACTAGTTTGTATACTTAGAATATATTTCTATTAGGGCTGTCAAAATAATATATGGTTTGTCGGGTTTCAAACGCGTGTATCTCGGTCGTTATAAGCTCGTTTTCTACGTTCTTTATATCCACGGCTTCGTATAAACATGAACTAACATAATCTCAGTAGGTCGGCTCCTCTAGATCACGTCTAATGCCTCGTTTTTTCCTTTGAATCTCGGCAATCAGCAACTAGATTTTCAGGATTTTAGTTTTCGTCGTCTAATTTTGAAAAATCATAACTTTCTCGTCGTAAGTCGGTTTTTACTCATTCTTGCGGCCACGGTTTTGTTTTTGAAAGTATTTTCTTAATATGAAGGCCAAAATATCCCCTGAGTTACTGAGTTTTCCAGATTACACATTTTTGGACAGTAGCTATTTCTATTGTTGAAAAATCAATGTTTAAGGTTCAAGACTAGTTCAAAACTTAATCAAACCACTTCAATCAACACCACAACCTATATAATATTACCATACACCTTCTTAAGGTGTCATGGGGTCCTAAACATCACCAACCTTGGTGGATTTCATGGGATTACTAGCAAGACTTATGGATCTAGTGTTAAAGATTATTTATGTGTAATGTGGTATATATAACATAAGTAAGTTGCATGTTTAACTACTAATACTTGAAAATACATCAACATATAAATCAAATGAAGGTATGAAAAGATCAAAAAGTGTTCTTGAAGCTTGAGGATTTTAGATGATTTGGAGATGAATAAGTATGAAACCTTGGGATTTTTATCTCAAAACCCTAACAAGGAATGTAAATGGAACTTGTTTAATACTTGATCTTCAAAAATTGATGGATGATTGTTGGTGTTCTTGGTTTGGCCGAACAAAGAGGAGAGAAAAGAGAGAATATGGTGAAGTTTAGCTAGTTGATTTTGTGTTGTATGTGTTTGTCTAATTAAATCAAGAAACATATAGGATCTTTGCATTAATTTTAGTCTTCTTAATCAAGTGAAGTGGAAGAATTAGGGGGTTTAGGGGGGGGGGGGGAGGGCGGCACATGTGGGAAATGGAAGAGAAAAATAGGCTAATTAAAGATCATGTCTCCCATTTTATTAGTATTAGTTAGTTTAGTGTATACATTAGGTGTTATCGGGTACCGAGTTAACTAGAAATAAATCATGACGAGGTAAAATAAAATACGACGAAGTTGTAAAAATTATAAAATCATATTCCTTGCATGAATCGGGTGTTAGAATGATTATCGGGTTGAAATATCGCAAACCGACGGAGTTATAAGCTCCTAACGAAAATATAGCAATTGGTTTAAAAACACCGGGTAAAGTAATAGTATAATCTTTATATCATTATACTGAGTATGAAAATATGTTATGATCACTGACGGGAATATCGGGTATAATGTTAGTAGTAATGACTGAGTGGTAACGTTAATTAAATAATTAAGCATACGTTAATGAAAATCACACAAACCCGTGCATGACCTTACATGATAATGATGTTACTGATGATATGTAGACTACTCTAGTCTATATGATGTGTCCTTACTGATGATGCATGAATACGCAGCTAAACCATATTGGTTACGCGCATTTGGATACCCGTAAACCTAGTTTACGTAATGATGAATGAAAATCATGAATAGTGGTTTCCCTCCGGAAATGAATAGTGTTTCATGAATTGTAAAAATTTTGAAAACTTCTCAAAGTCTCAAACTGGCTTCAAAAATGATGAATAGTGATCGGTGAATAGTAAATGATGAATAGTACTCGTGAATAGTAAATTGTCGAGGTTTGGAAAATGACATGAAATTGTGATTTGTCACACCAATAGTACTCTTTTTCTTCTATTGTTGGGTATTCAGCATGGACAATGTAGAGGTTGACGGTTTCATCATTGTTGTCTTGTGAGTAAAGCTCAGAAACCTCACTATTTTCTGATAAAGGTTTGAAAAATAAATTGTTCCAAAATTTTCAGGTTTGCCCGGGACACGGTAGAAGTGAGACTCAATATCTGAATATTGAGTCATTTTGCTCTTCACGTAGTCAAGCAATTCATCTTTAGTACATTTAAAAAGATTTAAAGCAGGAACGATTTGCATTGCACTACCCCAATAAAATCCATGTTTATTGTCATTGACCATTCGTCCACTATGATTAACACATATTTTTACTATATGTCATGGAGATACATCGTTAATCGTATAAAATATAAAATATATTAATTAGTAAACAAAATAGATATTACCAATAGTTTTGTAATTAGTAACATGTAATTTCTTACTCTTCGTCAATAATAGGTATGTTGCTGCTGACTGATTCATTAATAAACATTTTGAACATGTAATGTTTAAGTTTATTGCCTTGCCATAAGTATTTATAACAATGCAACAATGTTGAAAATAGTATCTACATGTAAATGAAATGATGACATATGAGATGGTATTGAAAAATGTTTAAACTATTGTAACACTAAATATAAATATTGAATTTCTTGGTTATACCTGATGTAATCTTGGTATGTTGGAAACAGTACCTCTAACGAAATAAATATACCTGAAATAAATATGACACATGTGCTTTTGCAAATGATTGAATATGAAAAAAGAATACAAAAGTCTTACATGTCTCTGAAACTTATTGGCAACTACTGATTCAAGTAATAACTACAATACTATTTTTGTTTGGTTTTATATGTACAACTGTGGAAAACTAGAAGGGGGTTGAATAGTTTTTACCATTTTTAACTTTTCTTCGCTTTGAGTACTTAACGTGATTTCAAACTAATGCAAATAATCAAGCAATATAAGTAAAGAAAGTAAGGAAAGAACAATCAAACCACAACATGGATGTTTATAGTGGTTCGATCTACAAGGACTCTCTTCCTTGCCCTACTCTACTCCTCGAGCCTCTAACTCGAGAGTTTTTCTTCACTAAGAAACTAGCTCCCTTCTAGGCGGAGAAAACCTTTACACACCGAGTTCTTTACAAAGGTACAACCACTCCCAACGTCGCTTAACCTTTTTCCGGTATTAAGCTAGATACCGAGTTCTTTACAAGGGTACAACCACTCCCGACACTCTATGTGTTTTGAGGACTAAAACACTAACCGATCACTACTGAATGTTTGGTATAAACAATGATGCGTGAACTACAAATGAATCACACAGTAACTACTCTAAAGGTTTACAACACTGTGTTGAACCTTGATGCTTGATCTTCTTTGCTACAAAAGATAGATCTCTACAAATGAAATGAATGAATGAATGGGTTAGTAAACTAAGAAAGAATGTATATGCAATGTATGCTATGTGAGTGATGAGTGTGCTTGAATGATCAGCTTGCTATTTATAGGTAAACTTGAGCAGACAAGCCCCGGATTTGGCGGACGCAAATTATGGGTTCCGCCCATATGGCTGTTTGGTTCCGCCGGGACATGACAGCTAGCTCTTACAAGATCTTACAAAGATCTTACACAATCCAACTCATTGCTTGTAAATCTTTCCAAAATATTATGTTAAGTCAACCAAGCTATCTAAATGATGTATGCCATGATGTCATGTATATATTTACATTTTAGGAATTAAAATGTAAAACATGTAAATGTATATATGTATGTAACATGTATCCTAGTGATCATGTAGCATGTATATGATGGGTTTTAAAAGCTTATTACTATAAATGTAAAAGACTTTAACTTATATTTATGCTTTGCTAAAAATAAACTTTATAATTGTCATTAACAAAATATAGCAGAGATCGTAAAATATAAATAACGTTTTTAGGACGATATTTGTATTAACAATCTCCCCCTTTTTGTTGATGACAAAACATAAATTTTATTTTTAAGCAATGGAATAAGTATAGTGTAGGTCTTTTAAAAATATAGATTAAAACTAGTTTTATGCAAATTTTGAAGTCTTTTGAAAACAAGTTTGTCATAAAACATGTATGCACAGTATGAGTTTAATCTAACTTATCTCCCCCTTTTTGTCGAAACAAAAAGAAAAAATGCATAGCGAAATGTGGAAATGGACCTTGGTGATAACTCCCCCTAATTTGGAGTACCAAGTAGAATGCATGGATTTTGAGAACTTAAAAGCTCCCCCTTGGATAATACTCCCGCTAATTGGAGTGCCAAGGTTATGATGAATGATCCTACAAAACAAAAGTTAGTGTATGTAATGCTCCCCCTTGATTAATACTCCCCGTTGCTAGGGTACCAACGTATGTGATTCAAGGATTATGAATGCTACAAAACAAATATTAGTACATGATATGCTCCCCCTCGATCTATACTCCCCGTTGCTAGGGTACCAACGTATATGATTCAAGGATGGGAAATGCTAAAAAAATAAAGGTTAGTTCATGATATATTCTCCCTCGATCTATACTCCCCGTTGCTAGGGTTCCAACGTATTTGATTCGAGGATGATAAGTGTTATACATCAAATGTTAGTTGTATGAATTCCAACCAAGTAATATGAGTTCAACCAAACATTGTAATTCAACCCGTTTGACTTAAAAAGTCAACTATGCATAAATTGGTCAAACCAAGCTAGTAGTTTAAACCAATCATCTAATAATGCAAGTGTTAGTAATGCAATCCAACCAAGATAATGCACAAATATTGATCACACGCAAGCATAAACATAACATCCTTCCATTGAAAATTGTTTGTGATCAAAGTCACAAAACAAGGAGTTACAAAATAAAAAATCCTAGAAATTAAAAAAGAGAAGTCCTAAAAAGTCCTATAAGAGGAGACAAAGGAGAAACTTCTAATATCTATTGCGGAGGATGGGATAGAGCATTAAGGCGCTCTAGGATGTGGTTCAAAATGAACCTCATTTCGTTTTGTAACTCATGAACCAAGATGTTGTTCCGTTGAGTCAAGTGAGTGGTCCTCTCGTACATGATACAACCATGTCTAGGTGGTGGAAGGGTTTGTTCATGAGTTGGTGGTAGTGGTGGTTGGTTGTTTGATGGTGGAGGTGTAGGTTGGAGACATAATGGAAGCCATCAAAGTTGATTGCAAATCCATAGCCTCATGAAAGTGGGAATCCACCATATTGGAGAAGGCATAAAGGCGGTCTAACTCCTTATTAAATTTTCCTTGCCTTTGGGGTTGGTTGATCCACATTTCCTCATCAATGGCATTTAGGGTGGACCTTGGTGAAAGTTGTTGAGGTTGTGGTGGATCTTGGTCACGGTAGAGAGGACCGTGGATATCCCGGTAAATGGGATGGAAAAGGAGTGGTTCTTGACCTTCAAAAGTCAAGGGTGGTGGATTTTGAGACCTTGGTGGAAGGTCTTCAAGGGTCTCTAGGTATGGATGAGGTGAGGATGAAGGAGTCACAAATAGCTCCATTGGATGGAGTTTTGGTGAGTGTGGAGGTGATGGTGATCTAGTTGGTTGTGATGTAGCGGGTGGTGGTGTGGTAGCTACTGGAGTGATTGTTGGTGGTGGAGTGTTGATGACCACATTAGGTGGTGTTGGAGTGGAGAGGGTGAGAAAGTTCTCATTGGCTATAGGTGATGAGATGTTGAGAGGTGATGACTCTTCTGATGAAGATGGAGGTTCACAAAATAACACGGTCTGACACTCATACGAGCTGTCCTTCGTGGTGGTCTGTTGGTTGATGAGTTGTTGGATTTTGTCATTGTTGATATGAGGAAGGTTGCTCTAAAGTACAGGAGTAATGCTTAGAGATGATGGTGAAAGTGTGAATTGTGATGATCCTAAGGTTTCTAATTTATAGACAGTAAGGTGTATTGAACTTTGTGTTTGGATTTGATGTTGAGCTATTGAGGAATGTTGGTTCCTAATGATTTGGAGCAAGTAAATGAGCATATCAAATCACTAAAGTCAATTCATAGAAATGGATTTGAGTAATGTAGGGGAGATATGCAGTAAATGCAAGGAGTGAGTGGGAAATCTAATCATTGGATTGTCCCACGGATTTCAAGGAACCAAATGGAGGGTTCCTTGCTTGTTACAGAAAGGTAACTTGGATGAAAATTTGTATTTTCAAATTTTGGTGGGAAATGGATTTCTTATAGTTCTAAGTGTGACTAAGTGATACTAATGAGCCTAATGATCAGTATAATGATCCTAAGAATCAATAATCTAAGGAGCGGGATTAGACGGGAAATTTGAAAAAGTTACTATTGGAATGGCGGATCCAAACGATAACAAATACGAAACCCAAAACTTGGTTTCGCAGAATCCGCCGAGCTAAGTTTGGCGGAGCCAAAATATTCAACAGATGGAACCCAGGACTTGGTTCCGCAATATCCGCCAGATGGAAATTGTTAACAGAGAGCATGTCAAAATGCTCGATACCCATTCAATTCCCGAAAATTTTCCTAAATCCTATGTAACTACTTAGTTATGATTGATTAAGCACAAAAACACAGGTTCTAACACATGTGAACATATAAATCAAATCAAGGATATGGAACTTACCATATAAGTAGGTTAAGCCAAACGATGGCTTAAATACAGAAAATCGATAACATCACGTGTTATCATCCTGTATAGTTATGTTAGTTCACATAAATGTATAATACTAACATAATATCCTAAAAACACAACAATTCATCACATCATTGTTTGAAATTGTCTTATACCAAACACTCCCTAACCCTCACTTCTTGTTGAGCTTCTTGTTAAGCTTCATGATCCACCGTCCAATATTCTTCATCATCCCTCGTGTTTGTCGAAACTCCTCGGATTGGTTGTCGATGGGAGGAAGTTGACTCATGTATTCGGGTGGAGGAATCCTAGAATTTGGCAAACAATCATCCTCGCTAACCGATGATGATGATGAGGTTGGAGGATGAGCTCGTTTTCCTCTTGATACGGCTACTCTATGATCACTAAGAGGTATAAAGGTGTGTTCAATTTCGGAGTAGTCGGGTAGGAAACCTTTAGCGTTTGGAGGAATGGGTGCAAAAGCTCTATAAAGACGGGTAAGAAGCTTCCCGTAAGGCATTGCGGTGGTACCTAAAATCGGAATATTGGCCATTCTCTTGGCGATATAATAGGCGAGGTTAAATGGTTGGTGGTTTGACACACAATAGAGCATGTAGCAAAGGCTTGCGTTGACATAGTCCCTATTTCCTATGGTGCTTATGACATTAGCCCTAAGAACTTCTTCTAGCTTCTTAAATTGGGGCCTAAGCTCGTTTAGCTCCATGCCAAATGGATCTCGATCTACCTCTCTACCTCGACTTGTCCTAGTGTGGGAGGTCCTAGGTATAAAAAGATGAGCACGGATGGTCTCTTTTGGTGTTAAAGGAGTGTCTTATGGTGGCTTACGATCAAGGTTGGAATCTAGGATGGACAGTGACCATTTGTCTGAATAGAAGCAAGTTCCTTGACTTGGAACTCCTAAGACTTCCCCAAATTGGTCCAAAGGGATGTTGAATTGGGTTTGGTTTACTTTGAAATGGACATTCATGTAGCCATAGTCATTTGAGCTAAGACCGACACTAGCATAGAATTCTAGTATGAATCTAGGAATTATGGGTTCATCGATATATAGAAGACAATCTAATTGGATGGCGGCTAGTTGTTCTCTAAGAATGGTTCCTTCTAAGAACGAGGGGTCTGCGGTTCTACCCTCATGAACATAACATTTTTCTAAGGCTTTAAAGATTTTGACTTGGTTCTCAGTGAGTCCTTTTGTCTTATGGTGTTTGGGTAGGTATTTGAGGGTTTCTTTGTGATCATAGTTTGTCGCGGGAGGCATGATTATCCTAGACACGAAAATTACATAGTTTAGTTATAACTATCGAAAATACGTATATAGATTTCTAGTATGTGCCTATATGGGGACAATGTGGAGGTGCGGTTATCTCGACTCCTTTTGATGCATGAAAATTTTGTTTATGCAAGTTTTATGATAAAACAAGAGATAACGCATTACTTCAATGAATCTACGATTGAATGTACTCGAAAATACATATTAATTATGTATTCCCTTTAGCATTCAAGAGACATTATGCAAGTGATGTCTAAAACATAACATTTTGTATTTGTATGAACAATGTTAAAAAACCATTTTTCCTAGTCGTGAGAAGATTTTGATAAAAATTTCTCATGGGGTTTTTGATGAATTATGATAATGCCTTATGATATGCAATTCCTAACTAAGGAAAACATGATTTGTTATGCAATTTAGTAAATATGCTTCATGATTTTACAAGAAATATGCATAAACCCCAAGTTTTGATTTTGTGCATGAAATAGAAATCCTAGACTCAGATCAGGAATGTAGATATGATTAAGATACTTACAGAGAGGTTAAAATCACAAATTGGTGGAAGGGGATGACCTAAATTGTGGATTTGGTTTATTTTTGAGTCGAGTTCCAGTAGCTTGTATGTTTTTGGGGGAATGTGATGCACAGTACAGGGTGTTTGTTTAATATACTAAAAACTGACTCAGGAAGCCGCGGATCTTGCAGAACCAAAACAAGGGGTTCGTCCTTGTTGTCATTTGGTGCCGCGGGATCAGGCTTGATTTTTGGTTATTTGTTGTGTTTGGTTAATCTAAGGTTCAAGCTAAGGTTCTAACTACACATTTGGTTCCATTAAACCTAAACCAAGTATAAGGAAGTTGAAGGGTGCTCTCTTAAGAGGTTTAGTGAGAATGTCGGCAATGTTGTCCTCTGAGGATACTTTATCGATTGAGATGTTTCCCTTCTGAACATTGTCGCGTAGAAAATGGTGACGTATTTCTATGTGTTTTATTCTAGCGTGTTGGACTGGATTTTTCAAAGGTCGATAGCTCCTTTGTTGTTGCAAAGAATGGGAATGTCGTTGAGTTCGATTCCATAGTCGACGAGAGCTTGTTTCATCCACAGTGCTTGTTGACATGCCTTTCCTGCAGACACGTACTCGGCTTCGGTTGTTGAAATTGCTAAGGCCGTTTGTTTCTTTGAGAACCATGCGGTAAGACAATGTCCAACAAAAGTACAAATACCACTTGTACTTTTTCTATCAACATAGTCACCGGCATGGTCTGAGTCGGCATACACTATGGTTTCTATTCCCGTTCCTTTGGGATACCATAATCCTAAATGTGTAGTGCCTTTGATATATCTAAAAATGCGTTTGACGGCTTCAAGATGGGATGTTTTGGGATCTTCTTGAAAGCGTCCACATAGACAAACACTAAACATAATGTCGGGTCTACTAGCCGTTAGATAGAGTAGACTACCAATCATTCCCTTATATTTAGTGCTATCTACGGATTCACCTTCTTCATCCTTTGTGAGTTTGGTTTCGGAGGACATAGGTGTTTTCATGGGTTTGGAATCTTCAAGACCAAATTTCTTAAGCATATCCTTTATATACTTAGATTGGTTGAAGAATATCCCATCATCTAATTGTTTAATTTGGAGTCCTAAGAAAAAGTTTAGTTCCCCCATCATACTCATTTCAAACTCATCATGCATGATTTTCGAAAAATCATCGCATAACTCTTGACAAGTTGATCCGAATATGATGTCATCTACATATATTTGAACTATGATTATATGTGATCCCTTTTTTCTTAGTGAAAAGAGTGTTGTCTACTAGGCCCATGGTATACTTATGGTCAACTAGGAAAGTCTTAAGTCGATCATACCAAGCTTTTGGTGCTTGCTTAAGTCCGTATAAAGCCTTTTTAAGTTTATAGACGTGATTTGGTTTTTCAAAATCGGCAAAGCCGGGAGGTTGTGCAACGTACACTTCCTCATTAATAAAACCATTAAGAAAAGCACTTTTGACATCCATTTGAAAAAGTTTGAAGTCATGTGCACATGCATATGCAAGTAGTATTCTAATTGACTCAAGCCTAGCGACGGGTGCAAATGTTTCGTTGTAATCTATTCCTTCTTGTTGATTGTAGCCTTGAGCTACTAGCCTAGCTTTGTTTCTAGACACTACCCCATTTTCATCCATTTTGTTCCTAAACACCCATTTTGTTCCTATTATGGATTGACACTTTGGTTGAGGAACTAATGTCCAAACGTCATTTCTAACGAACTGATTAAGTTCTTCTTGCATCGCTACGACCCAAGAATCATCTTTTATTGCCTCATTTATATTTTTAGGCTCAATGGTTGAAACAAAACAAAAGAAATTACTTTGGTTTTGGACTCTTGAACTTAAGGTCCTTTCATTAATTTCTCCTATGATGTTATCTAATAGGTGACTTCTAGATTTCTTGATATTGACTATTTCTCTATTCAAGAGTTCATCTTCTTTGTCATTTTCTATATTTTCTTGGTTTTCAACAATTTGACTTTCAACTAAGTCATCATCTACCAAAGGTGATGTCTTAGAAGGAGGTGGACTTTCGTCGAATGTTACGTTCAACGATTCCTCGACTCTTGAGGTTTCTTTGTTTAAGACAACGTATGCTTTAGTATTGTGTGAGTATCCAAGGAATACACCTTCATAAGACTTTGGGTCAAACTTGGTGAGATAATCCTTAGTGTTTAAAATGAAGCACTTGCTTCCAAAAACTCTAAAATATCCTAAAGTAGGCTTGTTGCCTCTATAAAGCTCATATGGTGTTTTCTTCAGAAATGGCCTAATTAAAACTCTATTTAGGATGTATGTTGATGTGTCTACGACGTTACACCAAAACTTTTGTGGTATATTTTGTTCGTTAAGCATTGTTCGACTCATTTCTTGGAGTGTTCTATTCTTACGTTCTACTACACCATTTGATTGAGGGGTTCGAGGAGCCAAGAAATTTTGTGTTATGCCATTAGCATCACAAAAAGCTCCGAATTGGGTTTCGTTATCAAATTCACGACCGTGGTCGGTTCTAATTGACACAATGCTTTTTCCTATTTGATTTTGAATTTTCTTACTAAGAATTTCAAATTTATCAAATGCCTCGTTTTTAGTTTTCAAAAACTTTGTCCAAGTATACCTAGAGTAATCATCGACTATTACCAAAGTATATAAGTTTCCTCCATAACTTTGTATAGCGGATGGACCAAACAAATCCATATGCAACAATTCTAGACACCTAGATGTAGACACCATGTTTTTAGCCTTATGGCTATTATGAACTTGTTTCCCAATTTTGCAAGCATCACTAAAGTGTTGGTCGTATTTCAACTTGGGTAGGTTCCTAACGAGTTCCTTAGATGATAAGGATTGGATGAGTCTCATGCTGGCGTGACCTAAGCATCTATGCCATAGAGTTGAGTTGACGTCTAAGGAAGTGAGACAAAGTTTTTCTTTAGATGTTTTGTCTAATTTCATAACGTAAACGTTATTCTTCAAAACACCTTTTCCTACGGTTATTCCATTTTTAAGTATCTTACTTCCGTTTTCACTGAAAAGGACGTCGTACTTTTTACGACATAATTGACTAATACTAAGCAAGTTAAATCCTAAGTCATCTACATGAGCAAGATCATCAATAGTGAGAGAGTCTTGAGAGATCGTACCTTTTCCGATAATCTTGCTTTTAAGATTACTACCAAAAGTAACATTACCTTCGTCGTACACTTGGTAGTTTGAGAAAAGACCTTTGTTTCCCGTCATGTGTCTTGAACACCCACTATCTTTGATCCACTTTTCCGGTTCTAACCCGACTTTCAAGCACACCTAAGTTAAAGAAAAACTCAAGCGTTTGGTCCCCAATATCTCATGGGCCCACTTGGGTTAAACATAGCATTATCTTGATTCATGTATGGAAACGGTGGATATGGGTTCCATGGCATGTAGTTGGGACCTTGATAGTTTCTAGACATGTTTGGGTTCCAACTATTTTGATAATGATGTTGAGAGTTGTAGTTACTCTTTGGAAAGGGGAGTTTGGGAATAGAGGTTCTAGGTCTCTGTTGAAAAGTTTTAGTCCTAAACTCATTTTTAACTTTTCCTAATCCTACAGCAACTGCTGGTTTTTGTTTGTTAGTAGTTGTACTAGTGCTAGGTTTTCTTGTAACTTTTACAAATTCAGTACGGTCCGGTGTACTAGCCTTCTGTTCATCAACAGTACCTGCGGATCCTTTGGCCAAAATTGGCGGAACCAAATTTTTGGTTCCGTCAAATCTGTGGGTGTTTGACTTTGTTGGAACAGTTTCTTGTACTTTTACTGTTTGTTTCTTAAAGTCACTTAAGTTTCCTAGTTTCATAAAACCTGGTCCGGTTTTATCATGAGGAAACTTTTGAACTTTCATTAGATCATCTATACAACTAATGTTTTTATCAAACCTTTTAAATTTAGAATTTTGTCTTATAAGTTCTTCCTGTGTGGTTCTAAGTGTTTCTATTTCAAGTTTTAATCCTGACAAGACACACATGTTTCTTTAACGTCTTTACCCTTTTTCTAATCGTAAATCTTTTTCTTTTAACCAATAGACTTCGTTTTCTAAAAACTCCTTTTTGGTTTTTAAAAACTTATTTTTGTTTATGATTTTTAGGGTAATTTCACACAGTTTGTTGTATTCTATTTCTAATGTGTCATCATCAATAGAAGAGTAAGATGAGTCAGATTGTACCTCTTTAGAGTCATGAGCCATAAGAGCAACTTCGTCATTCTTTGGCTCTTCGTCATCATCTTCACTATCACTCGAAGCACCACTAACAAAGTCTCGTTGAGTCTTGTTCTTGGGTGGCTTCGGATAATATCCTATTAGGTGAATAGAATCGCCGCACCTGTAACACTTCCTATCTACTTTGCCTTTCTTGTCATCACGGTCTTTTCGGAGGGATTTCCTTTCTTCTCGAGGTTGTCTAACAAAATTTCCTCATCTTCTGAAGAACTTCTTGAAATCTCTCATGGCCATGGCATACTCTTCATCTTCACTATCTGAGCTAGACTCTTCATCGTCACTTGACTCTACCCTAGCTTTTAAGGCAATGGACTTTAACTTCTCCTTTTTGCCTTTGACTATCTCAGAATCTTTTTCCATGACCATCTCATGAACTTTGAGATTTCCTATGAGCTCGTCAAGTGGCATGCTTGAAAGATCCTTGGATTCTTCAATGGCCGTCACCTTCGCTCTCCACTTCGGATGAAGTGCTCTAAGAAATTTCCTGACAAAGTTCTTACTAGAAAAAGAATCGTCAAGTGCTTTAAGAGAAGTGACAATAGTATTAAACCTAGCAAAAGCACTATCAATGGTCTCATCTTCAGGGATAGCAAATTGTTCATATTGTTGAACAAGAAGATCAATTTTGTTATCCTTTACTTGTGAGTTCCCTTGATGAGTGATAATTAATGATTGCCAAATATCTTTAGCGGTTTTACACATAAAGACTCTTTTATATTCTTTCCTAGGTAAAGCATTATAAAGCATCATTTTAACTTCATTGTTTTTGGCAATCAACTTCTTTTGCTCATCACTATGACGAGTAAGAGAAGTACCCACATCCCGACCACCTCATATATCCTTAATTATAGGTTTATGGTCACCTTCTACAATGATGTACCATAGATCTATATCCTTTAACTTCACATAAGTTTCAAAGCGATTTTTTCAATATATAAAACTATTTACTTCAAATAGAGGTGGTATTTGCATAGACTGCCCTTCTTTGTAGTTTTCAAAATCCATTGATCGTTTCAAGTTTTAAAATACAATATATTTTGAAAATCTTGAGTAACGTAGCTCTGATGCCAATTGTGGAAAACTAGAAGGGGGGTTGAATAGTTTTTACCGTTTTTAACTTTTCTTCGCTTTGAGTACTTAACGTGATTTCAAACTAATGCAAATAATCAAGCAATATAAGTAAAGAAAGTAAGGAAAGAACAATCAAACCACAACACGGATGTTTATAGTGGTTCGGTCTACAAGGACTCTCTTCCTTGCCCTACTCCACTCCTCGAGCCTCTAACTCGAGAGTTTTTCTTCACTAAGAAACAAGCTCCCTTCTAGGCGGAGAAAACCTTTACACGTCGCTTACTCTTTTTCCGGTACTAAGCTAAACACCGAGTTCTTTACAAGGGTACAACCACTCCCAACGTCGCTTAACCTTTTTCCGGTACTAAGCTAGATACCGAGTTCTTTACAAGGGTACAACCACTCCCGACACTCTATGTGTTTTGAGGACTAAAACACTAACCGATCACTACTGAATGTTTGGTATAAACAATGATGCGTGAACTACAAATGAATCACACAGTAACTACTCTAAAGGTTTACAACACTGTGTTGAACCTTGATGCTTGATCTTCTTTGCTACAAAAGATAGATCTCTACAAATGAAATGAATGAATGAATGGGTTAGTAAACTAAGAAAGAATGTATATGCAATGTATGCTATGTGAGTGATGAGTGTGCTTGAATGATCAGCTTGCTATTTATAGGTAAACTTGAGCAGACAAGCCCCGGATTTGGCGGACCCAAATTATGGGTTCCGCCCATATGGCTGTTTGGTTCCGCCGGGACATGACAGCTAGCTTTTACAAGATCTTACTAAGATCTTACACAATCCAACTCATTGCTTGTAAATCTTTCCAAATTATTATGTTAAGTCAACCAAGCTATCTAAATGATGTATGCCATGATGTCATGTATATATTTACATTTTAGGAATTAAAATGTAAAACATGTAAATGTATATATGTATGTAACATGTATCCTAGTGATCATGTAGCATGTATATGATGGGTTTTAAAAGCTTATTACTATAAATGTAAAAGAATTTAACTTATATTTATGCTTTGCTAAAAATAAACTTTATAATTCTCGTTAACAAAATATAGTAGAGATCGTAAAATATAAATAACGGTTTTAGGATGATATTTGTATTAACAACAACTTTTAGACATAACATATACCAATTCTATTTTTGTTTAATGTGTCAAACCATATAAGTAACAGTCATAAGAAAATGATATTAGATGTAAAAATTATTTTTTTTACAATCAAATCATTCAACAACTCCCAAAGTAAAACCATGCAACTACTTATCACATACATTGGATGTAAAGCAATAAATAGTTAATAGTTGGAAATGCGACATAAAATCATATAGATGTAATCAGAAATCTTCGAACATTAAATCACAAAAAAAAACATTAAGAAATACTATTACATACGAACGAATTTACAAACAATTATAATCTTGAGTTTGTTTTTTAACATTGTTTATCCTCTCTTGATACTCTATTATTTTTTTCTTCCGTTGATCAATTGTGTCTTTATATTCCAATACTATTTTTTCATCGCTTACGTTTTTTGCTTCCATATTTTTCTTTTAAAAATTGTTTGATGATGAAGGTTTCATTGGAAACTTTTTTGTTAAACCAAAGGGAAAAAAGGTTGTATCGGTTCAATTACCTTTGAAATTCAATTAGCATTTAGTGATGGTGAGAAATTTATTATGTTTTATAATATTATAAATAAGAATTTTTTTTGAAGTCATAATCTATAGTAAATATACTTGGTTTAAATAAAAAGTATATCCATATCAAAATCATAGTTAAAAATCATATCTATCTTGTATATATACATATATATACACATCTACCAAACAATATTAAGTTATACTTATCATCATATAAACATAAATTTTTTGTAATGGACTTTCTTGCTCAATTCTATCTCATTGAAGAACATATCAAAGGATTGGTATTTTTTTTTACCTTTAAGTTATAAATATATATTATATAGGGTCTTAATATCAACAGGATGGCTTATATGATTTGCTAACGTAATTTTATTTGTTGTTTTATTTAGCTTGTTCCTATTGGGATGCTTGAACTTTCAACTGATATAATGAATAAGAGAAAATTATTTTTGATAACTTAAAAAACTAATTTATGGTGTTTATTAAACCATTCAATAATAGCCATGCTCTTATTTTTGGTGACATGTGGGAAAATTTTGTTTACACAAAAGATTTGATCCATGGTTATCATGTTTTATTTAGACACATGACTCGTGATTGCATGCTTGCATGGTGTTATAATCTTCAAGGCATGTGCATAGATAAAACTTTTAATTATAGATGATATAATCATTCTTGTTTGACAATTGTTACCTGTGGATGTATAGTCTGGACTGGGCCACGACAAGTGGGCCAGGCCCTGCAGACAGCGGCCCACTCTACGCCTAAACCCTAATCCATGCCCTATAAATATACGGCTGGAATCCCCATCTTCGGAGGATCATACAACGATATACACAACAGGTTATCATAACCCTAACTCTTAATGGTTATATCGCACCGATACTAACTTGACCGTCGGAGGTGGATCCCGGGGCTACGGCCTCGGGTCCACTCCTAACGGGTTCTCTTTGTTGACAGGTCTAACAGGGATCGAGAAGACGACGAACGGCCCATGGAGAGTCGTCGAATCCAGCCCGCGCCAGATTATGTATCAACAAGTTGGCGCCATCCGTGGGACCCGAATAAAATGTTCGTCCTACACATACGGTACACATCACACGACACATTAACCTAAGACCAATTATACCATACGCACTGTTTGTTTTGGTTTGACTTGGTCAAACGTGTCAAGCTAACATCAAGAATATTAATTCTTGGCTGTTGTTTTGTCGTACGTATACACATATAACAAAGAATTCATTCTTTGTTTACTTTGATTTTGTTCCTTCTCTAAACCAATCAAACGCATCCCTCTTTGGGATTTGATTTGGAGATTTACGAAAAAGATATCCCGATATTTTTAAATTGGTAATAGGATATGTTATTTTTTTTTAATACTCAAAAGATTTTATGTAAATCTTTTAAATTTGGTAAACACGATTTTACCTATAACGCATTAAGTCCGCACGATCGGACCTACTTTATCTTTTAGCCGCGAACAACGCAGTCACGATAAATCTACCTGCGTTAGGCCATGCGTTCGGACATCTTCGCAGATCGGCGCCATGAGCGCACTATCACGTACAGGCACCACGATGCTAGTCAATCGCCATGAGCGCACTGGACAAAAGCTGTGGTCATCTGCGATCATCCACAAACGTTAGAGTCTATGCGGTCACGATACATCCATCTGCGTCTGTACGTGCGATTGAAACTATTAGTCGCGGTCACAGAAGCATGCCTTCTGTCGCACCTCTTTGTTGCGCACAGCGCGCACTAAAAAAAAAATAATTAATTATTTATGTAGTTTGTAAAACCTCACGATAGGTGTAATTCGCACTGCTACTATCTTATGTGTTAATTTCACATGCTATGCGCTAATCTTTTACTTCATTAGGTTTCATATGTTGCGATTCGCGGCATATACTTCTAATATTTGCATTAAGTGTTTTTCAGGATTTGGATAAGTAAGTTTAATGCTCCTACATGAGTAGCACCATCAAACTTGGGGGGCTACCAGGGTATATAATACCACTGTTTCCGCACGCGTCACGCAAGTATATTTGGAAGCAGATCGTACGAAAGAGGTATTGCAAGCCAGCGCGCACCTCTGCCGCAGAAGCACGACCTCCTTATCGCGCACAGCGCGCACCTCTGCCACAGAAGCACGTCTTCTGTCGCACCATGCTGCACCGCTACTGGTACAAAAGGTACGCCCTTACCCAGGATGTAGCATACGGAATCCACCTTCACTATTGTGAGACTCTCACAATCAAGGTCGCGCCTACAAGGTCGCGCCAACATGGTCACCACACACTGCGCCACAGACCCAGGGCGCACTGTCGCATTTGGGCTGCGCGGTATGGTCCGACCCATGTGCATACCTGAGTTGCGCACACATGAGCCATGCCGTCATGGTTGATTGGGCCTACGCGGCCATGAACAGAACTTAAGTCTAGCATAACATAGCCACGCACTATGTCACACTAGACTTGGGGGGCTTGTGGACGTATAGTCTGGACTGAGCCACGACAAGTGGGCCAGGCCCGGCAGACAGCAGCCCACTCTACGCCGAAACCCTAATCCATGCCCTATAAATACACGGCTGGAATCCCCATCTTCGGAGGATCATACAACGATATACACAACAGGTTATCATAACCCTAACTCTTAATAGTTATATCGCACCGATACTAACTTGACCGTCGGAGGTGGATCCCGGGGCTACGGCCTCGGGTCCACTCCTAACGGGTTCTCTTTGTTGACAGGTCTAACAGGGCTCGAGAAGACGACGAACGGCCCATGGAGAGTCGTCGAATCCAGCCCGCGCTAGATTATGTATCAACATTACCTCATGCAGCATTGACATGCAAGTAAGTTTTATGGGACCCAAGTTTTATTTTTAAAATTATTATTCTTTTTTTTTGTTATATTTAATTTTATTAATATTTGTTACAGATATTTTCTAAAGGATTTTTTAATATGATGAACAACGATCCAACATTCAAGATGAATATTCTTACACCATACGGTTATTTTGATATTGGTGGTCATATTATTGGTGATGTTGTTTATGGATTTGAGGGCGTTGAATGGCATATGTTATATGCATGGGAAGGAATTTTTGTTGGCCAAAAGATGATTTTATGTCATCTTGGTGATTTGAAATTTCGTTTTTGTTTGTTTAATAAAGAGGGTGTTATGTTTGTTTAATAGAGAGGGTGTTGAAATCAATGGTCATGAATTACTTAATGAAGGTAAATTGTTTGATATATATTTATATAGACATATGTTTAATAACAACCTATTATTTTAACTTTATATATGTTTTTTATTTTTCAGAAGATTTGGATTTCTTCTACAACATTGAATGCCTAATTGATAATGATACATCTGATATTGAAGCTCTTCGTGATTCGGCTGGAAGTATGAAGATTTATGAATGATTATATTGATAAATTTAATAGACATTTTATATGCAAAGTTATATTTTGGTTTGAATAATATGTGATTAATTGAAAGGTTTTTTTTTTTTTTTTTTTTTTTTTTTTTTTTTTTTTTTATTATTATTATTTTTTTTTTTATTATTATTTTTTTAATATTACTATTATTTATGATTATTTACATAAAGAAGTTACATTTAATGAAGTAGGACGATTGAAATCTTTTTGACGGCTTAAGAATCAACTGTTGCGTGACCATCATTACAAACACAGTACACAGTTTTAACCAGTTGTCATATTGTAATCACCGATAAATTTTCACTTTCACTAAACTAATACACATTCTAAATAAAGAATACTTATCCATTTTCTACGTCTTTTTTTTTTTTTTTTTTTTTTTTTTTTTTTTTTTTTTTTTTTTTTTTTTTTTAAGGATTAAACGTTATCATTTATTCTGATCACCAATACACATTAATGTGACGTAACTCACATTCCCAATAAACGTGCTCACACGCAGACCGACACCAACTTGCTCTGTGTTTATTTCACATAAACATTTCTTATATGTCAAGTATAAAAGATTGCAACTCTTATTTGCCACTTTACGTTATTTTGTTAACACACGACCATTAGACGTTTAAACTAAACACTTGCTATCTATTAAAGATCTCACAAAACCCCTAAAGTGCACTATAACCCCTAAAGTGCACTGAGGACCCCTAGTGCATTGAGGATCCCTAAAGTGCAAACTCTAAAGTACAAAACCCTAAAGCTAATGTACAAGCCCTTAAAGCACGGAAACCTAAACTTTACTTTACTTCCCGTTACAAGCCCTAAATTGCAATCCTATGAATTTATGTAAATAAAAACCCTAATTAATATGTACATGAATTTTATAAAAATAGAAATGTATAAGTCTTTCAAGCCCATGTACAAGTCCTTAATGCATAGAAACTTATTATTAATATAAATCTTATTATAAACCTTAGTGTACCTACTATAAATCACATAATACAAGTCCTTAATGCACAAGTCTTAAATTGGATTTTATTATAAATTACAAACTTAAAGTACAAGCCCCTAATGCTTGTGGTACAAGTGCTTAATGCATAGAATTAACATATGTATTTTTAGTATTCTAAACTTAATTAAGCTTGACTAAACTTAAACAAAGGACTCCAACTAAGTTCCCTACACTTCTAAACATCAAGTACAACATGATATAACCCTAGGTACAATTACCTTAAGCTTAAACGCCACCCTTAGTTTCTTTATGGTTCGAAATGGACCAAAACCTAACCAAACTAGCCCTAATCTAGTTACAAATAAACCAAAACCCTAACTAAACCTTCACTAGGCTTAAACCAAGACACATCACCATGTTCCTTAATCTTCCACACTAAGTCAAACATGTCAAGCCAACTCTTGGTTCTAAATTGAACACATTTCGACTCACATTACAAATACATGGTTCTTTTAGAACCATTCGAACCAAATGGCTTAAAATTGAACAAGTATGCACGATGTCACCTTGTCTCCTAAATCCTCCACTCTTGTAGCTATGAAAACGACCAAGTATACGTGTTTCTTTCAAAAGAACCAAAGCCTATGTGTTTTTATTTAAAACCATTCGAACTAACAACCTAAAGCATGGGTATCTTGTGAACACCTCACCATGTCCCTAAACTTCTTGACATAACTCTACAAGTGGCAAAAACAATTAATAACACCCTAATCTTCTTGCCTATATAAATCGACCTAAATCACACCCTTTCATCTCATCCCTTGTTTTCTAACACAAACTACCCACACATACGCTTACCTACTGAGTTCTAAGTCCAAGAGAAGGAGGAGTAAAGTTTGTATAGGAGCTTGAAGCCTTGAAAGGCTTGGTTCCAAGTTTGAAGTCCCTTTTATCGATTTTCTTTCTAATCGGGTTCAATAAAGATTAGTAAGTCTTTTAAGCCTTTCCAATCTCTTTTATACTTAGTAATAACACTTATATATGATAATAGACTAGTACAAATTGAAAATCAAGATCGAAAATCATTTCTCTTTTTTTTTTAAAAAAAATTATCGAGAGCAAACAAAACCCCCTTGTTTATAAATTTTTTTTGTTATTTTTAAAACAATAGACCATAAGCTACCCCATAAGCCCTCTAGATAAGCTAGAAAACATGTTGACAAGTTATAAAAATAAACCAATAAGCTTTTAAGGTTTAAACTTTATTTCTTTCCCTTTTCTTTTCTTGTCGCTAGGTAAACCAAACGCCCCTTTTTGAATTAAGTTTTAACCCATAAGCCTAAGGCTATAATCCAAGCCATTAATCCCTTTTAATAAGCTCATAAGTGAGATTGTAAAACCACAAGACTTTTGCCTAAAAGCCTCAAGGCCTCGTTTATTTCTTTTCTTTTTCCTTGTGTCGCGAATTAAAACCAAACGCACCCTTTGTTGGGCTTTTAAAGTCTATAAACTATTTTATAAGCTAATAAGCACTCCACAGCCTATTCTTAAACTTAACATAACTTATATTGATAAGCCGCAACACATCACACCCTTTTCTAAATTCAAAACACAACTAGAATGAAATAAGGACTACGAGTGTAACGCCAAAAGTGCTTGAAGGGTAATAAGTGTCGAAACTCTAGGACTAATAGTAAATGGATAAAATTCTTTGTGGGCCTATTTTTCCAAACCTCTAAACCTTTATATATAAAGGACTAAAACTGTAATCGACATGTAACATAGGGTATAAAGTGTCACTTTTGAAACTGTAAGGTAGAAACTGTCATTTCACCAAAATTGAAGGGTATAAATTTTCATTTTATGAAAGATCAAGGGTATAAACTACCAATACTTGAAACTATAAGGGTATAAAGTGTAGCATTTTATATATTATTACGGAAATATATTCTTAATACCTATCGACTCGGTTTTTGATAAAACTTATATACGGGTTATATCTATTTCGTTAAAGATCGATCGAACCTTAAAAATGAATTATGATAACTTATCATCCACTAACTTTTGAAGAGACTTCAAAATTACAAACATTATCATTTGTACTTCTCTCGTTCAACCGTACACGTTATTCTAATTCCACTCACAGATTCACAAATAACTATCGATAATCCATATGTTGTACTAGTACTAAAAACATTACGAACGTCAACAAATATACTGAGACTTGACATATCAACCTAGGTCACGTGTCAGAGCCGTTTATTTACAATACTTGACTTATTCAGACTACTGTATCACCAAGGTGAGTCATAGCCCCACTTTTACTCGTTTAATTACTTTATAAACTCTTTAGGGGAGATACATGCTCAAATACTTGCTTTGACTTCCACAAGTACTCAAAACATTTATACTCTTATGCTACACTATACTTTTTATACTTTTGGACATGAAGTGTAGTTACGATATGTGCCTTAATGTGTTACATTTATTCTTATACGCCTTATTCTTTAGCAACTGTTTAACTCTTGGATGGAGCCATTGGAGAGGTATTGATAGTACTATCGGGCTGACGCTCCCACCCTTGGTCCAAGATTCATGGCCTTGGGTGAATATAATCTAGTATTCTTGTGTAAACTTTGTCATGAGGTTCAGTTGGCTGTTATTCATTACATTAAGTACTCACATATATCATATACACATATATCCTACTCATACTATATTTTAGCAGTGGGTTGTGAACGCATAGGTTGCAAGTTTTGTATGGGCGGAACTTGGAACTGAATGGATTTACAATACCTTTGCTGTGGAAACATTATTTGAAGGCTTTACAATTTAACTAAACTCTATAAACTCACCAACCTTTGTGTTGACACTTTTTAGCATGTTTATCTCAGGTTAGTAAGGCGATAGCGGATGCATGGATCATAGTGTAATTTGCATGCTTTGGAGACTTATGCCTTTATCCTTTACCATTCAATATATTTTGAAAACAATTATGTAATCATATACTTTTGGACCTCTTATAATAAGTCTGATTTAAATAATTTGAATGGTAACTTTTCAAAACGTCTCATTTAGAGGTCGTTTTCTATACCTTGTGCTTTATATTAAGAAGTAGCACCCCATTGACACTATCGTTCCGCTGCGATATTTTGGGGGTGTTACAGATTGGTATCAGAGCCTTAGTTATAGAGAACTAGGTTGTATTTAGTACCTAAACTATAACTAATATATACGTTGAGACTCTCCTCCCTATCGCCTTGCATACTTAAAACTTTTTCGCTTATATCCACGCTGTTGGATGTTATGGTTTTTGTACTGATAGGGAAATCTCAGAATTTAGTCTAGTCATCAAAAATGTGGAGCTGAGTAATAACTGGTTATTTAACTTGATCTTGTGACAGTTCTTGTTTGATGAGACATGCGATTGAGTTAAATAAAGGTTATTATTTAGCTGTAGAAATTTGATGATTCGCTCGAGGATGAGAATTCTCTTGAGGATACTTTTGAGAAATTATTAGAAACTAGACTTTTCGTGACTTAAGCATCTAGGAGAGATCCCTATTGTAACATCCCAACCCGACAAGGGTCAAAATGCAATATTATGGTGTCAACAGAACAAACGCAAGCGGAAGACTTTTATTAATAATAAGGTTACAAAGGTATTCTAAGGTAATAATGAAATACTAACATCTAAACATAATGAGTTCCCAAACAAAAGTAAAAATCTGACTAAATCTATCTAAAGATAAATCCAAAGTCTAATCCAGAAGCAAAAGTCACCTATCATCAGGGTAGACCACTAAGAGCTCCTATGCATTCTTCACTCAAACCCAGCTTCCAACCTAAAACCTATCGCAGGAAAAGAAATGCGGCTGAGCTAAAAAAGCCCAGTGAACAGATATAACTAATGAATAATCAACATATATAAGTATAAGGAAAAGGAAGCATAAGTTCCTGTTGAACGAATATCATCTGTCAAACGGATAAGAGATCAAGGATCAACTGAACAAAATGTCATATATCATAAGAAGCAAATCATGGCGAAACATAAGGAGATCAATATGAAGTCAAAGGGATCAAACAAGGAATAATAATCATATAACAGAATAGAACAGAATATAACAGAACATAAATGCCCACAAGCTCAGAAAGCATGCCATATGCTTAGTCACATAATCATGTCATAGCATAAGTGTACAAGGAGGGGAGACCTCTCAAGTACCAGAAGTGTGAGGGGGTGCATGGCATGCACAACCCAGTCACCAAATCATATCATAATCATATCCAATCATATCCCTAGGATGCATCCATACACTCCCTGTAAAATAAAATACATATGCCAGTACAAGACTGTACATACATATACATAATGGCCATGTGCACAATCTTCATACATCATATCATTTCATAACAGAATAGAACAGAACAGAACAGAACAGAACAGAACAGAACAGAAAGGGAACGTCGTGGATCCATCACACCTCCATGGAAAGTTTCATGCCATTGGTGTCTCAATGACATGGTCATGGTACCTCCATGACTAGTAAACAAATAGCTCGGGCAACAGAATAGAACAAAACTAAACATATCATATCAAGTCATCAAATCATAACTAATCAGAGCATATCAAACTGAACGGAATCATATCATAGCAAATGGATAGCAAATGAATATCGTATCAATGAATAGTAAAACGAATATCAAGCCAAATGATCATATCAAAGGAATCATAGCAATGGCTCATATCAACGTGTAGTATATTCACAATGCAAGAAACACACATTTGGGACTAGATTATGGATCGAATAAAGGAAGAACTAGAGAGAGAGATAGGGAGGTGGAACCTTAGTGAGAGAAAGAAGGAAGTATTAGATTAAGTGAGAGAAAGGTCCAACCCTCTCCCTAGTGGAGAGGGGTATTTATAGTTACAACATATGGTGCCCCGAGTGGGCTGTAGAGTGAGCTGACAGAGGGTAAAGACCCGACCCACTCCATAAATACTACTTTAACTAAACTAATAATAATAATACTAAACTAATATTAATAAGCCTACGAGCTAACTGAATGCTAAATAGATACTCGGGGTGACCGAACCTTCATCTGAATATTTATATTCCTAACAATCTCCCCCTAAGGGAGGTCACCCCGGAAATAATATTCTGAATTCTAGCATTTTGTCTTCTGAATTTGTCTTCATAGCTCGTAGTCTTTGATTCTTCAATGTCTTGAAACTTTGTGCATTCAGCAGTAATCTTCTGATGACTGATCGGTTGTCTTGGATGATCTTTGAGAATTCTTTGAGTTTCTCATCCAACATTTGTCTTCAAGTCATCTTTCAGCAGTATGTTTCCATGTGATGTGATATTCTTTGAACCGATATGCTCACACTATTTAGAGTCATGATCTTTCAGCATAAGAGTTTACAGAAGCTGTGTTGAAGGTCTTTTAGTTTATCATGACTTCTTTGATTATAATGATGATGTAGTGTGAACATGTGGTGGTGGATTGACATCTTTTTAGCAATCTGCTACAACCGCAATCAGCTGCAACTTCAATCAGCTACAACCGCAAACAGCTGCAACAGCAATCAGCTACAATCGCCAGATGTTCCTGCATACGACAGTTAGCAATAAAACGTCCGGTACTTACAGGTTCGGACTTCGAGATTGTTAACAGCATAGTGTGAAAACTTTCTCTAATCCTTACCAAGACCGTTCCTAAATCGAAAACCCACGGAGGGTTTTTTAAGATCTTACCGTAGTAAATCAATGATTAGGTGAGTCGCTAGAGATCACTCCACGACTGTAGACCGTTTGTAACCGTCGCAATCACTAAGCGTAATCCACAGGGAATTACCAAAGTGACCTGCTTTCAGGGCTGTTTGATGTTGACCCTGGCAGGAATTTCCATTCAATCATTGAGAATTACATTTGTAAATTCTCTTATAAATGTTCTGGCAGATTGCTAAGATCTGCGTAGGACTCATGAGTTTACAACTGGTGTCCTTAATGTTGAACAACCAGTGTAGAAATAATTCGTGTCCCTATGAGATCTTGTTATGTATCTCGTGGCTCTAGACTCGATAGTGCGTTTTGATTTAGTTAGCGGAGGCTGGAGAGAACTGCCACCTTTTCAATATCATCTAACTCGGAGTGAGAGAGATGATAGAAATGTATTGATCTCCGTGACAAGTGAAACAAGAGTCCTTTGAGGGACCTTGAGTGGCTAGGGAGGGTTGTGCAGCGTATCACTGGGTCCATGATACTTTGTCTTCAATGCCAGCAATCAACTTAAGTGATTCTGACAGCATATGTATTGACCCGGTTTCTGCCTAAAGTGTAAGGAAGGCTTATTTCTTTTCACCCTTTATCTTTACATTTCTTTTTCATTCTTCAACCCCTTCAGTGCTTACCGAGACTTCATAACTAGCACCTTGTTGGGTTTGTTCCAGTGCTACCTCCATCTCAGTCGGCACTCTTCCCTTATTCACTTTTCTCCTTTTTTAATCATACCTAAGGACTTGATGAAGCGAAAAGTGTACCGCTTTTAGGGGGTCATTTAAGCCCTAAATCGTATTTATTTGATCAAATATTGCCCTAAATCGTTCCTTTTGTCATTTTAGGCACTTTGGAGAAGAAATCTGGAAAAGGAAGCATTTTGGACGTTTTTGGAGCATAAAAGTGAAGAAAACGACAAAGTCTCCAAAGCTGCTGGAAAAGTACACGTGACGGCATCAAGGATTGCTCCTGACGGCGTCACGGCTTGGCAAAAGAGGTGGATATGACAAATACACGTGACGCGCCAAAAAGTTTTACAATGGAAGTCTGACGGCGTCACCCTTTAAGTTGATCAAGGCCGTCACGGTTTAAGTTAAAGAGAGACGGCGTCAAGCACAATTCTGACGGCGTCAACCCTTGACGCGCCAGAGTGGATTTTGGAGGATTAAAGAGGGACGGCGTCAGGAAGACCATCCGGGAACCCTAGCGGCGGCGAGGTGACGGCGTCACCTCCTACAACGTGACGCCGTCAGCCCCTAAATTCTATATATACTTTCATAATTTTTAGTCATTAGTGTGAAACTTTGTGAGGAGAAACCCTAAGACGAATTTTCTGCCATTTTTTAGGGTTTTATACCCTTGGATCTCCCATGTTTAATTGAAGATAAGTAATAAATTAATCATTCAATATGTCTATGTGTTGTTTGATTATATCTTGTTCTTGTCTTTTAATTAACATGCTAGGCTAGATTTATCTTGTGTTTGCTTAGATCTAATGAAACCTAACTATTGATTATTGGTTGTTGGTGTGTTATTAATTGTATTGGATGATTGTTTATCGATGTTAGGCTTAAGAAAACTGGCTAACCTCCTATACGGTAACTTGCTTGAACGTCTTAAGAAACATGAACCAATGCGTACTAAGGTTATTATGGTTGTATTTAATGCATGAGCGAATTCTAGTGATCCCATGTTAGGAGCTTCTTAGCCGGCTCGACATAGGAGTGAAGTAGGAGCTTATAGAGTTGGGGAAGTACGTACGCCACCCCACGATTGGTATTAAGGAATACACCCGTCATCCACGCAATTAATACACACTAATCAACCGGTAAAAGATAGTTAGGGAGTAAGGAAATCTAAGTAAACACATTTCTCTCCATATAAGTTCCACCATCTTTCATTTTCAGTTATTTTATTTTATTTGCAATTGTAGTTAATTGGGTTAGTTGACTAGCAACTAATTCCGCCCACTCCTTCAAACCTGAGATTTTACTTGCTTTCATAAAAAATAAAAAAATACAAAAAAGAATCTTGCCTCACCCTTAGACCTATTAGAGTAGTTTTTCAATCCTAACGACACTATTCCCCTAGAGAACGATCAATCCCCCGGTACTTGCCACTACACTATACTACATCGGTCAGGTACACTGCCTGGTGGGGATTGCAAGCCTCTTGAGATCCCTCAAGAGGTAAAACCTGTTGTAAGGTCGCAAAACCACGCATCAAGTTTTTGGCGCCGCTGCCAGGGAGTAGTTATTGCTTAGGTTGAAATTTTATTTTTATTAGGTCTACTCACAAGATTCCTATCAAGTGAGATTTTTTTTATTTTATTTTGTAGCTTTCTCGTAGTCTATCTTTTCTTTGTGATTTTATTTGTAATTTGCTTCAAATGGACTTTTCACTTAGACTTCTAAGATTGCAAGATATGGTTGAGTGGCTAAAGCACCAAGAAGTTCAAAATACCTCATTTAGAGACACCTATGAATCATATGAGCCTTCACCTAGGATAGATTCTTATGAACAACCTGCATGTTTAAGATCTCGTTTTAGTGAGGCCAATAGGAAATGCGACCTAGTTTGCCAAGGAATTATGGAGAGAGCTGTTGCAACAAACCATAAGTTGGATGAAGCACTAGGTTTGCTGTTATCACTACCTAAGAAAACAATTGAGGAGGATTTAGCCGAGCATGATCACATTGATCAAAAAGACCTAGGTTTTATGACCAATGACTTTGAATCTCAAGGAACACATGATGAATCCTTTAGGCAAATTGAACATAAGATTATTGAGGAAGATCCTTATGATTCGGACATTAAAGTTGAGATGCCTAGAGAAGCACGTGAGATACTTAGGAGAATGCTTAGGATAGATTCTACCAAAACACATGATGAGGATATAGGTGATCTTGACACGTGGAATGATGAGGTCAATAACATAAGCCCACAAAATACTCAATCATCATTTGAGGCACCCACACCGCCCGTGACTTACCCGAAGAAGTAGAAGAGACTTTAGGAATCCCGATGGAGGTAGAACCCTTGGACCAAGCACAACTAGAGGATATAGGTTTGAACACTTTTAGTGATGACCTTACTCTTAGTTCTAGGGAATTTCCTAGTGTTGATGAGCCGGAACCTCAACCGTTACACAACTTTTCATCCTTAGATTTACATCTAGGAGACAAAAGAGGAACCGACCCACCCATAAACCAATATTATCCGGGTAGTTTTAGGATGAAGGAAGCCATTCACTCACCCCCTTCACCTCACGTGGCATATTTCCACCCTAAGGGTGTGTATCGCTACTTCCACCCGCACTTAATCCTAAGTGTAGGGAAAACCTCCCCTATTTCCGTTAAATAAGGGTAGAGTTAGGCTCGTGACTCGAACAAAAACAAGCGCTTCTTGGGAGGCAACCCAAGCTTTATTTGCTTTGTGTGTTTATTTATTTGTTTGTTTGATTTTATATGCTTCCGTATGTATGTTTAATTTTTATTTTTATTGATTCATGTTCAAAACTAAATTGTGAAAATGCTTTATCTTGTTTTTAACTTCGTCTTAACTACATATAAAGGTATTTTGCAAAAGATAAGTGTAAGGGAAATCCAAATCGGTTTATTAGTACAAATGAACATGAATCATAACAATATTAAATTAACATACATATTAGTAATTGTTTGAGTCAAATGCTTGTATCGAGTCATAATGATGTTTTGCAGGAATTCCAGGAAGTAAGGTATAGGTTTTTTCCAGAAATTTTCCGGAAACTTAACATGAGAATTCTGTCAGATCATTCTTCTGACGGCGTCAGGTTTTAATTTTCTGAAATTTTTGAAAGTTTTGTTTTTCTACCGGAATCATAAAAAGTTTTTATTAAATCTCTAACTTATAAACTCCAGGAATCTGCAAAATAATCATTCCACAAGCATTATATCCTTATATAGATTTATCCCGCCGATGTTATGCAGGTTTTCGTGTTTGTTTTCTCAGGTTTAACAGGTTATTTTGGACAAGGAGATGTATGTGGAATCAAGATTTTGGCGATGCTTTAGTCTTGGAGCTTCTACATTCTCTTGGAAGAAGATCTAACCATGTTACCTCTTTATCCACCAAACGAATCAGGGGAGTATTTGATTTCATTCTTTTACCTTATTTACTTTTACATCTTGTTATTTGAACATTGGGGACAATGTTCATCTTAAGTGTAAAGGGGGGGGGGGTAAAGTACGATACCTTAGAGAATGCTATTACGCTTGATTTTTGTTTGTTTAATGGTAGATGTGTAATAAAACTGAGAGAAATACCTGTTAAGGCAATTTTAGTGCCAAATTTAAAATTTTTTTACAACATATAGGAGTGAAACTTTGATCTTAATGAGTGTCTCACGGATAAGAGTTATATGACTAGCACAAAACCGTACCACAAAAAAATTTTCCACCCCCAAATATGTGAGGTTCGCCCCTAGAATTGGTAGGAAAAGCATTTATGCTATGATGTGTGTACCGGTAGCACTTAGATTCTAGAACTTGCGTTAGGACCATTCCGAGGCCACAAGTGAGACTACATTCGTGTAGTTAGATTTACTACATGATAAGAGGCATTAGGATTAACCCATTGTTTTACACCTGTGTTTTTGTTATAATTACATTGACTACATTGGTCAAGTAATTCTCCCACACCCTTTGCGTTGTACTCATTTTTAGTACACGATACCCCTAGTACACCCCTCAGAGCCTATCTTTTCGTTTCTAACTTTAAGCATTTTACTTAAAGGAAGAATTTGTTTACACCCCACTTAAATGTACACCCAAATCGCCTTAGCCTACCTTGTATGCACTCATTTTTAGTGCATTATTGTGACAACATTTGTTTAAACCCCAAGTTAATTATCTAATTGATTACATGGTTGCTAAGTCGAGTCATATCCTTGTACATATTGTTTTGGGACGATTGGGACTCATGGGTAAAATACTAGTGTAATGGAGTAATGGGGAAGAACAACATTATTACCCCTATATGTGCTAAATATTTTAAAAGTACTCCAAGTGTTTCGATTATCTTAATTCGAGTCATTAGAATAGTTAATTGTAAAGTTATGTAAAAGTTCAAGTGTAAGGGGAGAACCGAGGCCCCTATGATGTATTATTTTGGATGGTAGGGCAAGAGTGTATGAAAAAAAAAAAAAAAATCAAAAAAATCAAAAAAATCAAGAAAAATACAAAAAAATGAGAAAAAGAAAAGTAGAAAAAAACATACGGACTACCATCCCGTTTCATTTTATGTTTATTTTATGTTTTTGTTATTTTGTTTTTAGCTTAAGTCAAGTCTAGTCTTGGCTTAGCAACGCCATATTGTACTTGTAATCAACCAAGATCTTTAACTCGCCACCAGTAAAATATCCCTTATCCAACAAACCGTGTTTATCATATCCCTACACCTAACGTTATAACCCGTTTAAAAGCCCTCTTTGATAGTTTATCTTAGGTGCTTACGCCTAGTGGAGGAGGTTTTTGATCCTTTCCCAAGCCTATGGTATTCTATTTGCTATGACAGGTAGTGAGAGATATTATCCATTTTCATTTATGAGATATACTTTTATGACACCTGAGAGATGTGAGTATCTAAACACTACTTGTGAGGTACTAGTGTGTAATCTCCGTGCTTATTATGATTAAAGTGGAACGACTATTTGTTGTAATTACTTTTATATTAGCGTTAAATGACCCCTAACTTGTATTTTGATTAGAATAAAAGCGCATTTGCTTGAGGACAAGCAAATCTCAAGTGTAAGGGTATTTGATGAAGCGAAAAGTGTACCGCTTTTAGGGGGTCATTTAAGCCCTAAATCGTATTTATTTGATCAAATATTGCCCTAAATCGTTCCTTTTGTCATTTTTGGTACTTTGGAGAAGAAATCTGGAAAAGGAAGCATTTTGGACGTTTTTGGAGCATAAAAGTGAAGAAAACGACAAAGTCTCCAAAGCTGCTGGAAAAGTACACGTGACGGCGTCAAGGATTGCTCCTGACGGCGTCATGGCTTGGCAAAAGAGGTGGATATGACAAATACACGTGACGCGCCAGAAAGTTTTACAATGGAAGTCTGACGGCGTCACCCTTTAAGGTGATCAAGGCCGTCACGGTTTAAGTTAAAGAGAGACGGCGTCAAGCACAATTCTGACAGCGTCAACCCTTGACGCGCCAGAGTGGATTTTGGAGGATTAAAGAGGGACGGCGTCAGGAAGACCATCCGAGAACCCTAGCCGCGGCGAGGTGACGGCGTCACCTCCTACAACGTGACGCCGTCAGCCCCTAAATTCTATATATACTTTCATAATTTTTAGTCATTAGTGTGCAACTTTGTGAGGAGAAACCCTAAGACAAATTTTCTGCCATTTTTAAGGGTTTTATACCCTTGGATCTCCCATGTTTAATTGAAGATAAGTAATCAATTAATCATTCAATATGTCTATGTGTTGTTTGATTATATCTTGTTCTTGTCTTTTAATTAACATGCTAGGCTAGATTTATCTTGTGTTTGCTTAGATCTAATGAAACCTAACTATTGATTATTGGTTGTTGGTGTGTTATTAATTGTATTGGATGATTGTTTATCGATGTTAGGCTTAAGAAAACTGGCTAACCTCCTATACGGTAACTTGCTTGAACGTCTTAAGAAACATGAACCAATGCGTACTAAGGTTATTATGGTTGTATTTAATGCATGAGCGAATTCTAGTGATCCCATGTTAGGAACTTCTTAGCCGGCTCGACATAGGAGTGAAGTAGGAGCTTATAGAGTTGGGGAAGTACGTACGCCAACCCACGATTGGTATTAAGGAATACACCCGTCATCCACGCAATTAATACACACTAATCAACCGGTAAAAGATAGTTAGGGAGTAAGGAAATCTAAGTAAACACATTTCTCTCCATATAAGTTCCACTATCTTTCATTTTCAGTTATTTTATTTTATTTGCAATTGTAGTTAATTGGGTTAGTTGACTAGCAACTAATTCCGCCCACTCCTTCAAACCTGAGATTTTACTTGCTTTCATAAAAAATAAAAAAATACAAAAAAGAATCTTGCCTCACCCTTAGACCTATTAGAGTAGTTTTTCAATCCTAACGACACTATTCCCCTAGAGAACGATCAATCCCCCGGTACTTGCCACTACACTATACTACATCGGTCAGGTACACTGCCTGGTGGGGATTGCAAGCCTCTTGAGATCCCTCGAGAGGTAAAACCTGTTGTAAGGTCGCAAAACCACGCATCCGGACTTCTACACTAACTAGTGGATTGTCCCTGGGTAGATCCCTCCGGCTCTGGCAGCATCGTGGGAACTTGAGCCTAACCGTACCATCCTTATAACCCCATACATTAATTAAAATGGTCGGTCTTTGGTGTTCTTCCACAATTGCCAAACCAAATCCTTGAAAAATCTCTCAAAGTGTTCATGATTATAAAACACATTTTGTTAACACTTTGAGAGTTTTATGTTTTTCAAATGCTCCCCCTCAACATGTGCTCGAGTGATTGTTTTATAAATTTGCACATGTTAGGTAGAGCTCGCACTTTTTGAATTGATCAACTTTCAGTGAACATGACCGATTCGAGACACGCTTACATCACTGGTTAGACCAGCTTGAAATTATTACCCGTCCTGGTCAAGTTCACAGAAAGTATCTTGAAACGGTACACTCTACTCAGACACATTCTTTTCGAGATACGCTTACATCACTGGTTAGACCAGCTTGAAATTATTACCCGGCCAGGATATGTCCTTTCGATCAATGACAGTTTTGTTTCGTCAATTCTTTGGTGAAGTCTGAGTTACGCTCAAATGAGATGCCAAATCCTTTTTGTTTCAACAAACCATTTGCTCCCCCTCAATATGTGCATTGATATACAAAAGAGTTTAGCACATATAGGAGAGCTTACATTTACGTTCAAAACATCACATTTTATCAGATTTCATATTTAAATCACATTCTCTCCCCCGATCAAAAATTTCAAACCATTTGAGATTTGTGATCCCAATTGATTTAAATAAGTTAGAAAATGTGGGAGAAAATGTGTCCGATTTAATGTAGTCTGATGATAAGACATACAATGCTCCCCCTTAATCTAAGAGGGTGATTCACTACTTATTATGCACAAAGTGATTATTATGAAACAAATGATATTGACCTTTTTGCGTAGATGATGTGATCATCCGCTTCTCTGAGGGAGTCATTGGTCAACATCAATTATCCATCCACCAACAAATCTTCTCAAGTATTGCCGATCCCCACTTGGCGAGATCAGAGTAAGTACTGCTTTGTTGAAATGAAGGTGGTGGTAGTGGTGAAGGTGTTGTTGTTGTTGTTGTTGCCGATGTTGTTGTCGTGGTGAATTCCGAGCCAATCAATAGAGTTTGAACATCTGATCAAATGGTTAGAGCTGGAACTGGCACATTCATATTGGCTATGGAATCTGCATAAGAATATCAACACAGATATACATACAGATACACTATTCCTTAATAGCTACCACATAGTAGCTTGCCACATTATAATACCAAGTTCATCTCATAATCAAACCACAATAAGGAAATACATCAAACCACTATCTAGCATGAAGAGCAATTAGCAATCATGAACATGGCAATTCACACAGATTTCAATATTCAACTCAGGATCTTAGGGACAAGATTCTAACATGGTAGCTATATACCTAAGCGAATCCTGAGAACATATGCACAATATCAACAACAATTAAGCAGCAATCGACTAACAAAAGTCAAACAACATTTGAAACTCATTCATTCAGATCATACAAATGTCATTGGAGTATTCAAGAACATCAAACACATAGGGTTTTCTAACTTCTTTCAGATTTTGAGTTTTAATGTATCTAGGGGATTAAACGAGGATTCCAAAGAGATACAAATGAACCTTCTAGTTATATAAAGCTAGGAAACTATAAGCAAATTGCACATAATGTCCTAAACTGTCTAGCGACTAACACATTTGGCCATTTGATATAAAGTTTAGCAATTTCCTCTTCAACTAATACCCCATTAACTACAAAACCTTTTCTAAGAGTTATGAATTAATCAAGAAACCCGTTTGATGATATAAAATTTGAATTCACTCCCCCCCCCTCAATCAATGACCCGTATTCTAGTTAAAGATTTGTAGTCGTTGATTGAGTGAAAAATTTTATGCACAATCCAAGTCTAAAAGAATTTCAAGCAACACATAATCACCAAGTGTCTTACAAATAATTTTCAGAAGAATCTTAGAGTGAAAACTATTTGTATGCAAAGAAGACTTCTCTTTTTATACAAGAAATGATGCACTGAAACGTACATCAGATCGAAGAAACATGGATATAAAGTAATCCATGCCCAGGTGAACATCACCTAGTTGGAGGAACAACCGTCTTTTTGGCGACGTGCTTTCCCCATTTTGAAGCGCGGGTTGCTATCTAAAGTAATAGCAAGCCATTTAGACATGTTTTAACAATCCATTTTAACTTCTGCTCGAGCTTCATTTAAAGTCCCGTGTCATTATTGAATGACATTTCTAAGACCGTAAATGTTATCGATAAACAGAAGACATGCCTAGGTGAAACTATTTTTGGTATTTTCTATTTTTTTTTATAGTTTTTCTGGTTTTACGATTCTCTATTTACAATTTGCAGGTTTTCTATGTGTCTATATACAAACTGGTATAAGATATGAACAAAAAATTTGAAGCAAATATATACAAGGATACGAAGCAAAAACCATTACTCCTCAGCTTCCTGAATATCTCCGCTGCTATCGCTTTACTTGCTGAAGAGCAATGTGAGCACATTTAATTAGGGATTAATTCTGGATTTTCACTCTCCCCTAATTAGTGCTCTCCCCCAATCCTGACAACCTTTCTGATGAACACCCATAATAGAAAGAAGACTTTGGATGAACGCCCATAATATGAAGAAGTCTTTTGATAACCAAATGCATGCCGTCTTTAGTCTTCTAACACATAGCGGAGAATGTAGAGTAGACTGTAGACTCGACCTTCTTCAAGATTGCCCAATATGGAGGAACAGAATACCAACCATCTTCATCTCACCAAATGCCTTCCAGTAACCTTACATATAACCCATCAGCCCGCAGCATACACATGAGATGATAACACACAACAGAGAATGTAGAATAGACTGACGACTCGACCTTCTTCAGTCTTTAGTATAACACCAAAGTAACAAGTTGAACCACTGATCATCTATAGTATGTATCCATCCTTGGATATTAAGCCCTGATCACGTGAACCTGTTGTGCGTCCTTGGTGTACACATTTCTCTCCCCCATGATGGTTACGATTAATCGGAATCATCATCATGATGTGTACATGCAGCGTAATGACGTGTACATGAAGCATTGACTAGAAACCCTTTGTTGCTGATTGTACCAGCCCGTGAGACGATGTCGATTAGCATTCCATGACCATGTTCTTCAACACCTTGATAGACGGAGGAAGATGTAGTGTTGGAGAACCATGGTTTGCACGACTCCTGAACTGACGTATTCAGGAGTCGTATGACCATTTCTCAATCATCAATCAACATGTAGATTATTCACCCTTTCCCCCCCTCAAAAATTGCATATGCCTGCCAACTGCAATTTTTGATGATTGAACGAGTGAATACGAATACCATCAATGGTAAGTAGCTTCACTTGACGGTTCTTGAAGACTGACATGTTGTTTATTCACTCTTTCCCCCCCTCAAAAATTGCATATGCCTGTCAACTGCAATTTTTGGTTGAACAAGTGAATTAGAATATACTCCAATGTGTGTCGATCCACTTGAAGACTGAATAAGCACGGAAAGAGCATGAAACTTGTTGATGAGAATGGCCATAAAATAAGAAGATTCCTCTTCTTTTGAAGATAAAGTGCACTCAAGCGTACACTTTTCTTTTCTTTGATGAACGGGGCCTGAAGAGATGTCAGCAGATGCCATTGTCGATGAGGAACGAGGCCTGAACTGATGTGTTCATAGGTCATAGTCAATGAAGAACGAGGCCTGAACTGATGTGAACAGACGTCATAGCAAATGAAGAGTGAGGCCTGCACTGATGTGTACAGATGTCATTGTCGTTGAAGAACGAGGCTTGAACTGATGTGTTCAAACATCATTATCGTTGATGTTCATCAAGCTTGAATTGTTTTAACCCCTACATCATGTGATATCACTCTTTTCGGCACACAACTCTGAGTCTTTCCTTAATACAAGGCCTGAACGATGTACCTGCACTTAAGTAAAGACTTCCTGCATTGACATTAAGAGTTTGTTTGCATTTATATGGGTTAGTGATATCAGCATTTAGACCATTTAGGGTTTCACTGTCAACCTCGGTTTCCCACTTAGTGAACATCTTTCGAATAGGTATCCATCTAAGACCAACAATCTTAAAAGTTCTACCCGTCGGTATCCACCTAAGGCAAGATCTAGGAGTGTTTGGTTTCTCATGCACAGTGACAGACTTTTTGAGAGAAAACCTTTGTCCTAGGGCAACCGGCCTATCAGGTTTCTGCATACACCTCTTTGGTTCTACGGGCTTGTTGTTGTTTCTAGTCTTAGAGGATGGAACCTTGGGACATGCATTCACTTCCTTCAGGAATTTTGTTATACAATCATTATGGGTTGCATTAAAAACACATTTCTAACAAGTCGAGCAAACAAAGTGTTTAGAATCAGAAAAAGATCTAAGGTTCTTAGAGTGATCGGCTATGGGAATTGCCTTTATTGGTACGCAACTACTCTTAGAAACAGGCAAATTCTTAGTCTTTTCATGTGTGTTTTTCTTAGCGACCACTAGGTTTTGATTCTGAACAATGTCTTTAGGTCTAACATGTTCCTTTGGTGTCACAAGTGACACACGCTTTGAACTGATCCTAGAGGAGCTAGATGCACTCTTATGATGAGGTTTTGCAGCCGTACATTCCTTTTCATTAGGTCTAGATTGTGAAGTGACTGGTTTTGACAAAACTTGTTTCGCATCAACTTGGGAGGCAAATCGTGTTTTTGAAAATTTTGGCCGCTCAGATCTAAACGTAGCCGGTTGTCTAACAATTGATTGGTTTCTAAGTGGTGGTTTCCCCAAGATTGATGGTTTTGCAAACTTAGTGTTCACACCATTTTCATTCAATTTTCTCAACTCGTTTTTCAATGCTGCAATTGCAAAACCCTTTTCCTGAAGTTGAGCTTTGAATTCATCATTTTTGGCAATCAAAGAGGTTGTTTGTTCCACTGTTTTAGTTTTCTCTTCTTTGATTGAGTCACACAGTTCATTGCAATGAATTTTCAAAGTCTCATTTTCTTTAAACAATTCAGTCACTTTGTGTTCTAATTGAGCATTATTTGTTGCAATAACATCATTGTATTGTTTAGTCTTAACTTCATTGCATATGTCACGCATCTCAGCCAATCTGCTTTTCAGGTTTTTGATTGTTAAGTTTTTGGCTTCTAGCTGAGCTTTCAAATCATTTATCATAAAAAATTAACGGAATTCAGGAAATTCCGGGTTTTTACATGGTAGTTTATTTTGAGGACTTTCTTTCTTTTGTTGCATTGAGATTTCAAGATCAATACAATGTTTTTCAAGCTTTAAAAATCTTTTTGAAAGTTCATTATAAACATCCTTTTCAACCATATCATTTGATTTGAAAAACTCAGCCGTAGACAAAGCACTTGACGCATCATCATGTTCAGCATCCTGATCAATCTCTCCCCCTTATGACTCATATTTGTTGAATCAGAGGTGATATTGCTATTAGTATTTTCCAACAGATATGTGTCATAAGTAGGTTTAACTTGATCAGTATGTTGTTGTTCATTAGAAAGAGCATTTTGTTGTTCAGACAGATGTACCTCAGCAAATGGTACTTTGTGATTTACTGGACTAAGATCTGCATCCACACCATGTGTGATATCAGTCCTTGAGCTTTTGCTATCATCATGCTTGTCTGATTCTGTCCCATTTCTCATAATTTGAGCCCTTTCATTAATGAACCCCTCAACATTACTCACAAGTTGGAGTAATGTCCTTCTGAACACGTCAACCTCAGTTCCAGTGTAATTAGCAAAACACTTTTTCGTCATTTGACTGTCATAGTCATAGTCCTCAGTGTATTGCGAATCAATGAACACCTGGAGTTGGTTGTTGATCACACTGAAAGCTGCTCTGGATCTAGCTTCAGAGAATTCTTCTTTGTCAAGTTTTTGTTCAAGTTGATCTAAATATAGAGTCATTTTGATTGTGAAATCATGAACATCTTGACCAAAGAGTGCTGTGAAGGCCCGTGTGTAACCCATTATGTATTCAGATTTTTCAAACAGAACCTTGAGATGTGAGTGAAGTAATTGAAAACATTCAATGTGACTTTCCTTCTCATTTTGCAACATTAGTGACTGAATCAACTCTCTCTCATGCGAACTCAGGCTTGAAGATTCCACATTAGTAATATCAGAATCACACACGTTTATTTGTTGTACAAGGTTGGAATTCATTTGTTTATCATACGTATCGTACAACTTGATTACCTCAGATATGAAGGAATCTGAAGTAGTAGAAATGACGTAAACGTGCACGGGATTTTACAATTCAATGATTTAAACCGAGAAATAGACTCTTTCGCGGGATTTTACAAAAATCAAGAATAAACCGTGAAAGGATAATGATTACTTGAATGTGTTATGATTAGTGATTGGGTAGACTTGTTGATCTGTTGTTTAGTTGTGATTTGGTTTGGTTGATGCAAGTTGTTACGGTGAAATTATGGTCTGACAACTTCACAGCTCAATAACTTCTTTCTGGAGCGATTTCAGGCTTCGAAAGTTGGGTTGAATGAATAAATTGATTCAATGTGTCCTTCTCCTCGGTTTCACGGTTGTTTTGACAGTTCGTGGGCTGAAAACGGAGTTACGGTTCAAAAGTTATAGTCGTTTGAAGTTTTGACGTAAACAGTCAACTTTGGTCAAAACGCAACTTTGTCAAAAACGCTACATTGAGCAGATAGACAAAACGCTACAATGATCGGATTGACAAAACGCTACAATGAGCGGATAGACAAAACGCTACAATGATCAGATAGACAAAACGCTACAATGTGCAGACAGACAAAACGCAAGTCTGATAATACAAACCGCAACAGACAAGTCGCTACTCTGACGGAGACAAGTCGCTACTCTGACGGACACAAATCGCTACCCACAAAATGCTAGTCACTAGAAGACAGAGCTGTCACTATCTTGGTCAAAACGCTACCCACAAAACGCCAGACAAGTCGCTTTTGTAGCGATTTGTTGTTTTTGCCAAATCCGGTAAAGAGACAAAACGCAATTTCGAGAAACCACAAAACGCTACTTTCACCTTCCCAGCAATACACAAAACGCTACTATGAACGTTTTACCGAGAGACAAAATGCTACGAAGAACACTTCACTACTACCACTCGAATCTACCAGAAACCACCACACAAAGCCTAAATATGTGATTCCAAACACCAAATACTACTTCTACTCTATCCCTAAGCAAGAAAGTACAAGATCTAACAACATCTATCCACTAAAGATGACGTAAAATGGATTTTTGAGAAACTTTGTATTCAAACCAAAAATGCCCCAAAACAACACAAATCCGTGAATATACCCTTATGTGAACCTAACCAAGGCTCTTGATACCAATTGTAGTATATTCACAATGCAAGAAACACACGTTTGGGACTAGATTATGGATCGAATAGAGGAAGAACTAGAGAGAGAGATAGGGAGGTGGAACCTTAGTGAGAGAAAGAAAGAAGTATTAGATTAAGTGAGAGAAAGGTCCAACCCTCTCCCTAGTGGAGAGGGGTATTTATAGTTACAACATATGGTGCCCCGAGTGGGCTGTAGAGTGAGCTGACAGAGGGTAAAGACCCGACCCACTCCACAAATACTACTTTAACTAAACTAATAATAATAATACTAAACTAATATTAATAAGCCTACGAGCTAACTGAATGCTAAATAGATACTCGGGGTGACCGAACCTTCATCTGAATATTTATATTCCTAACACAACGGAATCATAGCAAAGCAAACGAATCAAAGTCAATGATCGAGAAGTCATGAGAATAAACCCTTACTGAGAAAGGGTAGAATATCTGTACCTCAAACCGCAACAGAAACCATATCAGGAAACACAAGGATCGGAAGTTATTCCTTCTTCAGCGAATCTACACGAATTAATGATCGTCTTATTATTTAATAACAATTTCATAAGTTATTACTGATTCTGTACATATTGTTGTTCAGATTGACATATTAGGGTTTCCTGCTATAAAAAGCAACTTTCCATATTTAGTAACTTTCCAAATTTAGTAACTTTACATATTTAGTAACCTTCCAAATTTAGCAACTTTCCAAATTTACTAACTTTCCATATTTAGTAACCTTCCAAATTTAGTAACTTTGAAAAATTAGGGTTACAAATGACAATTATGTAAGCTTAAAGGTTTAATATGACCAATATCATAGTTAAGGGTTTATTGTGACAATTTCCAAAGTTTAGGGTCTAATATGTCACTTTAGCAAAGTTTAGGGTATTAAGTATAATTAATTCAAATAAATGACCACTTATGGTTTCGACGATTTCATTAACTACTTAAGCCACGATATCAAATTGTTAAGCTAGAAACCAAAACACACTCACACATACATTTCTCGAACACACACAAGCATACCCTTTCAAAAACACACACCTTCTCTTACACATTCTATTCGACTTATATTCAAACGTTTTAAAGGTTATTTAATCTGATTATAAAACGCATACGTTCACACCAACAACATTGGGGATCAACACATTATCTATACACGCTTACATACATGCATTCTATTTGGAATTTAGCCTACACGACACACACTAGATACACCGTTCATTCCAAAATCAATGAGCCTACACCAACATTTTACACGAATCATACACCTTTAATGCTCCTCGTTAACCCCACACACACTCATACATACTTCTTACATATAATCACACACATGCATGCACTACTAACCCTCTACACGTACAGACCCAACACTTAACTAGTCACAACCTGATTCAAATCAAAGGCACACACACATGCGAGACAAATAAAGTATCGCGAGACCAGGTTTGAACAACAAACCCTCGCGAGACCCGAACAAGCTTAATGAGACACAACAAATTTGTTTGGGCTGGATTCACATAACCAGTACATGTTTTAAAACTGCAGCTTATTCATCCTTTACTAAGAGTGATTTCAGATTAGAGTTTCCATATATAAGTGTCCTATTAACTTCGTATATCTTTAGGCTAAAAAAGGTCTGATCGGATAAACAAGGTAACAAAACTCGACACCGTTTATTAACAAAACCCTTATCTAATTACGTATCATATTCTCTTTTGTACATGTTCAAATGACAGTCTGATTAATATACGAGTAGCAGTTTATGTCAAAACAACAAGCATGATTTAGGTTAGGGTTGTACCTTATGCTGAATCGAAGAGTGATCGAAGAGGAAAGAAAATGAAACTCGAATCACACCACCAAATCACCATGACTTGCTAGGATGAACAGAACCCGGTCACTACCTTGAACCACCTTCGTCCCTTCTTTCTTTTGAGTGAAAAAGATAGCAAAATGAAGCTGCCAAAACGTTATGGATTTTTAGGGTTTGTGTGTGTGAGAAGATGCATGGTATACGATTGATATAAGAGAGGAGATACGTGAGAGTTGGGCTGGAAATGGGGTCGAGTTCCATGGGGAAGTTGGGTAACCATTTCACTTCAACTTTTCAAATAATATTTCCATATCTTTTAGTGTCATTGTTGTGTACAAGTTTAAATAAGATTAGACCCTTTTTGTGACTTGTAAGACGTGTGCTACAATTGAGAATGGAAATCGAACCCAAAGTAACCACTTATGTAACATGTAATAAAATTTAAGAGTATAGTTTGTGTGCCATATCAAATATATTCGAACCCCTTGTAGACTTAATTGACATATAACATATCTTAAGATATATAGATTAAATCGACTTATTTGTAGCTTAGGTTTATGACTTCGCATTTTATAGTTTCACATTATTCGCATTCAAGGTTCAAATGTTATCTCGTATCATATATATTCGAATGTGGTATCGTAATTTTAGGTTATTATAATTCTTCCCTTCTAAAAAGAAAATTTCATCCTCGAAATAGAAGTCGAAAAAGTTAGACGGAGACGTACCAAATCACGAAAGGAAATGACAATAATTAGTCTCACGCTCGGAGAGGTTCTTTCAAAAGATTTTAACGAACGGAAATTTTTTCTCATGACTCGATCCAGAAAAACTAGGATAGCCCCGGGTTCTCCATCACAACACAAATCATAGCAAATCTGATCCAATGAATACGAAACTAATACGTAGCAGATGACAGTAGTAATTTTACAAAGAGATACATGAAACACATGTACACGTAAGGCAAATACGGAGGTAGTGCTAAACGGTAAGAAAACTCCATCAACTCTAACTAGATTCTGAACGAACCTAATGAACTTGCTAAAAATCAGAGAAGCACATATCGAATTAGCAAACGTATCAAGAGTTTCATAAGGAGGTGGGTAACCTATTCGTTCTAACGATCAATTAAGCACATATCGGAGTATCGAAACATATCAGAAAGCATAATGGATAGGTAGGATAATCGTACGGATAAGAACGAATCTAAGGTCTAACATATCGCGAACTAAATCTTCCTTATATGCCAAAACATCTAACTCTTCTGTACGGAAACATCATACGGAACACACAAGTTCCCGGTCTAAAGTTTCAAAATTTCTCTTCCACAATGATAACTAATCCATTATTCACTGTAATCAACTCCGGACCTTCAATAAGCAACTTCCCGATTTAATTCAACCAGAAGGTGTTCTACATCTCCGTTCATACAAAACTCTGATAGAAAATTCTTGTCACTTGCATGCCATCCATCTTAGTGAGAAAACACCACTAGCCCCAGCACTTGTCAAATTTCCCGCTCAACACATCTTCCCAGTTCAAATAGCTGTTCTGTTTGTCCATCTGTCTAAAGGTGAGAAGTCGTACTAAAACATGAGTCCAATTCCCATAGTCTTCTGTATATCCTTTGAAAGTGTGAAGCAAAACGCGATTCTCTGACACTATCACTGCAGGTGCGCCATGTAGCTTGAATAATCTTCTTCTGAAAGAAATCTCTGCCAATCTTCCAAGTGAGCCGACCTAGTCAAACGATCTACTCCAACTCAATTTGTGTCTTCCTTCCTAAATGTGCGCAAAAATCCCGTTGCAAGGTTCATGAAGGTTTAACCCCACTTCCACATAAGAACATCCAAAGCTAAGAAAACAACTTGTACGCTTATGCTAAATCTTGACCTGTTGACATGCTAAACCCTTCGGCACCAATGTAGTCATAATCATCTTCATACCATTCCATCAAAATTCGACTTCAAGTCTCTATGCACAATAGTACAACTAAGATGAATAGAGCGAATAGAACTGTGTGCTTCAATCAAAACTGCTTCCTTCAAGTCTTCTAACATACGTCATCTTCCACCGTCTTGCTCCTGAGCTTCTTCATGTATGTCCCAAATCACTCCCAATTCATGCGTCGAATAGGTCACCTCCTACGATTCTAGTTGTATTGATGCATAACCGATAATTTTCCCATGTTGCATAAGGACATAGCTAAGCCTCCTTCATGAGTAGAAACAAATCTCTTTTCAGCTTTTCAAAATTCTCCTCTCATTCTTCATCTCAACTAAAATTTACTCTTCGAGAATATTACATAGAGCTTCTTCTGACATAGAAATTTCAACACAAAATACGAAGATTATCCCCGTGTTTCTCTTTCGTCTCTGAATATACCAATATGTCATACTATAACAAATTGTCCAAGTATTCATGAAAGACACGATTCATCAAGTTCATAGAAACAGTCAGAGCATTAGCCAATACAATCGGCAACACACCGCTCCTAGAGATCATAACGAATGTGAAAGCAATTCTAGGAACATCTCGTTCCGTTACGCATAACTGAAAATAATCGGATCTTAAATCAGTCATAGAGAGAACTTCACATCTGAAGTTGATTACACAAATTGACAATTCGAGGTAAGGGTAACAGTTCTAACTATAATGCAATTCGGCTTCCCGAAATCAATACACAACCACATACTATCATCATTCTTCTTCACAAGCACAACACGGAGACACACTTAGGCAAATAAACCACTTCCTAAAAGTTGGTCCCTCAATTATTTCCATTCAACTTATGTCATTCAATACGGAATTTCAGACTTAGGTAAAATGTCGCTCTTTATACGGATAGCGTTCTAAATCAACCAACTTAATGTTCTCAGGCACTGCTCGAGACAACCTATGATCCCAATAAGTTCAAGTTATATGATGTAACTATTATCACGTTGGTCAGGCATCATAATACTTGCATCATATACACATGCCTTTATTGCAATCACATTCTACCTCGAGTCACGACTAAACAAATTCTCATAACCAGATCAAAAGAACTTCATATTCAGATGGTAATCTTGGTAGTTCATTAAGGAATACGTCGTGAACATTTCAAACAACTGAGTAACTCTCGAGGCGAGTTTCATCATACGAAGTATCTTCACAACCGCGAGGGATTACGCACGAGTTTTCAAAACAAAGGTGATCATAATTGTTTACCAGGTTGGGAACCATGGTACAGAATTTTGAGTTTCTTAAATTGCCAAAGATGACAATTCTAATATGACCGTTGTTAGCATCTTGATGCTCAGTCAACAAATCCATATTCAGAATCATATCGAATCAGACATCCCCAAAGGGAATAGATTAATAGCACGAAACTTATCTTCCAATACCTTCAAAACATACTGGACAATTCCGAAACTCGTGACGGATAATCACAAGATTTCTCATAGATATAGAACTAGGTATAGCAAATTCTAATAGTGCAGAGGGGACCTTAATATGCTTAGCAAAAGCACGAGGAACTATAGAATGTGTCGAACATATCGGATTCATACAAGTCTGAATTCTCTGAGCGGACGAAAAGGCATCTAAAGGGATGACAAACAAATTAGAGATCGAAATTCGAAAGAATGTGGTCACATCAGAAGGTGAAACATGTAAGGCATTACTACAAAAGTCTCAAAGCATTCTAAACTTATGTTGTGTATCCTGATAAATTTTCTAATTCTCCGGAACGAATGATCTTATAAAGGCTTAACTGAAAGCAGAGACATAAATAAGAGTGGTGCGGAAGAAAGATAGCTAACCAATGCCTTATCATATAATCTACCCAATCCTCACCGGTCATAACTAAAGTTCCTACAGGGAGAAACCAAAAGCAAATCCTTCAAAGGTCATTCCATAAGCTCCTATAGTGCAAACCTAAGGGTCAAAATCTTCACAGGCCATAACTTATGTGCTACAAGTCGAAGCCTGAGCTCTGATACCATAATTGTAACACCCCAACCTGACAAGGGTCAAAATACCACATTATGGTGTCAACAGAACAAACGCAAGCGGAAGACTTTTATTAATAATAAGGTTACAAAGGTATTCTAAGGTAATAATGAAATACTAACATTTAAACATAATGAGTTCCCAAATAAAAGTACAAATCTGACTAAATCTAACTAAAGATAAATCCAAAGTCTAATCCAAAAGCAAAAGGCATCTATCATCAAGGTAGTCCACTAAGAGCTCATATGCATTCTTTACTCAAACCCAGCTTCCAACCTAAAACCTGTCGCAGGAAAAGAAATGCGGTTGAGCTTAAAAAGCCTAGTAAACAGATATAACCAATGAAGAATCAACATATATAAGTATAGGGAAAAGGAAAAATATGTTCCTGTTGAACGAATATCATCTGTCAAACAGATAAGAGATCAAGGATCAACTGAACAAAATGTCATATATCATAAGAAGCAAATCATGGCGAAATATACGGAGATCAATATGAAGTCAAAGGAATCAAACAGGGAATAATAATCATATAACAGAACAAAACATAAATGCCTACGAGCTCAGAAAGCATGCCACATTCTTAGTCACATAATCCTATCACAACGTAAGTGTACAAGGAGAGGAGACCTCACAAATACCAAAAGTGTGAGGGGCTGCATGACACGCACAACCCAGTCACCAAATCATATCATAATCATATCCAATCATATCCCTAGGATGCATCCATACGCTCCCTACAAAATAAAATACATATGCCAGTATTAGACTGTACATACATATACATAATGGCCATGTGCACAATCTTCATATATCATATCATATCATAACAGAACAGAACAGAACAGAACAGAACATAACAGAATAGAAAGGGAATGTCGTGGATCTATCACACCTCCACGGAAAGTGTCATGCCATTGGTGTCTCAATGACATGGTCATGGTACCTCCATGACTAGTAAACAAATAGCTCGGGCAACAGAACAGAACAGAACAAAACATATCATATCAAGTCATCAAATCATAACTAATCAGAGCATATCAAACTGAACGGAATCATATCATAGCAAATAGATAGCAAACGAATATCATATCAACGAATAGTAAAATGAATATCAAGCCAAAGGATCATATCAAGGGAATCATAGCAAAGGCTCATATCAACGGATCATAGCAAAGCAAACGAATCAAAGTCAAGGATCGAGGAGTCATGAGAATAAACCCTTACTGAGAAAGGGTAGAATATCTGTACCTCAAACCGCAACAGAAACCATATCCGAAAGCACAAGGATCAGAAGTTACTCCTTCTTCAGCGAATCTACACGAATTAATGATCGTCTTATTACTTAATAACCATTTCATAAGTTATTACTGATTCAGTACTTATTGTTGTTCAGATTGACATATTAGGGTTTCCTGCTACAAATAGCAACTATCCATATTTAGTAACCTTCCAAAATTTAGTAACTTTACATATTTAGTAACCTTCCAAATTTAGCCACTTTTGAAATTTACTAACTTTCCATATTTAGTAACCTTCCAAATGTAGTAACTTTGACAAATTAGGGTTACAAATGACAACTATGTAAGCTTAAAGGTTTAATATGACCAATATCATAGTTAAGGGTTTATTGTGAAAATTTCCAATGTTTAGGGTCTAATATGTCACTTTAGCAAAGTTTAGGGTTTAAAGTGTAATTAATTCAAACAAATGACTACTTATGGTTTCGACGTTTCATTAACTACTTAAGCCACAATATCAATTTGTTAAGCTAGAAACCAAAACACACTCACACATACATTTCTCGAACACACACAAGCATACCCTTTCGAAAACACACACCCTCTCATACACATTCTATTCGACTTATATTCAAACGTTTTAAAGGTTATTTAATCTGATTATAAAACGCATACATTCACACCAACAACATTGGGGATCAACACATTATCTACACACGCTTACATACATGCATTCTATTTGGAATTTAGCCCACACGACACACACTAGATACACCATTCATTCCAAAATCAACGAGCCTATACCAACATTTTACACGAATCATACACCTTTAATGCTCCTCGTTAACCCCACACACACTCATACATATTTCGTACATATACTCACACACATGCATGCACTACTAACCCTCTACACGTATAGACCCAACACTTAACTAGTCACAACCCGATTCAAATCAAAGGCACACACACATGCGAGACAAATAAAGTATCGCGAGACCATGTTTGAACCACGAACCCTCGGGAGACCCGAACAAGCTTAACGAGACACAACAACTTTGTTTGGGCTCGATTCACATAACCAGTACATGTTTTAACATTGCAGCTTATTCGTCCTTTACTAAGAGTGATTTCAGATTAGAGTTTCCATATATAAGTGTCCTGTTAACTTCTTATATCTTTAGGCTGAAAAAGGGCTGATCGGATAAACAAGGTAACAAAACTCGACACTGTTTGTTAACAAAACCCTTATCTTGTTACGTATCATATTCTCTTTTGTACATGTTCGAATGGCAATCTGATTAATATACGAGTAGCAGTTTATGTCGATACAACAAGCATGGCTTGCTAGGACGAGCATAACCCGGTCACCACCTTGAACCACCTTCATCCCTTCTTTCTTTTTAGCGAAAAAGATAGCAAAATGATGCTGCCGAAACGTTATGGATTTTTAGGGTTTGTGTGTGTGAGAAGATGCATGGTATACAGTTGATATAAGAGAGCAGATAAGTGAGATTTGGGCTGGAAATGGGGCCGAGTTCCATGGGGGAGTTGGGTGACCATTTCACTTCAACTTTTCAAATAATATTTCCATATCTTTAAGTGTCATTGTTGTGTACAAGTTTAAATAAGATTGGAACCTTCTTGTGACTTGTAAGACGTGTGCTACAAATGAGAATAGAAATCGAACCCAAAGTAACCACTTATGTAACGTGTAATAAAATTTAAAAGTATAGTTTGTGTGCCATATCAAATATATTCGGACCCCTTATAGACTTAATTGACATATAACATAACTTAAGATATATAGATTAAATCGACTTATTTGTAACTTAGGTTTATGATTTCGCATTTTATAGTTTCACATTATTCGCATTCAAGGTTCAAATGTTATCTCGTGTCATATATATTCGAATGTGGTCTCGTAATCTTAGGTTATTATACCTATGTACCAAGTGAAACACTCCCTAGATACCCACACTACTCCTCCACCATTTAGGATCAGATGATGGAATGTCTATTTGTTAAATAACATCAATCGCCGAGATATGTGTGCTCGGTGATATGTACACGTGTGAAAGGAGGCAATTATAATTATGGTGGCCAACATAATTATAAATGCATCAAGACCCACGTGGACATATGTGACCATCTTACATTGATCGGCATTGGCACCCTTTAGGAAACAACTTGTGACGTGGTATTATGTGAGAACGTTAAGTATAGATTGGATAGTCAACGGTTTTCCCTCATCTCTGACATTCACTAAATGTCCTTCCTGGTAGAAAACATGGCATCAAGGAGGACAACTCACAACACTAGCCAAGGAGGTGCGGCACTAAGGGGTGGAAGGACTAGTGGACGTGGAGGTAGAGGAGGTGGTCGCGGCATTGGTAACAATGATAACAACGATGGTGGAAATCCTGATTTTGCCACCATCATCGCTTAACAGCTTCAAAACTTGCTTCCCACCATTGTCACTCAGGTTGGCAATCATATCAAAAACTCGGGAAACCACGGAAGCAGAAATGATGACACCAATGATTTAGGTGGGAATGGCAATAACAACAAAAACTATAGAACTTAATGCACATATAAAGAATTTATGGCATGCAAGCCAATAGAGTTTGATGGTAAGGGAGGTGCATTGGAGTATACTCGATGGGTTGAAAAGATGGAGTCAGTGATCGACATTAGTAGCTGTGCAACACATCAGAAGGTGAAATATGTTGCATGCTCGCTGTCAAGAAAGGCATTAACATGGTGGAACACGCAGATTCAAGCTAGGGGTAGAGAAGAAGCTGTAGGTATGACATGGGACGACTTTAAGGCACTACTGAAAGAGGAATACTGCCCGGACAATGAGATGCAAAAGCTGGAAGGTGAACTTTGGCATCACACTATGGTAGGGGCTGGTCATGCAGCCTACGTAGATCGATTTCATGAGTTGGCCAAACTAGTTCCTCATCTGGTTACCCCTGAATCAAAGAGGATCGAGAGGTATATCTATGGTCTTGTCCCTAAGATTCGTGGAACTGTGAAAGCAACTGAGCCTTCTACAATTCAAAGTGCAATATTGAAAGCAGGGACTCTAACTGATGAGATGGTTAGGAATGGAATTTTGAAGAACAGTGATAAAAGGAAGGGAGCGAATGAGTTGGACAAGCAAACATGCACAATGGTTGACAACAAGAAGGCAAGGACCTTTGCGGCCACTAGTTCTGGTCAGAGAAGGTATGTGGGTCCATATCCTAAGTGTGCTAAATGTGCTTATCATCATCAGGGGTCTGTGCCCTTCCGTGTGTGTAAAAATTGCAATCATTTAGGTCATTTTGCAAATCGGTGTAGAGCACCAGTGAATGCAGGCAACATGAAGAATAACCAAAAGACATGCTATGAGTGTAACAACCCGGATCACCTCCGGAATGCGTGTCCTAGGTTGAATAGGGCACCTAGACAAATACAGGGTAATCTAGCTTTAGCAATTGAAGGAAATAACCCAAACCCTGGAATCCATAACAGTCTGCCTCGTGGTCGAGCATTCTATTTGGGTCATTCGGATGCAACTCACGCATAATGGGTACGCTTTCCCTAGACAATTAGTATTCTACCATATTATTCAATTTCGGTAAAACTTAGCTTTGCCCTACATGATTCATGCCTTTATTAGATAAGAAACCTAGATACATAAGCTGTGGCATAATTACTTTAACTCTACACATCGACTATTCGTCAACATTGTTTCAACCTCTAGCACAGACTGAATCTCGGGACGAGATTCTATTTAAGGGGGTGAGACTGTAACCACCGATAAATTTTCACTTGCACTAAACTAATACACATTCTAAATAAAGAATACTTACCACTTACTACGTCTATTTTTTTTTTAAATAAAGATTAAACGTTATCATTTATTTTGATCACCACTACACACTAATGTGACGTAACTCACATTCCCAACAAACGTGATCACACGCAGGCTGACACCAACTTGCTCTGTATTTATTTCTCATAAACATTTCTTATATGTCAAGTATAAAAGATTGCAACTCTTATTTGTCACTTTACATTATTTCGTTAACACACGACCATTAGACGTTTAAACTAAACGTTTGCTATCTATTAAAGTTCTCACAAAACCCCTAAAGTGCACTATAACCCCTAAAGTGCACTGAGGACCCCTAAAGTGTAAACTCTAAAGTACAAAACCCTAAAGGTAATGTACAAGCCCTTAAAGCACGAAAACCTAAACTTTACTTTACTTCCCATTACAAGCCCTAAATTGCAATCCTATGAATTTATGTAAATAAAAACCCTAATTAATATGTATATGAATTTTATAAAAATAAAAATGTACAAGTCTTTCAAGCCCATGTACAAGTCCTTCATGTATAGAAACTTATTATTGATATAAATCTTATTATAAACCTTAGTGTACATACTATAAAGCATATAATACAAGTCCTTAATGCACAAGTCTTAAATTGGATTTTATTATAAATTACAAACTTGAAGTACAAGCCCCTAATGCTTGTGGCACAAGTGCATAATGCATGGAATTAACATCTATATTTTTAGTATTCTAAACTTAATTAAGTTTAACTAAACTTAAACAAAGGACTCCAACTAAGTTCCCTACACTTCTAAATATCAAGTACAACATGATATAACCCTAGGTACAAGTACCTTAAGCTTAAACGCCACCCTTTGTTTCTTTATGGTTCGAAATGAACCAAACCCTAACCAAACTAGCCCTAATCTAGGTACAAACAAACCAAAACCCTAACAAAACCTTCACTAGGCTCAAACCAAGACACATCACCATGTTCCTTAATCTTCCACACTAAGCCAAACATGTCAAGCCAACTATTGGTTCAAAATTGAACACATTTCAACACACATTACAAATACATGGTTCTTTTAGAACTATTCGAACCAAATGGCTAGAATTTGAACAAGTATGAACCATGTCACCTTGTCTCCTAAAGCCTCCACTCTTGTGGCTATGAAACTGACCAAGTATACATGTTTCTTTCAAAAGAACCAAAGCCTATGTATTTCTCTTTAAAACCATTCGAAGTAACAACCTAAAGCATGAATATCTTGTGAACACCTCACCATGTCCCTAAACTTCTTGACATAACTCTACAAGTGGCAAAAAAAATTAATAAAACCCTAATTGTTGGGTTTTAGAGATGCTGCTGCTTATTTGATTAATACTGCTAATGGAAATTGCTCTAAGATATTGTTGCTGCTAGTACAAATTGTTACAACTGCTTGTATATCTTACTACTGCTAAGTGTTGCTTAAGGTATTCAAGAAAATATATAAGTGGTTACTACTGCTAGACAACATGTTATTACTGCTAGTTCAACATTACAACTGCTTTCATTACTGATGAACTTGAAGAAAAATACTCTAAGTGTTTAGTACTGCTAGAAGAAAAGTTAGTACTACTTGTACGAACTTACAACTGCTGAAGAATTTATACTGCTAGAGTTTGAGTTAAGACTGCTAGAGTGTATAGTTAGTACTTCTTATGAGATAAACATGTATATTCAGTTGGATAATTATAGAAAATATTCTTTTAAGGTTTATCTTGTATAACAAGTAATTGTAAGCCAACTGGGACTCTTTAGTCTATAAAAGGAGGACCTAGGGCATAGAGATAGAGACGATTCTTTAGAAAACTTCAAGGTTGTAAAATCCTAATACTCTAGTGTATTCGTATTATTAATAATATTGAAGTGATTTGTTTGAGATTGTTTTGTTTAATTATTCTTAAGATTAAAGTTTAGTTTCATCATAAACATTAATACAAATCAAATACAGTTTCTACATAAGTTATATTAGATCCATTCAATATTAATTTAACCTTTACAAGCTAATGGAAATCGTTCAAGTGCTCAACTGGGATTAACAAGTGGTATCAGAGCTTGTGATTTAGAGACTGTGAATCAAGAAGAACCTGTTTAATCTCATCTCACTAAAGAAGGAAGACATGGACTCAGAATCGACTCACATGATTACTGCATCAAAGGTGCCCATGCTCAAGTCTAGTGAGTATAAGCTATGGAGAATGAGGATAGAGCAGTACATTCAGATGGTTGATTACTCTATGTGGGAGGTCATAGAGAATGGCAATCAACTACCTAAGACTGAAACTTCTACTGAGGGTGTTACTATTACTTTGCCTATCAAGACTGCTGAAGTAAAGGCACAAAGAAGGCTGGAAGTAAAGCCCAGAAGCACTCTTATGACGGGGATTTCTAATGACCATCTGTTAACCTTCAATTACATCAAGGATGCTAAATTGTTGTTGCAAGCAATTGAGAAAAGATTTGGAGGGAATGCTGCTACCAAGAAGGCCAGGAAGAATCTCTTGAAGCAACAATATGAGAATTTTGCTGCTACAAGTTCTGAGAATCTTGATCAGACTTTTGACAGACTTCAGAAACTCATCAGTCAACTGGAACTTGTAGAAGTCTTAATTCCTCAAGAAGACGTCAATCAAAAGTTTCTGAGAAGCTTGTCACCAGAGTGGAATACACACACTGTGGTTTGGAGAAACAAGGATGATCTTGATACCATGAGTTTAGATGATCTATACAACAATCTTAAAGTTTATGAACCTGAAGTCAAAGGATCATCAAGCTCATCAACAAGCACACAAAATTTAGCTTTTGTGTCCTCCTCCAATAACAGTTCTAGCACAACTAATGAAGCAGTTAATACTGCTCATGGAGTTAGTACTACACGCACAAAAGTTAATACTGCTGGGTCTTCAACCCTTGATAACTTGAGTGATGCTGTTATCTATGCTTTCTTGGCTGGTCAATCTACTAGTCCTCAGATTATGCATGAAGATTTGGAACAGATCCATCCAGATGATCTTGAAGAGATGGACTTGAAGTGGCCGATGGCAATGTTGACCATGAGGGCAAGAAGATTTTTGAAGAAGATTGGTAGGAAGCTCATGGTCAATGGGCAGGATAACATAAGTTTTGATAAATCCAAGATTGAATGCTACAACTGTCATAGGAAGGGTCACTTTGCAAGAGAATGCAGGGCTCCAAGAAGCCAAGATTACAAGACTGGAGAGAGCTCTAGGAAAGCTGGGGAAACAACAACTTCTACAGCTTTGGTGTCTCAATGTGATGGTCTTGGTGGATATGATTGGAGTGATCAAGCAGTTGAAGGACCTAACTTTGCACTTATGCCCTACTCTTCTTCATCAAGTTATGATTCTGAGGTATCTAATGAGTCTAATTGTTCATTTAAATCTTGTTTAGATACTATTGAAGAACTTAATGCTAGGAATGAAAAGCTAATGGAAGAGGTAAAAATGTTAAAGTTAGACAATTTAGGTAATAAAGCAGGTCTAAAATCTGTTAAGGAAAAAACAAAATGAGTTAGAATAATTAGAAAAAAGTGAATGTTCTTGATGGTAAGCTTTTTGTTAAAGAACATGAAGTTACGAGGCTAACTAAAAAGTTAGAAAAGGCTAAAAAAGAGAAAGATGCAGCTTATCAGGAATTTGAAAAACATCAGGTTAAGGTTAATAAGATTGAGTTTGCATCTGAAAGTGTTAATAAGACAATTGAGTGTCAGTTAATGAGGAGAGGTAGTGGAATATGTTATAATGAAGTTCCTCCCTCAAGAACAGGAAAGTATGTACCCTCTATTCCTGAATTGTCTTGGTTAGGTGAGTCTAATGTTAAGCCTTTAGGAGAAAGTAGTGAGTCTAATGAGGAAAAACCTAAGGCTGAAAAGAAGTATTCTGATGCACCTATTATTGAGGATTGGGTGTCAGATTATGATGAGGATCAGGTAAAGAATGAACCTAAGGTTGATAATGTGACAGTTAAACCTAGTGATGAAAAGATTAAATTTGTCAAACCTAGTTTTGGTAAAAAGGTGTATAAGAAAATTGTTGAATACACTGAGCAAGCTAGGGAGATCACTAACAGGCCTAGAGGTGATCAGAGGAGTTGGAATGGAATGATATCTCAAAGATTAGGAAGTGATTTTGAGATGATCAATAAGGCTTGTTATCATTGTGGTAGTTTTGAACATTTACAAGATAATTGTTTTTACTATAAAAAACTAGTGTGGAACTATGCTAGGAGGGTGAACCATAAAAGTTTTTCTAAAAATACTCACCCACATGCTAAAGGAAACATGGTTCCATCAACAGTACAAACTAAATCTGGTTTAGTATTAGTTACAGCTGCTAAGCAAAATGTTTCTAAAACAGCAGTAGTAACTAATACTGCTAGATTAGTTGGTACTACTAACACCAAAAGAACAGTGAATGGTGCAAATAAATTGTCAAAGTTTTCAAAGAAAGCACCTTCAACTGTAAAAAGGCCCATTCAAAAGACAACAGCAATTAGTGCTGCTAAGGTAACAACAGTAGTTTCTACTGCTAAGCTAAAAGCAATAACTGACACTATTTTGGAAAGTCACTTTTATGCTATTAAGGCCTTAGCTTGTTTGGTCTGGAAACCAAAAGTTAAAATTTTAGAACATGTTTCCAGAAACAGCAGTGCATCTATAGTTTTAAAGAAATTTGATTATGTAGATGCACAAGGCAGATCCAAGTCAGTATTGGCTTGGGTCCCCAAAATGAACTGATTTTCTTACTTTATGTGCAGGGCAATCCATAGGTGGAATTAAAAGATAAAGGAGTATTTAACAGTGGATGCTCAAGGCATATGACTGGAAACATGTCCTATTTTGAAGATTTTGAAGCTATTGATGAAGGATATGTTGCTTTTGGGAGTAATCCCAAAGGAGGGAAAATCACTGGTAAAGGTACTATAAAAACTGGTAAATTGGATTTTGATAATGTGTATTTTGTCAAAGAGCTTAAGTTTAACCTCTTTAGTGTCTCACAAATGTGTGAAAAAAATAATAGTGTTCTTTTTACTGACACTGAATATTTTGTCTTATCACTTGACTTTAAGTTGACTGATGAAAGTCATGTTCTACTTAAAGTTCCTAGAACAAACAAAATATACAGTGTTGATTTAAAGAATATGGTTCCCAAAGGAGCTTTGACTTGTCTCTTTGCAAAGGCCACATAAAATAAATCCAAACTTTGGCATAGAAGACTTGGACATTTGAATTTCAAAACTATGAATAAATTGGTTAAGGGAAACCTTGTAAGAGGTTTACCTTCAAAAGTTTTTGAAAATTCTAAAATCTGTGTTGCTTGTCAGAAGGAAAAAAAAACATAGAGCTTCTTGTAAGGCCAAAGTAGTGAACTCTATAAGTCAGCCATTACATATGTTGCACATGGACTTATTTGGACCAACATTTGTAAAGAGTTTAATGAAAAAGATGTATTGCCTAGTTGTCACAGATGACTATAGTAGGTTTACTTAGGTGTTCTTTTTAGCAACTAAGGATGAAACTAGTAGCATTCTTAAGGCTTTCATAACCAATGTAGAAAACCTAGTTAACCATAAGGTTAAAGTGATAAGATGTGACTATGGAACTGATTTCAAGAATAGGGAGATGAACCAGTTTTGTGAGATAAAAAGTATTAAGAGACATTATTGTGCAGCTAGAACTCCTCAACAATGTTAGTTGATTCTAAATTATCTACTACTTTTTGGGCTGAAGCAGTTAATACTGCTTGTTATGTGTAGAATAGGAGTAAGGTAGTTAAGCCTCATAACATGACCCCTTATGAACTTTTACATGGTAGAAAACCATTGCTTGATTTCTTAAGACCATTTGGGTGTCCTGTTACTATCTTAAATACCATAGATCACTTAGGCAAGTTTGATGGCAAGGCCGATGAAGAATTCTTTGTTGGATACTCAATGAATAACAAAGCTTTTAGAGTATTTAATAGTAGGACTAGAAAAGTGGAAGAGAACTTACATGTTAGGTTTAGTGAGAGTACACCTAATGTTGCAGGGAGTGGACCAAACTGGCTTTTTGATATTGATTCACTAACCAAAACTATGAATTATGAGCCAGTTGTTGCAGGAACAGATTCTAACCTTTTTGTAGGTACAAAAGCAAGTAATCATGCAGGTCAAGATGAAAAGAAGTCAAGACTTGACAAAGATTATATTTTGCTGCCTATTTGGACTGCTGATCCACCCTTCTCAACACAAGAATCAAAGAGTTCACAAGAAGATGATTTTGCAAATGATAGTAAAGAAGATGGTGCAAAATCTTCTAATGATGATCAAGTGGTTGATGAAGAAAAGCAGAATGATGAAAAGGATGATGTATCAGATGATATTAACACTAACAGTACTACATCAATTATTACTGCTAAGCCAAGTGTTAATGCTGCCAATGAAGAAATTACCACTAGCAGTACTAATTCTGTTAATACTGTTGAGCCAAGTGTTAATGTTGCTGACAAGTAGGGCATATCTTTTGATGCTGATGACTATCCTGATGATCTAGACATGCCTGAATTGGAAGAAATTTATCCTGATACTGATGAAGATGTACTTGGTGCAGAGGCTGACTTAACCAATATGGAAGATGAGGTACCTGTCAGTCCTATTCCAACTACAAGAGTTCACAAGAATCATCCTAAGGAACAAATCATTGGAGAGCCAAAATCTGCTGTTCAAACAAGGAAGATGATAAAAGATTTAAAAGAACAAGGTTTCTTTGCTAGATCCCTTCATCAAAGAAACAGTCACAAAGACCTTCAAAACTATTTGTTTGCATGTTTTCTATCACAAATAGAACCCAAGAATGCTTATAAAGCATTACAATATCCAAGCTGGGTGGAAGCTATGCAAGAAGAGTTTCTACAATTCAAGCTTCAAGAAGTTTGGACACTGGTAGATTTGCCTAATGGGAAGAGGGCAATTAGTACTAAATGGGTTTTTAGATGCAAAAAGGATAAAAGAGGCATTGCAATTAGAAACAAGGCAAGGTTAGTAGCTCAAGGATACACACAAGAAGAAGGTATTGATTATGATGAAGTATTTGCTCTAGTTGCGAGAAATGAATCTATCAGATTATTCTTGGCCTATGCTTCATACAAAGACTTTGTAGTGTATCAAATGGATGTTAAAAGTGCTTTTCTATATGGGACTATTGAAGAAGAAGTTTATGTCTCACAACCACCTGGTTTTGAAGATCCCAATTTTCCTGACAAGGTTTACAAGGTGGAGAAGGCACTGTATGGTCTACATCATGCTCCCAGAGCTTGGTATGACACATCGTCAGCATACTTGTTGAACAATGGTTTTAGTAGAGGGAAGATTGATAAAACTTTGTTTATCAAAAGGGTCAAAGATGATATCTTGTTAGTTCAAGTTTATGTTGATGATATCATCTTTGGATCAACAAACAAGGCTTTATGTGTAGAATTTGAAAAACTTATGCATGAAAGATTTCAGATGAGTTCAATGGGTGAACTTACATTCTTTTTAGGGCTACAAGTTAAACAAAAGGAGGATGGCATATTTATCAGTCAAGATAAGTATGTGGCTGAAATTTTGAAGAAGTTTGGATTTACTGATGTGAAGCCTGCAAAGACAACTCTGGAAACATCTAAGCCCTTGCTCAAAGATGAAGACGGTGAAGAAGTTGATATGCATCTATATAGATCAATGATTGGCTCATTGATGTATCTTACTGCTTCAAGACCTGACATCATGTTTGCAGTGTGTGCCTATGCAAGATATCAAGTCACACCTAAAGTTTCACATCTTAATGCTGTGAAGAGAATTTTTAGATACTTGAAAGGTCAACCCAAATTAGGTCTTTGGTATCCAAAAGATTCACCTTTTGACTTGGTTGCATACACTGATAGTGACTTTGCTGGAGCTAGCTTGGATAGAAAATCAACAACAGGAGGTTGTCAGTTTTTGGGGTACAGGTTGATTTCATGGCAGAGCAAGAAACAAACTGTGGTTGCAAATTCCACAAATGAAGCTGATTATGTGGTTGCTTCAAGTTGTTATGGATAGGTGCTCTGGATTCAAAATCAATTGCTGGATTATAGTTACAACTTTATGCATACTAAAATATATATTGATAATAGCAGTACTATGTGTATTATTAAAAATCCTGTTTATCACTCAAAAATAAAACATATTGAGATAAGACATCATTTTATAAGGGATTGTTATGAAAAGAAGTTGATTCAAATTGTTAAAATTCATACCGATAATAATGTTGCAGATTTGCTCACAAAAGCTTTTGATGTGGGTAGATTTCAATTTTTGCTTGTCAGTATTGGAATGATAAATCTTTGAAAAACTCTTATCTCTTTGGGTTTTGGTCAATTTTTTTAAAAGGATTAATACTATTATTAGGTCAATAAGTTGTTTCTGCTGCTAAGTATACTTAGTGTTGCTGGTATACTTACAATTGCTGTGTTATTGCTGCTAATTATACTTAGAACTGCCAAGTTTAAGTTTAGAACTGCTGGTTAATGCTGCTAGTTTTTCTGAAAAACTGCTGAGTATAATTAGATGATGTAAAATGTTATTGCTTGTGTTTTTCTTGGTTTTGGACTAACATTTGTAGGTTAAGCAAGCAATGTCATTGGAATTAATAGAGTGTGAGAAGCAAAGTGGTAGTTTTGTTTGTTGTGGTGCTTCTGATTAGTGATATAATAGATTTGGGAATTTCTTGACAAAGGTTTACCCCTGAGTTAGGCACTTCTTTAAAGTCTTTTATTGAAATCAATCTATCTTGAACATGAATTGATGGCATAGTTAGTCAGATAGTAACTGCACTAACTCACTCTTTACCATTTTTTACTATTCTTTAGTATAATGTGTTAGTCTAAGGACATCTGGTATTAAGAACAGCGAGCAACAGTGAATCTAATGCATTTGTGTTAGAGGCAACACCTGCCACGAGCTGGAAACCCTGTCAAGAAAGCTCTTTTAATGAGTTTATTTGATCACAGGCAGTATTTATACTGATATTAACAGTTCTCACAAAACCAGAAGTTAAAAGCAACCTAAAAAGATTAAGTGTCTTCCTTTACACTTAATCCCTTCAAAATAATTGAGAGCAGTATTGTTTTTAAAGAAATTGGGAAAGTACTGCTTGGCAAATTTTACTTCGGTAAAACGTTAGTGCTGCTAAGCATAAACTTAGTGCTGCTAAGTCTAACATAGTGCTGCTAGGTTTCTGCTGCTAGGGTTAGAACTACAGGGTATGTTTGTGTAACTTTTTACTTAAATGGTATAAATCCCCAATTGTGGCACACAATCAGTTTCACGCGCACATAATACTCTCTCATCCAAGCCCTAATCAAGTTTTAATCGTAAATTCGCAAAACCCCCAAATCAAATCATAATGTCAAACCTAACTTTTACCGAACCTCATAATAATGTTGCCTTTTTAGAAAAATCCAATGGGTCTGTAGATTTTACTGAGATCATTGATTTCCTTAATGCAAGCTATATTAAGTTTGCATTAACAGTAAAACCTACTATATACACTTCCAACATTATCCAGTTTTGGTCGTTTGCTAAGGTCAAAACTAATAATGGGGAAGTACAAATCCATGCCCTTGTAGATGGGCAGAGGATTCTCATTACAAAGGCGTCTATTCGAAGAGATCTTCTCTTAGATGATGCTAATGGAGTTGAGAATCTTCCAAATGCTACAATTTTTGAAAAACTTTCACTGATGGGATATGAGAGAAAATCAAATGCTTTAAAATTTTACAAAGGTAATTTTTCTCAACTGTGGAAATTCTTAATCCATACTGTCTTAGTGTAAGTCCAAAGACCACTGGGGAATGAATTTAGTAGTAATTTAGCTTCTGCTATAATTTGTTTGGCTGAAAATACACAAAGATTTAATTTTTCAAAATTAATTTTTGATAGTATGGTTAAGAACTTGGATAGTTCTACCAGTAAATATTTTCTTTATCCAAGGTTTTTGCAACTCTTTTTGGACAACCAATTTGAACAGAAGAAAAGTCATAAAAGAGTTTATCCCATTCCTTGTCTTACCAAAAAGGTTTTTACTAATATGAGGAGGGATGGAAAAGATTTTTCAGGGAAAGTGACACCTTTGTTTCCAACAATGGTGGCACTAGCCCAAACCCAAATAGGTGAAGGTTCAGCAATCCCAGCTGGTACCCATCACACACCCACACTTTTGGCTACATCATCTCAACAACACACTAAAAAGACCTATAAATGTAGGACTCACACCAAGAACACTGGGCTACCTCAGGCTAGTGGTTCTATAGCAACTGTTGTAGATGAGGCTGTCACTGGTGGGGAGAGTGACATGTTGGCATGGGCTGCCACTACTGTGTCTAGCTTAGAAGCAGCACAGGAAAGTGGTAACATCAATAAGACCCAAGCCAAGACAACTTCTAATGAGTCCGGTCCTCATGGAGCTGATTCAGGTGAAGGACTCAGTCACCTGGAAAAAATGGGGGGGGGTTAAAATGTTCATCCTAGGGATGAGACTGAGCTTAACTTTTCCAATGATCCACATCTCGGGCTAGGTAACACAAGCCGAATTGGTGAGGATAGCATGCAACTTCTGAATGAATTGATGGATACATGTACCAAATTTGTTGCACAAATGATTGATCTGCAAACTCTAGCTTCTTCTCAAGGTGGCATCATCAAAGCTCAAGGAGGGGAAATAAAGGCTTTGAAAAGAAGGGTTAGGTATTTGGAAGGAATCAAAGGATCAAGAACTCCCAAAAATAAGGTTAAATATTCTGAGGCTACAAAGGATGCTCCCAAATAGGGGGGGGGGGGGAGAGATGGCAAAGCTTCAGGGGAGGCTAAGGAGGGTGAAAGTATTGGTGCAGAAAGTGAGAATATGGATTTTGTAATTGCTGATAACCAAGGGAATCAAGTGGTGATTGATAGCTATGTGGCTAAGGTTACAACTGCTGATAGTGCTACTGATCAGGGTGTTAGTGCTGCTAGTGGTCCAGAAGTTATTGCTGCTAGTGAGCCAGTTACAGCTGCTAGTACAAAAGTTAGTGCTGCTACACCAGAGGTTACAACTACTGCTAGTGTACTTGCTGAATTGAAGACATCCAAGCCAGTAACCAAAGGTGTTGTAATACAAGAGCCATCTTCTAAGCCAAAAGCTACACAATCAACTCCACAGGTGCAAGGCAAAGGCAAAGGAATTCTTATTGAAGAGCCTGTGGAGAAACCACTATCAAAAGAGAAGCAATTGCAATTAGATGTTGAAGTTGCTGAAAAACTCCAACAAGAGTTTGAGGAAGAAAACAAAAAGATTTTGGAACAAAAGAGAATAGCTACAGAGAAAGATGCCAAGAATGCAGAGTTGATTGCTGCATGGGATGAGGAAAGGGCTCAAGTTGATGCTGATAGGGAGCTTGCTCAGAAATTTCAACAAGAAGAGCAAGATCATTACTCAATTGATGAAAGAGCCAGGATGCTGAAAGAACTAATTGATGAGAGAAAGAAGTTCTATGCAGCACAAAGATATGCAGCTAAGAAGAATAAGCCACCCACCAAAGCACAAAGAAGAGCTTTCATGTGTGCCTATTTGAAGAATATGGACAATTGGAAACTAAAGGATTTGAAACAGTTGAATGATAAAATAATTGAAGAATTATATACAATTGCCAAATAAAAGATTGAAATCTTTTTGAATGTTGAAGTGGTGAAGGGTAATGAGGAAAAGAAGGAAGAGAAATCAAGTTCAAAGAGAGCAGGTGAACAGTTGGAAAGAAAAAGCAGTAAAAATAAGAAGACTGAGCACAAAGCAGAGAAAGAGCAGAGCAGAGATCAAAAGCAAACTGAGCAAGCTGATGCTGATGTAGAACAAATGCAAGCTCACCCTGAACTTGCAGTTGTATCTATAGAAGAACCTGAAGGAGAAGCCATGGATGCAGAGCCTTTGAGTGTTAAACAACCAATAGTTGATTTCAAGTCTAGATCTCATGGGAAAACAGCTTATTGGGATATCAAAAGGGCTGATGGTTCATCTTTGAGGTTTGTAAGCTTTCTACAAATGGTTCATCACTTTGACAGAGAATATTTGGTGGCTTTATGGAGGCTATACAAGCAAAAATTTGGTAATGACAAGCCAGAGCAAATCTATGATCTAGTCATCCGAGATTACTTGAAAGTGATGTTTGAACCACATTATGAGGATGAAGCATGGAGAAAGTTAAGACACAACATAGTGATAGAATGGAAGCTTTATCAGAGTTGTGGAGTACATGTTTTGACTGCACATGGGCTAATGATCTACATGTTTGTAGAAAAGGATTATCCTTTGAAGTTTCACAAAGATATTTTGCATCAGATGTTGTTTGGGAAGAAAAGACTTCAGCTTCAGTATCCTTATGATGAGATGGCTTATCAGTTGCTTAAGAAGATGGGAAAGGATCTAGGACCCAAGAACATGCCACATAATTAATTGTTTGGGATTATCCTCTCAGTGATTGTTCAAGCTTAAAGAGAAACTTGATGATTTTAGGAGAAAATATCAAGTTTAGGGGAGGATTGTTGGGTTTTAGAGATGCTGCTGCTTATTTGATTAATATTGCAAATGGAAACTGCTCTAAGACATTGTTGCTGTTAGTACAAATTGTTACAACTGCTTGTATATCTTACTACTTGATGAACTCAAATAAGTACATTTTATTACTATCATTTATCCTATTAATTTGACTTGTTTTACTATATTATGTATGAGGATTGATACTTAATCGTTTACTTTTGTAATTCTCAGGTAAAAACAAGCATTTGGTGAAACTTAATGATTTTGGACTAATAATGGAGCAAAACGTGCATAAAGTGAAAGTCTACTGACATGGACAAGATCAAGTCAATTCTGCTCCAGATGCGCCGCATCTCACTCTTGACATGCTCCGCATCTCTATCAAGATATCACCAGATACGATCCAAGATACAAGAGGACATGCGCCGCATCTGATCATGGAGTTACGCCGCATCTTCTGGCGGTGTACGAATATTCCTGAATATTATAATCTTGGACCCCACGCGAAGTTAAGTACATGCGCCGCATCTACTTAGTAGATGCGCCGCATCTTCCCTCAGACAGAAAGTATAAATACCCCATAGACCAGACGAATTACAAGTTCCAAAACCCTAAAACAGAAGACCGAACAGGAGGAACAAAGGACGAATTCAGTCAAGGAGGCAGCACAAGACACACCCAAATCAAAGATACAAGAGCTGTAAGAAGGTGCTGCATATGTTTAATTCATTAAGTAGTTTTGTTTTATTGTGTTAGTAAACTTTAATTCATCAAGATTGGTGGCTTGTGTAATGTGGCAACGGAAAGATTGCACTCCCTTAAAACTGCTTTCTCATTAATTAAAGTTTATATGTTGATGTCTTTGGTTACTACTTATTAGTGCATTGATAACCTCTGTGTTTATTAGTGGCTTGCGGGCATTTGACTGCGGGACATAATGTGGCTCCCAAGGTTGTTTCTAAATTGATCACTTAGGAATAACTTTTAGACATAAGTAATCATTAAGGGTTTACTCGCCGATAAGAATAGGACCAACGAGAAAGGATTAACTACATACACTTCATATAAAGCTATCGATAAAACAAGTGACAAACTACTTAATTATAAGGACAGCCCTCTTATTGTCTCGAGTATCTATCTGTGTACGTGTGTGCTACTTGCTGATTCGTGCCTATTGGTTTATTTTATTATTTAATTGCAACAAACCGTGCCAGTCTCTCAGGCTGAAACCCCCTTGCGTTAGGATATTAAAATACTGATTAGAATAACGAGATAATACGTTCCACTCTTAGTGATCGACACTCTACTTACCATTATCTTCATACTGACCGGGTACACTGCTCGTTAAGTGTGTGTGTTATTGATAAGTCGGCTAAATATAAATTTAAAACTTGAGTAGGCATTAAAACTGCTAAACCGCAACGACACATCACGCGCATCAAGTTTTTGGCGCCGCTGCCGGGGAGTGAATTGTTATTATCTGTTAATTTGATTAGTATTTTAATTAGGTTTTTCTTTTTATTAGATTAATTGCATCATTGTACTATTTTGCATATTTGTTGTATTGTGTGTTAATTGTTTTCTTTTTATTTTTGTGTGTTTATTTTTGTTTTTGTTTGTGTGTTTAATTTTTTGTTTTTATTTTTTCGTATTTTTCTGTTCTGCTGTCGTTGTACTGTGCTAAATCAAACGATACGGCGCATCTGATCTCTCAGATACGGCGTATTGCGTTTAATTTTTTTTATACAACGCGTTTAATTAATTCGATACGACGCATCTTTTCCCCAAGATACGGCGTATCTGTTTTTAATAAGAAAATTTTTCTAAGCGATAAAGTAATACGACGCATCTGCTTTAGCAGATACGGCGTATCTGTTTTTGATAAAAAATTTTCTAAACGTTAACGCCATACGACGCATCTGCTTTCGCAGATACGGCGTATCTATTATTTTAATTAAAAACAGTTTGCGAATTATTAAACAGATACGGCGTATCGATCTCTGTCGATACGGCGCATCTTACTGAATCAAAAATCTTTTATTTTTAAACGTAACGAAAATACGGCGCATTAACTTTCGTTAATACGACGCATTTAATTTTAATTAGATAAGCTGATTTTTGATTAATTAATTCGATACGGCGCATTCTTAAATTCTAAAGCGGCGTATCTATTTTCTGAATAAAGTCTGATTAAATTTTAACGATTATAAGATACGGCGTATCCAACTTTTTGGATACGGCGCATCGTCTGCAGATATCAGCAACTTTTATTCTTTTCTAATTTCCGAACGGAAAATATTCTGACTTACCCTTATACTAGGAAACTTTTACTTTGAAATCTTCTTGTTCTTAATTTTCAGGAACAATGTTCGATATTTTCCCAAACTGGTTCGGAAGACCACGAAGAAAACTTACTATGGAAGAGTTTGCACTACTAATCGCTGAAGCTAATGAAAAAGAACATCATGAAGCAAGGAACTTTATCACTGAATTCAAAGGCAGTCATGAGCTGTTACTAAAGGAACAAAACAATTTGATCAATGGTTTGGCAATTGAAGTGCACCAATTGTCAACAGTGCTTAACAAGGTTCTTTTGGTGAGGCACGATCTGAAAGGAATTACAACTAGAGGCGGAAAGTCAACCTTTCAAATCGGAGAAACACCCGAGGATGACAGTACAAACAAAATTTCCCCTGAATCTTTACCACCCGAGCAGGAGCAACCAAAAGAGACTGATCCAGAACCTGTGATTAGAGAAGAACCTTCTGTCGAACCTAAACGATCAACATTACCTTTCCCACATAGGGTAAAGAAAGAGGAGAAGATGCCTATCAAAAGAAGTAGAAAGCGATTATGGGTCGTCACTTCATGATTCAACAATCAATGAGGGCATTGAAGAACTTTTCAGAATTGACATTGATGTGTTCGATTATGAGACACCCCTGTGCAAGCAGTTCAAGGAATTTAACTACCTTCTTCAAGTCGATGATGATGTGCTTACTGGAGATCTACCAGGATTTAAGACTTATGACGATTTCAAAAACACCTGGTACTATGAATGGAATGACCAAGTACCATGGGTTTGGGATAAACCATGGGAATTTGAGCACATTAATCACACCTGTACACCCTTCGTTTTCAAGGACAGGAGTAGTGTTTGGCTGACCTGCGATTATAAAAGTGACGGAACCTGTAATGGGGGAAGTATAATTGGGATGAAACGGGTTGGAAACGATGTAACCTTTGAAGATTATGAGTGGTACGATAATGTTGAAGACTGCCCACAAAAATCGGAGGCTTTACAAGAAAAAGGCAGAATTGAACGCTTGAAAGGACTTAAGGGGACATCGGATACTACTTTCTGGGAATGGGTGCATAAACAGTTTGATGATTTCACAAAGCTTAGTCGACGGTTACAATATGATTTGGAAAGAGAATGGGAGGCGATTCAAGGCGATAAGTCATTAATTGAAGAACTAGATGATTATTTGATTAAGGATCCTTATTTTAAGTTTGTTGATAAAGACGAGGAAGAGTTCACCAAAAGAAAGTGTCAACTACTTGGGATTCCTTACAAGGAGCCGCCCATGATTATTTCTGAAAAGTTTAAAATCATCAAATATTCTTTGAGTCCTAATGAAGAATATACTGCGGTGAAGACAAAGAGTTATACTAGACTAAGTCGAACGGAAGAAAACGTCGCAGAGATATACGGGAAAATCTTTCGGATGAAGGACGAAGGATGGACCGTGACAAGGACTTATTGCTGAGCTGAACGTGAGTCTAACTTGAAGACTCTGGAATAAAGACAAGTGCTTACCGGGAGACAACCCGGATTTATCTTTTATTCTGTTTTCTGTGTCGAGTCAGTCCAGGCCGCATGAGGATACGGCGCATCTCAATTCTGAGATGCGACGCATCTCCTGCAATGGTCATATCTTATTTTATTTTTCTGCATTTTTATTTTCGACTTTAAAACTATTTATCAGTTTATTTTTAATGCGGCGCATCCCTGGTTAAGGATGCGGCGCATCTTTATTCTGATCCGTACTAATTCCAGGCTCGATACGGCGTATCTTCTTCAATAAGATACGGCGCATCGACTCACCTGATGATTTTCAGTTTTAATTTTTAAGTTTTATTTTTCCTAACTACTAATGTGTTATGCAAGTTGAACCTTTCTTATCTTAGGTGTGTTTTAAAGTATTGGTGGTATTATAGTTTCCTGGATTTCCTGTGGATACATCAAGTATGAAGCTTTAACGTTCTAATCCACAAGAAGTTGATTTTTGCTCTAATACAAATGGAGGATCATACCGAGCAAATCTCAGGGGAGTTTTCCTGTTCTAATTCTTTTATTTTCCAGTTTTTAACCTTTTATACAAACAACGAGGACAGTTGTTTAACTTAAGTGGGGGGATTGGAGAATTGGAACACTTAACAATTACTTGTCCTAAACTTTTTCAAAAATTATGCTTAAAATGTGCTTAATATATCAAACTTAAAATTTTTTTTTTTTTTAGCATGTTTTTGTTTAAGATCTAAGTTGCATAGCTGCACACATGACGTTATTTTCAAAAATTATGATTTTTCAAAATTCACAAATCTATGAGTGTGCCGGTGACTTGTAAACTTTAGAACTTGGCTTGTATACTATTGAGACCACCATAATGAGTATTATTTATATAATTGGAATGACTTGTCTAACTTGGTAAAATTCTAGGATTACACCCAAATAGCCTATATATGTTATGTGTTATTAGCTAACTACACTGGTTAGTTAACCCCTGTATAAACCCTTTTGTTACTCTCACTTTTAGAGTAAGATACCCCTAGAAAAACCCTCAGAGCCATTCCTTTCGTTTCTTACACCTATGTTTAAAATGTTTCGTTACACCCTTACACCTTAGCCTACCCTGTAGATTAGAATCCGTGGTTGGTTAATTGCTATAGGCAAAGTGTGTTTCCTTACATTACCTGTGTTCGCGTGCGTAATTCATTATCTATGGTTAGGTCGGGAAATTGCACAATGCAATTGGAGTGAAAGTAAATATTGTATATTTTGGAGTTTATTTTTCGTGTGTTTGCTACTTTCACTATTACCGTTATTTCTGAAAGTATGAAAAGTATGAATAAAAATTATCCGGAAAGAAAGTTATAGTGATGTGGTAAAATTTCACACATCTATGTTTATGGTTATTAAAAAAAAAAAAAAAAAAAAAAAAAAAAAAAAAAAAAAAAAAATCGAAAAAATAAGAAAAGAAAAAGAAAGAAAGAAAAGTTGGATGTTTGTTTTAACCAACTTATGTAAAGTTATGTAAGTGGTCGATATCACCACTATTTGTTGTACTATATCTATGGATTGAATGGGAATTGGCAGTTATGGGAACGCCAATTAAGGTTTATTCTTTGATTAAGATCTTGTTGAGTATAATTCGTGTCTACCTAAAGCGTGTGTTTCAAGTGTTAAAGCGTGAGTTATTCGATGATATGAGTCTTATTCATGGGATGGTTGGGATAGTGATTAACCACACTTAGGATTTTAATTTATTTGTTTTGTTTATTTTTATTTTTACACCAATTTATATCCCAAACATTATCCATGCCCTTTATTATTCTTTATCCAACCGAACCTTTGATTTATTGAGATTAGGGATTTGAGCAATCTTAAGTATCGTAGTCGTGGATTCGACTATGTATTTATGATTTTGTCGCCCTTTTTGATATATTATTATTGGTGAAGTTTGGACCTATCTTTAGCCTATTCGAGTTAAGGATTTGAGCAATTGCAAGTATCGTGTTCGTGGATTCGATCATGTATTTGTGATTTTGTCGCCTTTTCTGGAATTTGAGATCGATAGTGAAAGAGAATAATTAACCCTTAAGCCTAAAAACCCTTTTTACTGCTTTAGACTTGTTATTCCTTAGCTTTAGTGGTGGAGATGTGTATACTTGCCAAGCTTATGATAGAATATTCGTCGCGACTGGACAGTTAAACGATTAGATTTGCTTTTATCGACTTATTTTATTTTACTTCTAATTCGTTAAGTGTTTAGTTGTGTGATTATGAAATGAACGAATACATGCTTAAATATAAAAATAAATCCTAACATCTTTTAGGATACATTTTCATAAAAGAAATTCTAAGGTTTACTTGGGGACAAGTAAAGTTCAAGTGGGGGGATATTTGATGAACTCAAATAAGTACATTTTATTACTATCATTTATCCTATTAATTTGACTTGTTTTACTATATTATGTATGAGGATTGATACTTAATCGTTTACTTTTGTAATTCTCAGGTAAAAACAAGCATTTGGTGAAACTTAATGATTTTGGACTAATAATGGAGCAAAACGTGCATAAAGTGAAAGTCTACTGACATGGACAAGATCAAGTCAATTCTGCTCCAGATGCGCCGCATCTCACTCTTGACATGCGCCGCATCTCTATCAAGATATCACCAGATACGATCCAAGATACAAGAGGACATGCGCCGCATCTGATCATGGAGTTACGCCGCATCTTCTGGCGGTGTACGAATATTCCTGAATATTATAATCTTGGACCCCACGCGAAGTTAAGTACATGCGCCGCATCTACTTAGTAGATGCGCCGCATCTTCCCTCAGACAGAAAGTATAAATACCCCATAGACCAGACGAATTACAAGTTCCAAAACCCTAAAACAGAAGACCGAACAGGAGGAACAAAGGACGAATTCAGTCAAGGAGGCAGCACAAGACACACCCAAATCAAAGATACAAGAGCTGTAAGAAGGTGCTGCATATGTTTAATTCATTAAGTAGTTTTGTTTTATTGTGTTAGTAAACTTTAATTCATCAAGATTGGTGGCTTGTGTAATGTGGCAACGGAAAGATTGCACTCCCTTAAAACTGCTTTCTCATTAATTAAAGTTTATATGTTGATAGTCTTTGGTTACTACTTATTAGTGCATTGATAACCTCTGTGTTTATTAGTGGCTTGCGGGCATTTGACTGCGGGACATAATGTGGCTCCCACGGTTGTTTCTAAATTGATCACTTAGGAATAACTTTTAGACATAAGTAATCATTAAGGGTTTACTCGCCGATAAGAATAGGACCAACGAGAAAGGATTAACTACATACACTTCATATAAAGCTATCGATAAAACAAGTGACAAACTACTTAATTATAAGGACAGCCCTCTTATTGTCTCGAGTATCTATCTGTGTACGTGTGTGCTACTTGCTGATTCGTGCCTATTAGTTTATTTTATTATTTAATTGCAACAAACCGTGCCAGTCTCTCAGGCTGAAACCCCCTTGCGTTAGGATATTAAAATACTGATTAGAATAACGAGATAATACGTTCCACTCTTAGTGATCGACACTCTACTTACCATTATCTTCATACTGACCGGGTACACTGCTCGTTAAGTGTGTGTGTTATTGATAAGTCGGCTAAATATAAATTTAAAACTTGAGTAGGCATTAAAACTGCTAAACCGCAACGACACATCACGGCATCTTACTACTGCTAAGTGTTGTTGAAGGTATTCAAGAAAATATATAAGTGGTTACTACTGCTAGACAACATGTTACTACTGCTAGTTCAACATTACAACTGCTTTCATTACTGATGAACTTGAAGAAAAACACTCTAAGTGTTTAGTGCTGCTAGAAGAAAAGTTAGTACTGGTAGTACGAACTTACAACTGCTGAAGAGTTTATACTGCTAGATTTTGAGTTAAGACTGCTAGAGTGTATAGTTAGTACTGCTTATGAGATAAACATGTATAGTCGGTTAGATAATTATAGAAAATATTCTTTAAAGGTTTATCTTGTATAGCAAGTAATTGTAAGCCAACTAGGACTCCTTAGTCTATAAAAGGAGGACCTAGGGCATAGAGATAGAGACGATTCTTTAGAAAATTTCAAGGTTGTAAAACCCTAATACTCAAGTGTATTCGTATTATTAATAATATTGAAGTGATTTGTTTGAGATTGTTTTGTTTAATTCTTCTTAAGATTAAAGTTTAGTTTCCTCATAAACATTAATACAAATCAAAGACAGTTTCTACATAAGTTATATTGGATCTATTCAATATTAACTTAACCTTTACAAGCTAAAGGAAATCGTTCAAGTGCTCAAATGGGATCAACACTAATCTTCTTGCCTATATAAATCGACCTAAATCACACCCTTTCATGTCATCCCTTGTTTTCTAACACAAACTACCCACACACACACACACTTACCTACTGAGTTCCAAGTCCAAAAGAAGGAGGAGGAAAGTTTGTATAGGAGCTTGAAGCCTTGAAAGGCTTGGTTCCAAGTTTGAAATCCCTTTTTTCGATTTTCTTTCTAATCAGGTTCAATAAAGATTAGTAAGTCTTTTAAGCCTTTCCAATCTCTTTTATACTTAGTAATAACACTTATATATGATAATAGACTAGTAGATATTGAAAATCAAGATCGAAAATCATTTCTCTTTTTGTGTTTTTTTTTAAATTACCAAGAGCAAACAAAACCCCCTTGTTTATATATATATATATATATATAATATATATATATATATATATATATATATATTATATATATATATATTGTTATTTTTAAAACAATAGACTATAAGCTTCCCCATAAGCCCTCTAGATAAGCTGGAAAACATGTTGACAAGTTATAAAAATAAACCCATAAGCTTTTAAGGTTTAAACTTTATTTCTTTCCCTTTTCTTTTCTTGTCGCTAGGTAAACCAAACGCCCCTTTTTGAATTAAGTTTTAACCCATAAGCCGAAGGCTATAAGCCAAGCCATTAAGCGCTTTTAATAAGCTCATAAGTGAGATTGTAAAACCACAAGACTTTTGCCTAAAAGCCTTGTTGGGAATTATAATTTGAGTTGATAAGTACAAAACTAAAAATGAAGAATGAAACAAGCGTGAAAGATGAAGGACTAAAGAAGAAAAAGGATGAAAGTTTACAAATACGGAAGATCTTTTATATTTTAAGAATATATCCTTTGTAACCCTAATCCTCTAGTATATAAAGAGGATATTGGGCGTGAGTTTTAATACAGATGTTAGAGATGTAACATACAAGAAAGGGGTGTGTGTGTCTAGGCGTCAAGTTCCTACAATGGATGCCTAGGGTTTGTTTTGTATGTTAGTAGTTGTTAGAGATGATGACGAAGAAACCTTGTAGCAATAATAATGATAGTTTTGTTTATTCCGCTGCGCATCGTATTTATTCATTATTATTGTGTAATCCCTAGATGAGATCTAACCAATCTCGAGCTATAAACAATCTTCATAATTGGTATCAGAGACAAGAAGCTCACGATCGTGGGATTAAAAAAGGTTTGGTTTGTCGAAGATCGAAGAAAACAAGAAAAATTCGTAACTGGTTCAATTTTCGTAACTCACTGCAGGGCTGTTTTCAAAGGACGATATATCAAGGTACAATTTCACCAGAGGGATCTTTAATCTGAGGTCTAGATCGTCAGGTATGAATTTTTGAAAACTGCTGCAGAGGCGTTTATGATTTTTGAATTTTTTGGGTTTTCTTGATTCAACTTCATGAATTCATGTTCTATTCGTGTTAAATCATCATGGAAGTTGTTTATATATTATTTGTTGTCGATTATACACTCAAGAAACCAGATTTGATTGGATTTACTCACTTTGGATTTAGGGTTTTTCTGGAACATGTTTCTGCTACTCTTAAATAAACGCTAGTTCATGTGCTCATTAAAACCCTAGATAGTTGCTGGTATTGGCGCTATATATATATATATATATATATATATATATATATATATATATATATATATATATATATATATATATATATATATATATATATATATATATATATATATATATATATATATATATATCAGACCCTACACTATGGTTTCGGTTTACCTGTCGAAGTTTTATATATGGTGTTCGTGAGTTTCTTAGCCGATATATGGTGCAATGACGGTTACTGGTCAGCTAGGGTTCACATGGTTCTGGATATTAGGGTTTCGAAAACCCTTAATTGGTTGCGTTCACATTGATGTGTTTCTGGTGTTCGATCAAAAGCAGTTGGTACTGCTTCGGTTAACTTTGTATTGCTTGCGAACACACGATGATACTACTGAAATTCACTTTGTACTGCTAGTTATACTAGTTTGTACTGCTGGCTCGAATTAGTACTGCCCGCGAATTCACTTTGTACTGCCATTGATATTTCTTCCAGGTTATGGTTCGAGGTTCGTCCTTGTAAAACCCGAAATTTTTGTATAATGAAAACTTGTGACTTCTTTAACTTCGAGGACTAAATGTAAATTTGACAAATCCTTAAGGGTGGTTTTTGTATTATCATAAAATAAAAATAGTTAGTTATGTAATTTGCCTTTTGAATTTTAGAAGGAAACGTGATCGAAGGGTAAGTTGGATTTAGGCTACGGATGGGGAATTCACGAGATTTTTATGGGCCCAATTAGGTTCTTAAATTCCACTAACTCCTAAGCATATCATTAAGCCACAAAAAAAAAAAAAAAAAAAAAAAAAAAAAAAAAAAAAAAAAAAAACCCTAATGTGAGAGGTTGAGAGTGACCGAGAGAACGACACCAGCTAAGGGGAGAAATAGAGGAAGGTAGAACATTCAATTAGATTTGTGTGGTTACAAGCAGAGTTCGATCGAGATTAAGGCGGACTAAGGTAACCACTATTTAGATTTGGGTTAGTATATATATGTTTAATCTTTATATATGTATAAGAATCTCGTGTGTCATGTATGTTGTTTAGATTGCAGAGTCATTTTCGTTATATTTACTATGCGTCCTTCACAGAATGCTAATGACATTACTTTAGAACAAATAGTCTTAATAAAACTAACTGCTATAGTTAAGATCCATAGTAAATGCCTCTAAATTGGATGAAATAAAAATCAATGACTACTGCCTTGTGAACGTGATGAAAGGTGGAAAATGGAAAAAGAAATAGAAGTATTGTACGCCTCTGCATATGATCGTTTGAGAAGAAATCGCAAAATGATTAAGGGTCCATAACTTTTGGATTAATTGTAGGTTTATTAGAAAAAAAAGAAAAAAGAAAAAAGAATAAGCTTCATATATATGGATCCCATGCAAAACCATAGTAGCCTACTATGTGGCTAAAGTTTTATTATCATATTTTATAAGTGTGGTGTAAGTCCTTCAAATGGTTTTAAAAGATGAGAAACTATATACGTTTCACTAAATTTCCCTATAAGGTAGTTTGTTCGTTTTTTTCTATTTTCTTAAATGTGTTCGAACACTTCGCAAATGATAAAACATATATTTAATAATGAATTTGAGTAGAACGATACTACTTACTATAATAATTGGTTTAATAAATTTAGACACTTTATGTTTCTTATAATTGGAGTTTCTAGATGACGTTGGGACTGAATAGTATCTTGCGTGATTCAGTTCTAAGTATTGTTTTCGTCGACATGACCTTAGAACTTGACCAATTAACTGGAACCGTATATAATGAAAGAATGTTGTTTCGAACTTGTGTAAAATCTTAGCGGGATGTTATCATATGTGTAGGAGACGTGTTTAGCGCGGAGTGAACTTTGACTTCGAGCATTCATCAGGTGAGTTTTCATGTGCTTTTTAAATTGGGTTGCACTTTTATTCGAAATACTATCATGCAACTTGTTTAAATGATCTTTAATTGCTACATGTTTTGATCCTTGGATGAAATGTGAAAGTTGTGAAAATTGTTATACTTACATGTTGAGATATATAAATGTTAAATCATGAATCGTGAATCGTTAAATAGTAAATTGTGGAGTGTGACGTAATAATTGTTGGAACCGTTGAACCGAACGGGTATAAACATGAATTGTTGGAACCGTTGAACCGAGCGGGAATATGTTGAATTGTTGGAACCGTTGAACCGAACGGGAATATTTTGAATTGTTGGAACCGTTGAACCGAACGGGTAAAAATATGAATTGTGGGAACCGTTGAACCGAACGGGTAAAAATTTGAATAGTTGGTATATGTTGTATCGTGATATAGTTGAATCGTTGGTTTATATTTAAATGGTTGATAATTGAATCGATTAAGTATATGTTGTAACTGAATAGCACTTATGTGAATTTTACAAATTGCATGATCGTTTTACAAGTTTGATATTATATGAATTGTTTTGTATGTGAAAACCATGAATTCTCACTAGGCCTTTGGCTGACCCAAAACTCTTTTTAAATTTTTGCAACCCAGATGAGCTACTTTAGGAATCAAGATAGGAATTGAGATCGAGTAAGAGTAGACGTTTCCGCTGATATAAGGTAAATAAGAGGGTTTAACGCTCCGAAAAGGTGGGGTGTTACAGTTGGCATCAGAGACATAGGTTTAAGTAAATTAGGTGTTACGAACCTAGTCTTAAACCATGATCGAGTATTTAAGTTGCAAAAACATTCGATATTTAGTGCCTTCTAGGCTCATTGAAGTTAAGGAGTAATAGCTGTATTTTGACATGAATTAGATGCCTTTATATAGATAGATACCCAAATTGAAATGTTGTCTTAACATATATCTAGTAATAGTTAAATATGTTGGCCTCTTAGATATCTTATCGACTTCAATTAATATGGGACAGAGAAATGGAAGGAAAGGTTGGTGGTGGTTCCAAGATAAATCCAACAAAGAATCAAGATATGCCTGTTACCAAAGGGGAACTAAGTAACGAGATCATAAGGATTATGTCAGAACACATGCCCACTATTCTGGCTCAAAGTCAAGAAAACTTTAGGAAGGCAGAAGAAGCTAGGAAAGCTGCAGAAGAGGCTGAGAAAAAGAAAAAGGCAAATGAAGAGGCTGAGAGGAGGAGAAAAGCAATGGAAGATAAGAGGGTTGCAGAGGAGCAAGAAAGGAAACGAAAGGCTGAACAAGATAGGAAAAATGCAGAAGATGCTGAGAGACTAAGAAATGAAGAAACTGAAAGACTAAGAAATGAAGAAGCTCAGAGAGATGGATGTAGCTACAAGTCTTTCTTAAACTGCAAACCAACTGAATTTCATGGAGATAGCGACCCTGTGATTGTCACCAACTGGCTAAAGGAGATAGAAGACATCTTTGAAATTAGTGAATGCTCTCGTGGACAAAGGGTGAAGTATGCATCCCATTTGCTTAAAGGAGAAGCGCGACATTGGTAGAATATGATCAAGATTGCTCGTGGTAATGAAGCTGTGAGTGCTATGACATAGGAACAATTTGAAGAGATGGTTATGGAAAATTATTGTCCCCAAGGATTGATGGATAAGCTTGAGGAGGAATTCTTGAAACTACAGCAGAATGATATGACAGTCCCGAAATATACGGCAAAGTTTAATGAAAAGGCAAGATTTGCAAAATACCAGGTAGCTACTGAGGAAAGAAGAATCAAACGATACATATGGGGTTTACGAGCTGGGATCAGGGGTCCAGTTCAACAAGCAAGACCCTCAAGTTTCCAAGAAGCCGTGGAACTTGCCTTGATGGTTGAGAAAGAGAATAATCGTCAGCTAGAAGAAGGAGGAGACAACAAAAGAAAGAGAGAGAATCGTGATGATGACATGAAAAAGATCAAAATAAGTGGGGAGAAAATGGAGAATGCAAGCGAGTATAAACCATGTACGATATGCAAAAAGACACACAGAGGGAAATGTTGGCATGAGGATTGTCGTAATTGTGGGAAACCGGGACATGCAACAAAGGATTGTAAAGCTGATTGGGTTTGTTTTAGATGTAAGAAACCGGGACACAAGATCGTTGATTGTCCTGAATGGAAGCCTCTCGAAGAGAAAGCGGGATATAGCAGCAACCGAGTGGAGTACAAAGATACACAACAACTGAAGACAAAGGGAAGAGTTTTTCAACTGACTGTTGAGAATGCTCGGGACACTCCGCATAAGAAATAAGATAATAAGGAAGCATGTGACGTCTAGTAGTACCTTTTCAATTATTTTAGGATTATGCATTTTGATGTGTTTAATTAAGTTGGTTTAGTTTCTAAGAAACCTTCAATGCTATGTTGGCTAAAAACATTTTTGGTAATATTTGAATTGCATAATAAAGCTTCAATGTTGACTAAACATGATGTTATGACAAGGTACCCGTGTCTTCTTTAGGTTAAATTTTAAGGACAAAATTTCTTTTTAGGAGGGAAGAGTTGTAAAACCCGAAATTTTTGTATAATGAAAACTTGTGACTTCTTTAACTTCGAGGACTAAATGTAAATTAGATAAATCCTTAAGGGTGGTTTTTGTATTATCATAAAATAAAAATAGTTAGTTACGTAATATGCCTTTTAAATTTTAGAAGGAAACGTGATCGAAGGGTAAGTTGGATTTGGGCTACTGATGGGGAATTCACGAGATTTTTATGGGCCCAATTAGGTTCTTAAATACCACTAACTCCTAAGCATATCATTAAGCCCAAAAAAAAAAAAAAAAAAAAAAAAAAAAAAAAAAATCCCCTAACGTGAGAGGTTGAGAGTGACCGAGAGAACGACACCAGCTAAGGGGAGAAATAGAGGAAGGTAGAACGTTCAATTAGATTTGTGTGGTTACAAGCAGAGTTCGATCGAGATTAAGGCGGACTAAGGTAACCACTGTTTAGATTTGGGTTAGTATATATATGTTTAATCTTTATATATGTATAAGAATCTCGTGTGTCATGTATGTTGTTTAGATTGCCGAGTCGTTTTCGTTATATTTACTATGCGTCCTTCACAGAATGCTAATGACATTACTTTAGAACAAATAGTCTTAATAAAACTAACTGCTATAGTTAAGATCCATAGTAAATGCCTCTAAATTGGATGAAATAAAAATCAATGACTACTGCCTTGTGAACGTGATGAAAGGTGGAAAATGGAAAAAGAAATAGAAGTATTGTACGCCTCTGCATATGATCGTTTGAGAAGAAATCGCAAAATGATTAAGGGTCCATAACTTTTGGATTAATTGTAGGTTTATTAGAAAAAAAAAGAAAAGAAAAAAGAATAAGCTTCATATATATGGATCCCATGCAAAACCATAGTAGCCTACTATGTGGCTAAAGTTTAATTATCAAATTTTATAAGTGTGGTGTAAGTCCTTCAAATGGTTTTAAAAGATGAGAAACTATATACGTTTCACTAAATTTCCCTATAAGGTAGTTTGTTCGTTTTTTTCTATTTTCTTAAATGTGTTCGAACACTTCGCAAATGATAAAACATATATTTAATAATGAATTTGAGTAGAACGATACTAGTTACTATAATAATTGGTTTAATAAATTTAGACACTTTATGTTTCTTATAATTGGAGTTTCTAGATGACGTTGGGACTGAATAGTATCTTGCGTGATTCAGTTCTAAGTATTGTTTTCGTCGACATGACCTTAGAACTTGACCAATTAACTGGAACCGTATATAATGAAAGAATGTTGTTTCGAACTTGTGTAAAATCTTAGCGAGATGTTATCATATGTGTAGGAGACGTGTTTAGCCCGGAGTGAACTTTGACTTCGAGCATTTATCAGGTGAGTTTTCATGTGCTTTTTAAATTGGGTTGCACTTTTTTTCGAAATACTATCATGCAACTTGTTTAAATGATCTTTAATTGCTACATGTTTTGATCCTTGGATGAAATGTGAAAGTTGTGAAAATTGTTATACTTACATGTTGAGATATATAAATGTTAAATCATGAATCGTGAATCGTTAAATAGTAAATTGTGGAGTGTGACGTAATAATTGTTGGAACCGTTGAACCGAACGGGTATAAACATGAATTGTTGGAACCGTTGAACCGAACGGGAATATGGTGAATTGTTGGAACCGTTGAACCGAACGGGTAAAAATATGAATTGTGGGAACCGTTGAACCGAACGGGTAAAAATTTGAATAGTTGGTATATGTTGTATCGTGATATAGTTGAATCGTTGGTTTATATTTAAATGGTTGATAATTGAATCGATTATGTATATGTTGTAACTGAATAGCACTTATGTGAATTTTACAAATTGCATGATCGTTTTACAAGTTTGATATTAAATGAATTGTTTTGTATGTGAAAACCATGAATACTCACTAGGCCTTTGGCTGACCCAAAACTCTTTTTAAATTTTTGCAACCCAGATGAGCTACTTTAGGAATCAAGATAGGAATTGAGATCGAGTAAGAGTAGACGTTTCCGCTGATATAAGGTAAATAAGAGGGTTTAACGCTCCGAAAAGGCGGGTGTTACAGTCCTGCTCGAGTCCGCTTAGTACTGCTTATTAGATGGTTTTCACTCTCTTTTGTCATGGCTTAGTACTGCTTCACAAAATTGCTCATTCGACATTGTCCTGCTGTCGAAAGGTTTTCTCTTCTTGAAGTTCGAAAGATTTGCAACATTGAAGTTTTATGACTATACGTTTACATGCATGCATTATGCGAAGATAATAGGTCGGTTGGATTTTATTCTATTCGATGAGGATATAATATGTGAAGTTAAAAGGACGGTGATTTTCTTATACTGCATGGTTGATTGCAACATACACTAATGGGTCGGTGCATATTTATGTATTATGAATTGGATGGTGCTCTCTTTTATATTACTATATGTTGGCGTCGTAAAACACCCAATTATCTTAAACAAGATTTGAACACAAATTATGCCAAGTGTTTACTAAACCGAGAACAATTCAAGTCACTGAGAGAACAGCCTCTCAGTGAGTCATCTTCAGGATGCTTAAGGCGAGTTCAATAAAGGACTCACTCTCAGGAAGGCGGTACTCCCTGAGTAGGACTTAAGCCAAAGAAGAAGATGATGGTTCAGTGAGTGTTGGACAAGAACTCACTGAACCCCAGTCTCCTCAACAACATTAAAGTGATTGAAGACTGAGGAACCAATGCCTGAAGAATAGGTGGGAACAAAAGGGAAAGATCTGAGAAGATAAGAGTGTCAGACCAAACACTCTTATCTTGTCAGATACCAACCTTCCCTATTGCGGCTAAAAGTCATGGAGTGTCAGCCAACAACTCCCAAAGTCTTATTAGCCCATTCCTATTGGTTCTTGAAAATGACAATTATTGTTTGTAATTGTCAGACACGCTACCTCAACAACTTGTAATATTTTAATCACTTATACTTAGATTATTTGTGTATAAATAGATCAGATGGAGAGAAGTTAAGTGTGCTTTGTATATTGAAAGTTTAGAACTTTTACAAAGTAACTTCTCTCCTACAAAGAGTATACAACTCACTGAGATAGCTCAGTGGGTATATTGTTACCACTCAAGCAAAACTTGAGTTTCGATAGGAGACACCATAAGCCCTTGTCTATTCAATCCCAAGTGTTTGTTCCGCAAAACACTTGGGTAATAGATTCTTGGAATTATTTCTAATAAGAATTTAAACGTTGAAAAATATTGTGTTTTTATATTCACGTATTATAACTGTTAGAAATATTCTTTGCATTGATCTCAGTCATAAGCTCACTTAGTTTAACTTAATTGTTATTACTCGGTGTGCTAAGGGAACAACAAGTGGTATCAGAGCCTCTGGTTTATAAAACCTTTCAAAAACCCAGAGAGCTCCAGGTTTTTAAAACCTAGATCCTAAAATGACTGATACCAATGTACCCCAGTTAGTCGATAAAAAGGGTGGCAGCTATTCTGCTGTAGCACCCAGACTTGAGGCTGGCAAATTTAGCAAATGGAAAAAACCTATGATTTGCTATTTAACTGGGATGGAACCCTACTACATCGCTTGTATCAAGGATGGCCCATTTGTCCCAAAAACTGCTGCAGGGCTAATTAAGCCTGAAGCTCAATGGACCATAGATGAGAGGAGGGTGGTCAATCAGGACCATCGCCTGAAAAGCATCCTTATATCATGTCTTCCTGATGATATAATGGAATCAGTCATCAACTGTTCTACAGCCAAGCAAACTTGGGATGACTTGGTAAATAGCTTTGAGGGTCCCTCAGATACCAAGAAAAATAGGGTCATGGACCTTAAACTTGAGTACAATACTTTCAGGGCAAAGGACTCTCAAAGTCTCTCTCAGACCTACACCAGATACAAGACTTTGATAAATGAGCTATCAAATGATGGTGTAACTTTATCTAAGCATGAGACTAATGTTGGCTTTGTCAACAGTCTCCCTGAGAAGTGGCTCAACTTCTCACAAGGCCTGAGGAATGCTAACCACATTCAGACCCTTGAGCTCCTTGAAATTTATGGGAAGTTTGTCTATGAAGACAACTTGATCTCAAGGAGATACCCTGACTTAAAAGCTCTTGAGTCCAAAAAGGCCTTAACCTCCACACCCATATCAACTGCTTTATATTCTAATGGTGTTGTGCAGGATTTTCAAGAGGATTCTGAAGAAGAAATTGATGAAAGGACTGGTGAGGAGTACCTGAACGACTTGAACTTGGAATTCCAAGAAAGGGCACTCCTTGCTAGTTCAAGACGTTTCATCAAAAGAAATCAGTCCAACTTTACAAAACCAAAAGCAAGTGAGACCACTGAATGCTTTAAATGTGGTAAAAAGGGTCATTTTGCTAGGGACTGTTATTCTAAAACTATCTCAGAACCCTCTTACAAATTCTCAGGAAACAGTTCCTCAGGAACTAGCAAGTTTCAACCTAAAATGTTTCAGTCCACCCAACAATTTCAAAACAAGGGTCAAAAGGATTTTGAAACAAAATATAGGAAAGCCAAAGCTAAAATTGCACTTCTTGAAACTAACCCCATATTGACTCAGGCTGCTCAAACATCTAAACCTATTCAGACAAAGAACAAGGTATTAGTAGCTGAAGCATATGATTGGGATGAAGAAGAGGTTTCCTCAGATGAGGAAATAAGAGTTAGTGCACTGATGACACTTTCTGAAGAGGATCAGGTGGCTGTTGGAAAAAGCCATGCTAGAAATGGAGAGTGGGTCAACATCACCATGAAGAAGGTAAATACTTTACTTTCTATGGATGATGATTCTGATTGGCAGTCTTACATGAATTATATTTGTGTTGATCTAAAGTTTGTTGAGGAACAAAGGCTTAACCTGTTTTCAAAATATAACAATATTGTGTCAGAATTGAATAAATTTAGAGATGAGCTGCTTGCACTGAAACAAGCCAAATTAGAATCTATTACTCTACAAATTCAAAACACTGAAATTTTGAAACAAAACCAAGCCCTTTAAACAGAACTTAAGAAAGAAAAGGCTGTTATTGAAAGCTGGATCAAAAAGAACCCTAAGGTCTTTGATTCTGTGGGCTTAATTCCTAAGATAACTATAGGAATTGACCACCTCACTGAAACCTCCAGTGAGAGTCCCAGTGAAATGACCTTTGTTCCAGCTGGCATATCCTTTGAGCAAGAGATGGAACCCAAGTCAAATGACTAGATTGTCAGGGACAACCCAGTCAGTAAGTTGCCAAACTTTGAGACTGGAAACATCTTGCTCCCTGAAAGTCAGGATCTGAAAGTTATGCTTGGACTCTTTGATCAACTCAGTATTTCTGATCAAATCAGTGAGCCTGAATCAGAATCAACTCCTCCACTCCCTCCACTAAATACCTTTCAGGGTGCTGCACCAAGCTCAGACCTCCCACCATTGGTCTACTCCCCACACTCTCCAAAGGAGAGATCAGGAAAAGGTAGAATCATCCTGAGTAGACCACTCCCTGAAGTCTCAGTAAATACTGATGACTCATCAACTTCAGTCCCTTCTGAAGTAGCAACCCAAAGTTCTGATCCAAGAATTGATCAGTTGACTGAAATGGTCAGGAAGCTAAGTGAGAAGATTGCATCTTCTGAAAAACCTTCTCAATTAAAGAAGGAACAAAAACTAGCTTCCTCAAAGACCAAACCCAAACCAACCAAACCCCTGAAAAAGTGTGAACTGTGCAACTATACAAATCATCTCACTGATGATTGCTATAGAGTCCTTTATTGCATGATTTGCAAAAAGGAAGATCACAGGACCTCTGATCATAAAAAATGCTCAGTCATGTCAAACTTTTCAGGACTTAAGGCTCAGTGCTTGAACTACCCTTCTGATTCTAAGCAGAAACAGAAGCAAAAGGCCAAGCTTTTTCCACCTTGCCCATTATGTGGATTCAATGACCATCATCCTGAGGATTGTCAAATTAACAAACACTGTGAATCTAGTGGAAGTTCCACTCAGAAATCCTCAGGAAAAGAGAAGGTCATTCAGTCAAGAAGAGGAATGAATAAACAATCCTCTCAGAATACTGAGGCTACCCCTGCGACTAAATGCAAAACATGTGGTAGCTCAGTCCACTCAACCACTGACCATGAATCAATTAATACTTTCATAAAGACCTACAAAACCAAACCCTCCATGAAATGGAGTCCTAGAAAGAACTGACCCAGTTTACTATTTGTGTAGAGGCATGCCAGGGATCCTATTTGGGATCTAGACAGTGGATGTTCAAGGAGCATGACTGGTGTTAAGGAGTGTCTGCACAAATATGTGGAAGAACCAGGACCCAAAGTGATATTTGCTGATAATTCATCATGTCTCACTAAAGGTTATGGTTCAGTAAACTGCAATGGTATTGTCTTTACTAGGATAGCTTATGTAAATGGTCTTAAGTACAATCTGATCAGTGTCAGTCAACTATGTGATGCAAAATACATATTTCAGTTTGATGATAAGCAAGGAACCATCTTCAATGCAAATAAGGAAATTGTCCTCATTGCACCAAGAAGACAAGATGTTTATGTATTAGACATGTCCAGTCTAACTTAGGATGGAACTTGTCTCTTTGCTAAGGCCACTGATACACTCAACTGGCTTTGGCATAAGAGACTCTCCCACCTGAACTTTAAAAACATAAACAATCTTGTAAAACAAAACAAGGTCCTTGGCTTACCATCACTAGTGTTTTCAAAGGATAAACCATGCTCAGCTTGTGAAAAAGGTAAACATCACAGAGCATCCTTTCAAACCAAAACCAACTTTTCCATCAGGAACTGCCTACATCTTCTCCATATGGATTTATTTGGACCTGTCAGTCCAAGGTCTATTAACCATGAGAAGTATACTCTGGTCATAGTGGATGAATACTCTAGATACACTTGGGTATTCTTCCTGATCAAGAAGAGTCAGGCAGCTGAAACAATCATGTCCTTTGTCAGGAACATTGAAAATCAAAATGACATCAAGGTCAAACAGATTAGAACTGACAATGGGACTGAGTTCAAAAATTATGAACTTGAATGTTTCTGTGATGAGAAAGGTATCTCTCAAAACTTTTCCTCTCCATACACACCTGAACAAAATGGTGTTGCTGAAAGGAAAAATAGAACACTCATTGAAGCTGCTAGGACAATGCTAAGTGGATCAGTCCTTTCCAAACATTTTTGGACTGATGCAGTCAAAACTGCCTGTTATACACAAAACAGACCCATCATTGTCAAGAGACATGGGAAAACCCCATATGAGTTATTCAAAGGAAGAATCCCTGACATCAGCTACTTTCATGTCTTTGGGTGTCCAGTGTTTATTCATAATCACAAGGATCACTTAGGGAAATTTGATGCAAAAGCTGATGATGGATACTTCCTGGGATACTCACTTGTCTCAAAAGCCTTCAGAGTGTTCAACACAAGGAGACAGCAGACTGAGGAAACATTTCATGTTACCTTTGATGAGAGCACTGATGCAATCAGATTCTCAACTGCCTCAGTAGAAGAGATAGGAATTGATAACTCTTCAAGATATCCTCCTGATGAATATCTTCCTGAAAACAATCCTTCTACTCAGTATCAAGATGATGCTAACCTCTCATATTACATAATCCCTCACAATCTACCTAACCCAACCATCACTGAGTTTGTTGAGGCACATGCAAACACTGATGAAATTAATCAGTCTGTTCAAAATGCTCAAGAACCAAACAATCTCAGTGATCAGGTAGACACTCAAGATCCAATCAATGATCATGTGTCTACTCCAGAACCAACCCCTCCACCTAATCAGGCCTCCACAAGTTCAAATTAGTATCCAGGACCTCAGGAAAGTTAGAATAGGTCTCAGGACATTGAACTTGTCAATATTATTGGAGAGCCTACTGAAGGCATGCTCACCAGGAGCATGGCTGCTAGTCTAAGAGCAGCCTCAGCCAATGAATGCCTATTTGTGGACTTCATTTCCACAATTGAACCCAAAAGTGTTAAAGAAGCACTTACACATCCAAGTTGGGTTCAGGCCATGCATGATGAACTGGAACAATTTGACAGAAACAAGGTAATGACCTTGGTCAAATGTCCTGAGAATGTCTCAGTCATTGGCATGAAATGGGTATTCAAAAACAAAACTGATTAAAATGGCATAGTCATTAAAAACAAAGCCAGACTTATAGCCAAAGGCTATAATCAACAAGAAGGCATTGACTATGAAGAAACATTTGAACCAGTAGCAAGGATGGAAGCCATCAGGATCTTCCTTGCTTTTGCTACATACATGAACTTCAAGGTGTACCAAATGGACGTTAAAAGTGCATTCTTAAATAGTTCACTGAAAGAAGAAGTTTATGTTCAGCAACCTCCTGGATTTGAAAGCCATGAGTTTCCTGATCATGTCTGTAAGCTTAATAAAGCCCTTTATGGACTGAAACAAGCTCCCAGGGCATGGTATGAAACTCTTTCAGCCTTTCTGATCCAAAACAAATTTTTCAGAGGCAAGATAGACAACACATTGTTTATTTATAAGACAAATACTGATGTCATACTAGTACAAGTGTATGTTGATGACATCATCTTTGGCTCAACAAGTTACAAGCTTTGCAAACAATTTGAAAAACTAATGGCTAAGCAATTTGAAATGAGCATGATGGGAGAATTAACCTACTTCCTTGGTCTTCAGATCAAGCAGACTGATAAAGGAATCACTATCAGTTAAGAGAAGTATGTTAAGAACCTACTGAAAAAGTATGAACTCAGTGACTGTGCCTCAGTCAAGACTCCCATGGTTCCCCCAAACAACCTTGGTCCTGATCTCACTGGTAAACCAGTAAATCAAACTCTCTTTAGAGGAATGATAGGATCACTGATGTATCTACTTGCATCAAGGCCTGATATCCAATTCTTAGTATGTCTTTGTGCTAGATATCAATCTGATCGAAGAGAATCAGACATCACTGCTGTGAAAAGGATATTCAGGTACCTGAAAGGTACTCCAAACCTTGGAGTATATTATCCAAAATGCTCAGGCCTTGATCTTAAAGGATACTTAGACTCTGACTATGCTGGATGCAACATGGACAGAAAAAGCACCTCAGGCTCTTGCCAAATTCTTGGTGGGAAACTAGTTTGTTGGAGTGCTAAGAAGCAACAATCAGTTGCCTTGTCCTCAGCTGAGGCTGAATATGTTGCAGCAGCTAGTTGTTGTGCAAATGTACTCTGGATGAAAAGTCAACTCAGTGACTATGGAATTCAGTATAAGATGGTACCCATCTTTTGTGATAACACAAGTGCAATTGCAATATCCAACAACCCTGTTCTTCATCAGAGAACAAAACACATTGATATCAGATATCATTTCATCAGGGACCATGTCATGAATGGTGACATTGAATTACACTTCATCCCTACTGAATATCAGTTAGCTAATATCTTCACCAAACCTTTGGATGAACCAACTTTCACAAGGCTGAAAGCTGAATTAGGAATGTTGGATATAGAGAATCAGTCCACTGATTGAATCCTTCCAACTGAAGTGTAAATTCTTAAAACCTCAGGTCCCTGACTCAATGTGTACATCAGTGAAAACAAATCACTATATCCTCAACATCAGGAACTAAACCCAAGTTCCTGAATCCTTGTAGCTCAGGAATCATTCCATATTCCTGAATCATCAGTGACTAATCCCAAGTCCCTGAAAAACCATCACTGAATGAGAAGTCATTCAGGGCCCTGAAAAGGACATTCAATACTAACTTAAATGCTCTAAGTATGTTAGTAAATGTCCGAGGTTGGTAACTGGATTCTTATTAAATATAAGAATATTTGTTCCTTTGCCTTTCTGGCATGCACCTCATGGGCCCCCACTTCCCAACTTGGCATTCAATGCCCTCTCTCACACAATACACTGTGTGATGATGGAAACTCTGTAACTTCTCCTTTTGCAGAAACTGCTCAACTGTTCACTCTGCCAATTGTGAAAAAAGAGGAAAAGTGAAGTGGTGGCATTTAATGCGGATCTCAAACATTTTATTCAAAATAATTTCCAAAAATTATATTTTGATTAAATAAAACCGCTCAAATACCAAAAATAACCCCATCTCCACTATCCTATAAATACCCCAACCAAAACAAACACACACACGCGTTTTAAAAAATCTAAACTAAACTCTGCCCATTTTATTTCTCAAAACTCTGTGTGTGTTCATAGCAATTAGAAACCCAGTCCATTTGTCCAACCAAACACAAAAATGGCATCTTCTAATGCTATCACCCTCGCCCCAAATGTGAACTTTCCAATGGAGGGCGTGGATATGACCAAAAACAACGTGGTTGGAAATTTCCACTACCCCCAACAATATGAGGGGTACAAGGATGTGGTTAAGTATTTACATAACTGCTTCCTTGCCACGGCTTTTACCAAAACCCCACCAGTCATTTATCATGACTATCTCAGGGAGTTCTGGTGTACCGCAACGGCTACTAGCCCTAAGGACACCAGAGAATCAATCATCACATTCACTATGATGAATGGGAAGAATACCCTCTCCCTAGACTACAAGACCTTTCTCAAGGCCACTGGTCTTGATTTCGCCCAGACCTTTGAGGCAAACCCTACTGACCAGGAAATTAAAGCAGAAATGCTATTCCTTGGGCCTCATGACGCTAAGCGTCCTACTTTGTCTCCTGAAGCCTTGTTAGAAAAGGCTCCCATAGTGAAGACATGGTTTCACCCCATCTGGAGACTCATGATGACTTTTGTCATTCAAGTCCTAGGAGGGAATAAATCCTCCACTGAGCAAGTGAACTCATCACAGCAAATGATGATGTTCAGTCTCTTGGAGGGTAGAAAAATTGATATCGGAGGTATAATCTTCCGAGACCTCGTTGCCAAGCTCTCAGGGAAACATAGGCAAAGACACATGTCTTATCCTAGGTTCATTTCCTGTGCGCTTCAGGACCTTCTTGGTTCTGACTACTTAAGGTCTGACGATCAAGGTTCAAAACCTGACATCTTGCATAAGACCAATTTTAGTAGTGACATCACTGAGGCACAACCTCCCGCCCTGACCAACTACATGTTAGTAGTCATTCAGGGTGAGAATGCTATCTCCCCAGTACCTTCACCAACCAAGAAGGTGAAGACGAAGAAAGGGGGACAGTCCAGTAAGGTGGTTAGACCTAAACCACTCGTCATTGAGACTGTTGCCTTAGGCACCCTTAACATTGTGGCCCAGACCTCTGAGACGCCCACAGCAGAGATCCTTCTGACCACAAAACAACCGTCAATGGAGGTCACTGGGAAATCATCCTCAGTGTCCTCGGACATACCCTTTCCGCATGTTTCCTTTGACATAAACAAGTCAGAGGGATCAGGAACATCTACCCATTCACATCCCAATGAAAGCACTGATAAATCACAATCAGAGCCTGAGGGAGTACAGGGTTCTATATCCTCAGTGGGGCAGCACTACTCCGCTGAGAAGGGGACCCATACCCACTCACATCCTGCTAACGTCCCTGAGCAATCACACTCAGGGTCTCAGGGAGTTCAGGACCCTAAATCCCCAAAAGGACAGACCAATCCTGATGGGAAGGGGGTCCATACATCTTCACAAGGAGTGCCTCATGATTCCACTGGAAAACACCCATCAGTGGATGAAGGCGCTCATGGGGACAAAGACTCGGAGGGATATAAACCACCCGCCGATACGGAACCCAAACCCACCTCAGGCATCTCAGGTACTTTTGTTCTCTCAGGAACTGACCCTAAAAGTCAGGCTGGGCAAACCCCCCCCAGTTATTATGACTAGTCAGGCTGGTCAAACCCCACCAGTTATTATGACAAAAGAGTCAGAACCTGGCCACAACGAAGGTGAGCCCTCTTTTGAGGGGGAGCCGGATATCCTGAAGGCTCCTTCTCTGGCTGACTATGAAAATTTGTTGGCTGATGAGTCGGAGGAGGAGATTGATTTTGGTGATGATGATATCCCTGATGCTGAGGAGGAAATGGAGAGTCAATTAAACCCTCCTCAGCCCTCTGAGCAACAACATTCTTCTCCTCCTCCTGAGGATCAACCACCTAGTTCCCCATCAACCTCATCATCATCAGGTGCTTCAGCCACTCCTGAGTGGTTGCAAAAGTATGACAATGCTTGTCCGGCTTCTGAAAGGCAAATGGCCAAATTCCTTCGCAAAGCCAACGAAGGTCTTTACAATGTACTTACGGATGAGCAATGGGATAAGCACACTGAAGTGGCAGCCTCCTATGCCGACTTCAGGGCTTCTGTAGAAGAATCTCATGCAAAGATTCTTCAGGCCGCCAACCTCACTGATAAACAACTTGGCGACATGAACAAATCTGTAGATGAAATAGCCACTGGACTGCATCAGGAACTCTCCAACATCCTCAAGGCTATTGAATCAGTCCAAGAACATCTTACAGATGATCCCACCTTTGTCAAAAGACTGGATGCATACTTGGCCTCTCAGGCGTCCACCTCCACCAGCATTACTGAGCTTCTAAAGCTCCTTCAGGGGGTAGATCTTCAAGGTCTAAGGACACAGCAAGAGTCCATTCATCAGGCTGTTATTGCATCCAAGGAGCACCTGATCCGAATCTCTTCAGCCTTTGAGTAGCTCTCAACAACACATAATGAGCTGGTCACCCACTACACCACCCAAGTCACTGAACTCACCACCCACCAAAAGGAAATGGCTGCCGAATTAAGTGCCGTGAAGAATGAGACTTCTGAGACAAAGTCTATGGTCTCAGACATCCTATCTATTCTTCAGGCCTCTCATGCTCCTCTAACTCCTCAGTCAGCAGGTGTCTCCACTGAAGTTCCACCATCTGCTGAGGGGGAGAAAAATGATGATGATCCGATCCCTGATCCTACTTCTGCTTTGGTAAATGTCCCTAAGACATCCACCAGTCAACCCCCTCCCATTGACAAAGGGAAGAAAATCATGGTGACTGAAACAAACCCTCCTCCTGAAGCACGCTTAGTCAAGGCTTCAACTGAAAGACGTGTAGATCCTGATGCACCGTTCTATGTTGATTTAGAGGATGGGAGAAGGGTCTATGGGACTCCTGAACAACTTGCTAAAATCTTACACCAAGAAGATCTCAGGAAGGAACAAGAGAAAGAGCAGGAACTCAACAGGTCTGAAATTTCTAAGGTTGCCAAAGAAGTGATTAAGGAGTCTGAGAAAAAGGACATCAAAGGGGATGAGTTTCTCAAGCTTCAGGCTGAACTCCTTAAGGAACACAACAAACAAGCCAAACTTAAGGAAGAAGGGAGGCAGAAAACATATGAGAGGTATGTATGGCACATGACCAAAACCAAGGATGAAGGCACTATCACTGAAATCTTCATTCACAACACCAAACCCCTGAGCATAACGATACATAGAGGTCCAAGAAAGTCTGAACACCTTCCAACAATCAAATTTTCAGACTATGGGTTTAGAGAATGGGATATGATGATGCCCATCCTAATGAAGAAAACCTCAAGCAAAAATGCCCCAAACCTTATCAAGTCTCTGAGTGCCAAGTATGAGGAACTCGCAAGAGAGGCCAAGAGTCTCGGAATTGACCACGATAGGGCACTTGCTTCTCAGGGACTGGCTATCCCTGAACTTACTCAGAAGACCGGGAAGAAAAGAAAAGTTGTGGCTCTTGAACCTGAACAATACATAGCTGCACTTCACTACAACAGGACTACTCCTCAGGGAGTCAAGTTCCGTCCCAACCTGGTCATCAAGGAACCTGAGTATGGTATCTTCTTTGTGGATGAATTTGGTCAGGAAGCCTTTCAAAGAGTCTCTGACATCGATAAAGTGGAAACGATAACACTCCTTGCTTACAAACTGATGGCGCTTAATATCAGGAGTCCTGATAATGAGGAGTTTGTTAGGTTAATGGATCAAATGATGAAGGAACGACCTGATAAAGAGGTGTTGATGTCAAAGAATGCTAAAATTGAACTCATGGGTCTTGTTCAGGAGCCTTAAGTATTTTGTACTTAGAATGATAGGACTTGTAATGATATGAATAAAATGATGAATGTTTTGTAATATCAATGTCCTTATTTATTTTCTAGTACATTCAGTATGAGCAGAAGACTTTAGCTCACTCATACTGATCAAAACACTTAGGCATAATTTATATCCAAATAGGGGGAGATTGTTGGGTTCGTAAAACACCCAATTATCTTAAACAAGATTTGAACAAAAATTATGCCAAGTGTTTACTAAACCGAGAACAATTCAAGTCACTGAGAGAACAGCCTCTCAGTGAGTCATCTTCAGGATGCTTAAGGCGAGATCAATAAAGGACTCACTCTCAGGAAGGCGGTACTCCCTGAGTAGGACTTAAGCCAAAGAAGAAGATGATGGTTCAGTGAGTGTTGGACAAGAACTCACTGAACCCAGTCTCCTCAACAACATTAAAGTGATTGAAGACTGAGGAACCAATGCCTGAAGAATAGGCGGGAACAAAAGGGAAAGATCTGAGAAGATAAGAGTGTCAGACCAAACACTCTTATCTTGTCAGATACCAACCTTCCCTATTGCGGCTAAAAGTCATGGAGTGTCAGCCAACAACTCCCAAAGTCTTATTAGCCCATTCCTATTGGTTCTTGAAAATGACAATTACTGTTTGTAATTGTCAGACACGCTACCTCAACAACTTGTAATATTTTAATCACTTATACTTAGATTACTTGTGTATAAATAGATCAGATGGAGAGAAGTTAAGTGTGCTTTGTATATTGAAAGCTTAGAACTTTTACAAAGTAACTTCTCTCCTACAAAGAGTATACAACTCACTGAGATAGCTCAGTGGGTATATTGTTACCACTGAAGCAAAACTTGAGTTTCGATAGGAGACACCATAAACCCTTGTCTATTCAATCCCAAGTGTTTGTTCCGCAAAACACTTGGGTAATAGATTCTTGGAATTATTTCTAATAAGAATTTAAACGTTGAAAAATATTGTGCTTTTATATTCACGTATTATAACTGTTAGAAATATTCTTTGCATTGATCTCAGTCATAAGCTCACTTAGTTTAACTTAATTGTTATTACTCGGTGTGCTAAGGGAACAACACTGTATCTATGGACGTGCAACTATTAAATATAAGGAGCTGTTGATGTTTGCATGATTCATTATATGTTACTTATGTATTATCATGGGACGGTGAATAAGTTGCATGTATGAATTAATTATTCTTCTTTGCTTCATGTGAAAGAGGTTCCATTGTTTGGTATTCTAGTTTCATGCAAAGTCGATAAAGAAGATTTTATCAGGTCAGTCGTGGCATGAGATTACAAAAGTGAGGGGAAGCATATAAAGTTGATTGGATATTTGGAACAGGTTGGTTCCAACATACAAACACACGGAAGACACACACAAAGGAGATTTTTGGATTTTGGTTTCGGTTCGTAAAGGATTAAAAGCTCGAATTTATTTGTTCTAATTGATTCGAAGAGGATTTTATTGCTTATTTGACGATGAAGTGGAATTTTTCAAGATTGTGTTCTTATCATATTTTTAAACGGCTGACTACGTTTAAAGGTAACTTGTTCGTTCATTCAAGTGGTGACTACGAATTGACAAACACTTGAAGGAGTTACGTTATTATGCTCAGTGTCTCATTGAAGATGAGTTTATTGTCAAGAGATTGCGGTCTCCCTATACGTTAAGTATACGTTCGAAGTCATATTTAGTACAATACATAAGACACAAGGTTGGGTTATTCTACTTCAGCATCAAATTGGTAATGGTTAGTTTTCTTCATCATTACATAAAGCTTACAGAATTGAAGATTCAACAAATGGTTAACATATTGGTTTCAGGGGAAGCTTAAGTATTCAAATGTTTAACCATTTATATGCTACATTGAGGTGAAGGTTTTTATAGCTGCTCGTTGGTATTTTTACTGAAGATTTGGGATTTTTTTGTCTTGAGTTCATTTATAAAAGTAAGCATTTTGGTGTTCTTAATGGTGGGTAATTTGAGACATTAGAAGACTAGATTGGATGTATGGTACTGGCCGGTTCGTGGTTATGAAGATCAATGTTGCTTATTTTTTTCCCCTAGTGGATAATACAAAAAGGAGAAGATGTTTTATAAAGAAGAATGGCAACTTGATGATCCTTGGTAGAGCATGTTATTTAAGTTCACGTGGTGAGCTTAAGGGGAAGATTTCATTCATGGAAGCTCAAGACGAAGGTTTTGTAATTATCAACTAGGGGAAGATTGTTGGGAATTATAATTTAAGTTGATAAGTACAAAACTACAAATGAAGAATGAAACAAGCGTGAAAGATGAAGGACTAAAGAATACAAAGGATGAAAGTTTACAAATACAGAAGATCTTTTATATTATTAGAATATATCCTTTGTAACCCTAATCCTCTAGTATATAAAGAGGATATGGGGCGTGAGTTTTAATACAGATGTTAGAGATGTAACATCCAGGAAAGGTATGTGTGTGCCTAGGCGTCAAGTTCCTACAATGGACGCCTAGGGTTTGTTTTGTATGTTAGTAGTTGTTAGAGATTATGACGAAGAAACCTTGTAGCAATAATAATGATAGTTTAATTTATTCCGCTGCGTATCGTATTTATTCATTATTATTGTGTAATCCCTAGATGAGATCTAACCAATCTCGAGCTATAAATGATCTTTACAAGCCTCAAGGCCTCGTTTGTTTCTTTTCTTTTTCCTTGTGTCGCGAGTTAAAACCAAATGTACCCTTTGTTGGGCTTTTAAAGTCCATAAGCTATTTTATAAGCTAATAAGCCCTCCACAGCCTATTCTTAAACTTAACATAGCTTATATTGATAAGCCATAACACATCACACCCTTTTCTAAATTCAAAACGCAACTAGAATAAAATAAGGACTACGAGTGTAACGCCAAAAGTGCTTGAAGGGTAATAAGTGTCAAAACTCTAGGACTAATAGTAAATGGATAAAATGCTTTGAGGCCCTGTTTTGCCAAACCTCTAAACCTTTATATATAAAGGACTAAAACTGTAATCGACATGTAACATAGGGTATAACGTGTCACTTTTGAAACTGCAGGGTAGAAACTGTCATTTCACAAAAATTAAAGGGTATAAATTGTCATTTTATGAAAGATAAAGGGTATAAACTATCAATACTTGAAATTATAAGGGTATAAAGTGTAGCATTTTATATATTATTACGGAAATATAAACTTAATACCTATCGACTCGGTTTTTGATAAAACTTATATACGGGTTATATCTATTTCGTTAAAGATCGACCGAACCTTAAAAATGAATTATGATAACTTATCATCCACTAACTTTTGAAGCGACTTCAAAATTACAAACATTGTCATTTGTACTTCTCTCGTTCAACCGTACACGTTATTCTAATTCCACTCATAGATTCACAAATAAATATCGATAATCTATATGTTGTACTAGTACTAAAAACATTACGAACGTTAACAAATATACTGAGACTTGACATATCAACCTAGGTCCCGTGTCGAACCGTTTATTTACACTACTTGACTTATTCAGACTACTGTATCACCAAGGTGAGTCATAGCCCCACTTTTACTCGTTTAATTACTTTATAAACTCTTTAGGGGAGATACATGCTCAAATACTTGCTTTGAATTCCACAAGTACTCAAAACATTATATATGGAAACCGTAGAGGGGGGGGTGAATACGTTTTCATTTAAAAACTTAAAAATATTTGCATCAAACTCTCGATCAAGTGTGATGTGATATGAAAAGTGTCAACTATGATCATATAGCATCAAGAGATGAATATAGTAAACTACAACATATGCACAATCAAACCACGACACATAGATAATCAACATAACATAAGCAACTAGCCACACAAGCAAAAACACAATGCAAATATAAAGCGATAAAGAATGAAATGAAAGTAAAGAGATAAGTAAGAAGGCACAAACCGGACATAGTGATTTATAGTGGTTCGGTCACGAAGCTCCACTTCGCCCTACTCCACTCCCCGAGTACCCAACTCGAGAGTTACTTCACTAATCAACAAACTCCCTTCAGGCGGAGAAAACCGTACATGTCGCTTAACTTGTTTTCCGACACTAAGCTAGATGTCGAGTGCTAATCTTAGCTAGCACCAATCTACCACGATCTACCCAATCTACACCATACACGTCGCTTATCCTATTTCCGACACTAAGCTAGATGTCGAGTGCTAATCTTAGCTAGCACCAATCTACCACGATCTACCCGATCTACCCTTGATCCACTTGATCAATACACACAAGCCCAACGGCTTCAAGAGATCTCCAAGATCTCGACAAGATCACAATGATCTTCCCTCACAAACTCTCAAAAGAAAAATGATCTTGATGTATGCTATCATACAATCAAGAGTGTAACAAATGTTACAAGACCTAACAACTACAACTCTTGTATCTTCTTGGATACCTTGAGTTCTTCTCTTGCAAATGAAGAGGAATGATAACACTTTGTATCTACTTGTATACTTTGTGTTCTTCTCTTGCTAATCAAGAGGGATGACAACACTTTGTATCTACTTGGATACTTTGTGTTCTTCTCTTGCTAATCAAGAGGGATGACAACACTTTGTATCTACTTGGATACTTTGTGTTCTTCTCTTGCTAATCAAGAGGGATGACAACACTTTGTATCTACTTGGATACTTTGTGTTCTTCTCTTGCTAATCAAGAGGAATGAAGAGGATCACTTGAATAGATAATTGGATCACTCTTAAACAAACTAAGACTCTCCAAATGATCAAAGAAAGTGTTCTAAGTGAGGGGGATTATACCAGAGAAAAATGACTGGAAAAATCAAGTTGGAAGTGCGAAATGGTCCACTATTTATAGGCAAGGGAAAAACTAGCAGTTACAGACCCACGGCTCCACTAATTGTTGGGATTATTTGGGAAGGATTATTTGGGAATGTTTGGAGCTGTTTTGGGGGGGGGGGGGGAAATTGACTGTTGGGATTTTTAAACTTATTTTTCAAAATAAAACATTTCTTTTTAATTCAAAAATAATTTGTAAAATATATTTTTGAAATAAATGTTTTGTCACATTAAAAATGTGAAATTTAGAGAAAAATATAATCCTTTGATCATTTGTCAAGTAGTAGATTTGTTTGTCCATACCTTGAGTGATTTACGTTGGGATGGAAATCTAGACTTCCTTGAAGTATATTTGAGACGTCGGGAGGTGTTGATGTAAGTATGCATTGATGATTTGTGTTTACAAGTAACTTGCACATTTTACGTTATGTATTACAAGTTACATGTTTGTCATTATTAAAACCGAAGAAATCGTTTTGTTTAAATATCGTAATATTTGCACTAACAATCTCTCCTTTTTTGATGAACAAATATGTAAACCGTAACTCATAGTAAAATGTAAAAGTTACCTGTTTACACTCCCCTTCTCCCCCTTTTGTCGAATCCAAAAGGTAGTTGCCTCGAGCGCTCCCTTGAATTCATTCCCTACTCCCCCTTATTGTACTAGTATCCTTTCTCCCCCGAAAGGCGAGCTTGCATCATCCCAGTGAAGTCTTCTATCACCACTTGTGAAGACGACTCCATGCTATGTATTCAAATACCCCCGAGCTCCTCCTAGCTCAATGCTCTCCTATGGTGATTGAATCCCCTTGTTTATTTACCTTAGTAACTAGTGGATCCATGGATCAAATTCTTACAAAGGCTTTTCCTACATCAAGGGTTAGCTTCGTACAACATAATATATAAAAGAATAGGAGCAGCATTATCGGGATAGAATACACATAGCAAGACATGCATGGGTTAAACTATGTTAACACGTAAGTGTCACAACCCGACCGAAAACCTAAGATGTAATTGTTCAATCAATCACACTAACAAGAACGAGATTCGTTCGTTGACTGACACATAAAATGACTTCTTCCAAGTTTTCATTAGGAAGGCAAGTTCTAACAAACCTTTTGAACAACATAATCATCTACCTAAGATAATTGGTGTTGGGATGGTTTAGATTAATAAATCGTTTGCACTGACAATGAGATGCATGATATATTTTTTTTATAAATATGTGCATGTGATCCTAACAGGATTGGGGTTGGATATCTCTAACAGGTTGAGGTAACGAAGTTCTAGATTCCTAGTTTGGATGATCCTAGTTGTTTGTTAGAGATAATTTGGTGCATGAAGGGTTTAGTGTGATTGTGAGGATTGAAGGTTGTTTAACTAACTATCACTTATCCAAAGTAAGGAGTAGTTGTAAGGTTTGAGTGTGATGATTGATGAGTTGAAGGTTGTAAGGTTTGAGTGTGATGATCTATGGGTTGAAGGTTCTTAAACTAACTATCACTGTCAAGAGTGAAGTTTAGCTAAAAGGTTTGAGTGGGATTGATATAAGGGTTGAAGGTTTTGAAACTAAATATCACTATCAAGAGTGAAGTTTAGTTATAAGGGTTGAGTGTGATGATGAATGATATAAATGTGAGGTTTGAAGATGAGATGCAAGATAAGCTTGCAATGGTGAAGCCTTATAAAGGCAAGAGTTGTGGTTGTAGGGGATAAAGAATGGGATGACCCATTAGTGACTGTGGTGATGATGATGTGTTAGTGCCAAGTTCAAAGGGTGATGAAGGTGATAGGGTTAGTGTAAGAGCTAAAGGTTGTGGTGAACTTGGTGGAGGTAAGGATGTGGAAATCCTAAAGGTGGAGGATGTATTCAAATTAAGATTGGTGGTAGTGTCCTATGGTATAGTGAGGGAATCCTAGGGTGTATGTGAGTTTGCAAAATTTTGCAGGTTTGAGGTTAGGGATGCAGGGATCAGGCGGGAACAGTGAAAATTCATCAAACATAGGCACGGTACCACTAAATACCACACGGTACCGTTAAATTTAACGGTACCATGGCCTTTTTAACGGTACCGTGACCTGGAAGTCACGAATTTTCCTATGAAGCCTAGTTCTGGGTAACTAAAGGGAAGTTTCCTCGGGAATAAGAACCACATTTTTATGTTCTTGAGAGTGTTTGGTGAAAGACTATATGAGTGTGTTTTCGCTCCCCCTAAATCTATGACCATCCGGACAGGATGCAAAAGATAAAGAGGAAAACAAACGTTGACGGAAGCGATGAGCTTAGTAACGTCATGACAAGTGGTGGATAGCATATGATAAACTTCACCTTTGAAGTCACGTAGCTCTTCTCAATCATTGTGAATATTCATAGAATATTATGATGAGGCATGTGATCACGTGGAGATATCCTAAGGGTTATGAAGATAAAATCTTCAAGGTTGTGAGGTGTTGATACAAAAGTTGGGCGTTCCTTGACAGGGCTTCTATTATCGTACCAATTCGAATCTTAATGCTTGATGGAACCTGCACACTAAGAAAAAGAACAAACACCGTTAGGCTTATCGAGGGATTGTCTCCCCCGATTATCCTCCGGCGTGAGAGTAAGTAATCGAATGTAGGGTTTAGTAACGGGTTAGGGTTTATTGAAGATCGTACCTCTACCGAGGGCTGGAATGCCCTTTATATATGCACGAAACCCTAGTAGGTTTCGTGTTCCCTACTCCTCGGCGTGTTAGCCGACATCGGATATTTGGTATATATCTTCTTTATTTAGAAGATACTCCATATATTATCCGGAAATAACTTTGGGCTTGGGCCTTGTCGACCCAAGTCGCATAACTGGTAGTCCAGTTGCGGCCCATACGTGGTGGGCTTAACTGTTAGTATTGTTTACTAATCGGGTTCGTGACCCGGGTATGGACTATACGTCATCATGTCCCCCCAGTCTAGTATGCGCAGGGTAAAACCTGCAGATGCTAGACTAAAATCATGTCGAATTAATTCCTCACGCGTACGCGGGAAGCTTTCAAAAATATACCGCCTAAAAAATACACGTATCATGTATCTAGTCCAAAAAAGTGCAATTTGGGTACCTTGGGAAATGGAGAGGTTGCCCACTTGTCTTGTACCGTCCTTTATCCTAGCCACACGATTTGAGATAGTGGGATACACGTATCACTCATCTGTGGTGGATGGGAAAAGTATATAAACTACCGCCTCTCATTCACTGTGACGTCCACAGTTAAAAAATCGCAATTCCACCATTTTTACATCTTCAAATCTGCTTTCAAGAACGATAATTCATAGGTAATAGCGCGTGCGCACATAGTCTGAATCACAAAATGGTAGCGCAACTTCATGATTTCCATTCTAACATAACCGAGGATGAACTGATTCAGTTCACCTCGGATTACTTCATTCCTATGGGCCTGCGTCCCGAGGTACCAGGTCCGAATGACACCATCGCGGATTTCCCTGCCGGGAAGGTGGGGTTATATACGCGCTTTTTCGAGTGGGCGAATCAGCGCGTCCCCATCTCCGTGTTATTGAGTGACATACTCCATTATTACGACCTCCACATCTCCCAGTTGCATTGTATTGGAGCTGGGAAGATTGCTAATTTTGAGGTGAACTGTCGCTTGTTAGCGGTTCACCCATCCCTCCACTTATTCCGCGCGTTCTATCACGCGACGTGGTCCAATGGGTGGGTTACCTTCTCCAAGCGCGTAGGCAAGTTACAGTGCTATGTGCAGAAGGTGGATAAACTCAAGGACTGGAGGGAGAAGTTCTTTTGGGTTGATGATGCTGTCTTCCCCTCCAAATTTCAATTCTACACCCGTGCCAATCTGCCCAAGGATGAGCGCCCCCCTGAGACGTGGTATAACGTGGATCATGCGGCGATAATAGATGAGAATCGCCTTCCGATCAAACCGTATCCGGAAGCGTTCCTGGTGCACATGGGCATCAGTCGCAACTATTTTGAGCATGAGACAGAAGTTCCCACATTCTTGAATGCGGATGGCACGGGTGGGTGCTCCTTCTATCGCCTTACTGTCGTTATTATTGTAAGCGTTTCTTCGTCTTTCATACTTTATGTAACTTGCTTCTTTTTGTCTATTTTATGCGCAGAGATGGATCTTTTTTCGGTTGTACGTCTGGAGAATCCGCGTTCCGTGGCAGTGGGAGTGCGTCCTTTGGGGGATGGCGAGCAGACTATTCTGCAGGCGACAGCAGGGCGCGTCGTGGATTTGGTTATCCCAGATCCCGAAGGCTCCCCTGATGTGATAGTAGCTGAGCCAATACAGGAGGTGGCTCCTCCTGTGCAGCCAGGTCCTGACGCTGCGTAGCCTCCTCTTCCCGAGACGGTGATCCATTTAGAGGAGACTGACAGTGAGATGTGGGAGAGCTCTCCACTGACGCGTAAGAGAGCGCTTAGTGGTGATGGTGAAGGTCCTTCCAAGAGGCCGCGGACTGAGGCTGGGGGAAGCTCGTCTTTTACTGAGGTGCAGGTGAAGTAAGTACCTTAGTTATTAGCTGTAAACTTTTGTCAAGTTATATTTTGTGCTAACTTTGTTCCTTCGTGTCCTCAGTGTGGATGCTGAGAAGTCTGGTGGAGGTGTGTCCACGACTGAGACTGAGAAGGAGAAGGACGTGTCCTCGACTCCTCCCCCTATGTAAGTATTTTTTAGCAATTCCTTAGGATTTTGTGTATGCTTGACCGTGCGCTAACCTTGTTTCTTGATGCTTTGTGCAGTGAACAGCCTGTGGAGGATGCTGGCGTCCTAGATGGGAGTGCGCCACCCGAGGTGAGTCATGCTCTGGACGGGGCTCGTTCACCGAGGGATGTTGAAGTGGAGTCAAGTCCATTTGACTCTACGATGGAGGAGCTTGCCTCTATAGCTGTGCGCCAGTCTGAGCTGGTGGCGCAAGCAAGGGTGTACAAGTCTGAGGAAGTTTCCAGGCTGCAGGCGCAATTAGCGTCTGTGCAGGCTGAATTAGCAAGCTCTAAAGCTGAGCAGCTGAGCTCCAAGGCTAAACTGGAGCGCGCAGAGGCGTCTGCGCGAAAAATGGGTGAGGAGAAGGTCATGGTGATGGCTGAGCTGGAGCGAGAGCGTGCTCATGCGGACCGTCAGAGGCGTAACTCCTTATGGGCGCTGAAGTACTTGGAACAGAATAGGAGCAAGCACTTTGCCAATATTGAGGAGTTTCGCAGTCGCGTGGAGCTTGCGCTGAAGACGCAGGAGGAGAAGCTCCGCAAGCTCAGCATCGAGTATGATGAGGAGCTATACCCTCACATGGTTCAGGCCATAGCTGAGCGCAGGTACATGATGCTTTTATCTCTTTATAGCTTGTGTATATTTGAGACCCTTTTTCTTATTAACACTTGTGTTATTTCGTAGGTGGTTGATCAGTCATGGTCTTCGCCTGGCCGCCATGTGTACGCTGGAGCATCCTGAGGTCACCGCATCCTTTGGGAAGGTTGTGAATTGCGCTATTGCGCACGGTGAGACCTCGGCCGTAGACAAGCTTGCGGAGGCCAAGTTGCTGACTGTGCCGCTTGCTGAGGTGCCTGGGTATAAGGCGAATGCCCATGCTGAGCTTGTTGCTGCCATGGATGAGCTAAAGAAGCTTGAGCTTCCGCATATCGCTCTCTTGGAGCGTGATCAGGACCAGCCAATCAGCGTGATCATGGCGGGGCTTACTCTTCCTAGGCATCTGCAGGATGATGCAGATCAGCAGGTGGACTTCTACTTGAAGCCTGATGTAACGCAGTTGAAGGTACCCATTTTTGCCCAGCCTCGTGACATTCTGAATCCTTTCCTTCTTGAGAAAGAGATTTCTTTGCAAAGGTCGCTAAATGCGCATGTTTCCAGGGTCGCACGAAAGAAAGGCGAGAAAGGAAAGGCCATTCTGTGCGGCATAGGCGCTGCGCATCAGCCTAGATCCGATGCTGTGCCAGTCTGCGTGGCCACTGTTTCCCTTAATGATGCAGAGTTGTTGAAGAGGCTCGCGGATGCAAAGGAAGCGGCTTTGAGCGGGGGCTCTAGCCAGTTAAGGCGTACATATAGTATTTAACTTTTTTGTACAAGTCTTTTTGTAGAAACGTATTCTATAAATAAAAGGTTACTTTTTGTACTTGGTGTTTTTGTAACTTCTAAATACTTATGCTTTTGACCTCGTAGATCTTGTATGACTTATGTATCTTTGCGTGAAGATATCTTTAAGTGTCTAAGCGTATTTAGAAAGAGAAGAATCATAATCGTGTATGAATTTCCTTAAATATTGACCGTAGTCGTGTATTGAATTTGTCTAACTTATTGTAAAGAAAGAAATCATAGTCGTCTATGTATTTTTGTAATTTTACTTGTCGTATTTTACTTTAAGGAGTCAAGAGTCTTGACTTCCTGAGTTGTTAAACGCGCACAGTGTGCCCTTTTGCGCATCCGTCGTGGGGTGCGTAAGGAACTTGCGCCAACGTCTTGAGCGCAAGGTGTTTAACAAGGATTCGTGATCCAATGTTGATGGGTTTGCAACCCTCTTACTCAACGAGTTGTTTATTAGGTTAACTCATCCTTTCTGCCATCGTGGGTCTTAGTGTGTGCATGCACGCCATGTAGGCAAGATTATAACAATATTGAAACACGATGATAAAAGATGCAAACAATAAAGTTAAATGTGTTATGGAGTTAGCTAGAAACCATAACGTTTTATTAATACTTGCAAGTTTTGAAAAAGAATACTTATCTAGATAATACTTAAAAAATAAAATTACATGGATCTTTATTGGGGGCACTTTCTAAAGCGCATGAGTGTCCATGTTGGGCCGTAGCCTTCTTCAAAGATAGCACCGTTTAAGGTTGCGGACGTTCCATGTTCGCTGTAGCTTACGTCCATCCTTGTCGCGTAGCTTGTACGCTCCATTGCCAAGTGCTTCCATGACCTCGTAAGGTCCTTCCCACTTTGGTCCTAGCTTACCAGTGTCTTCTGATCGGCTTGAGTCATTGTCGCGGTATACGAAGTCGCCTGGTCTGAATGAAGTGCTGCGTACTTTGGTATCATAGTATTTTTTCATTCTCGACTTGGCTTTCTCTTCGCGTATTGCTGCGCGTTCACGTCGCTCTTCCAATAGATCTAAGTCTATGCGCCGCTCATCATCATTGGTTGCCATGTTAACTTCCGCAGTATGGATGGTTGGCATGCCAATTTCAGCTGGTATTACAGCTTCTGTCCCATAGACCAAAGAGAAGGGGGTGTCCCTGTTGCTAACCTTGATGGTTGTTCGGTGCGCCCAGAGAACATGTGATAGTTCTTCTACCCATCTACCTTTGTGTCTGTCCAGGCGCGCTTTGATTCCTTCGCCTAGGCTTCTGTTTGCGCGCTCAACCAGACCATTGGTTTGTGGATGAGTTACTGATGCAAAGTGTTGCGTGATGTTCAGTTGTTCGCACCAATCTTTGAACGGGTTATCACGGAATTGTTTTCCGTTATCCGAGATAATTTCTCCAGGCAATCCAAAACGACATACTATGTTGTCCCACACGAATCGTTTCACCTGGTTACCTGTTATAGTCGCTACTGCCTTTGCTTCGATCCACTTGGTAAAGTAATCTATTGCCACAATGAGGAATTTCAATCCTCCTGCGGCAATGGGGAAAGGTCCAGCGATGTCGATACCCCATTTGTAGAAGGGCCATGGCGATGTAATAGGTGTTAGTTCATGTTGTGGTCGGCGCGGAATAGGTCTGTGAACTTGGCAATCATTGCACTTCCGTACCAAGTCACGTGCGTCACGGTGCATAGTTGGCCAATAGTATCTAGACCTTAGGGCGCGCGCTACAATGGACCGTGGTCCTGAGTGCATGCTGCAGGAGCCTGCGTGGATCTCTCGAAGTACATAGTCTGCCTGGAGAGGTCCAACACACCTAAGCCATGGTTGTAGGAATGAGCGTCTATATAAGACGTCGTCTCTGAGCTCGAATCGCTGCGCTGTGCGTCGGATTCTTCGAGCTTCCTTCTGTTCTTGGGGAAGTATGCCCTTGCTGATGAAGTCAATGATCGGTGTCATCCACGTAGGATTTTCCTCTTCTATCACCGTGGATATTTCCATCTCTGTGATTGACTTGTTTTTCAAGGTTTCCACCAAAACTTGTTTTGATAGATGCGCAAAACTGGTGGATGCAATCTTGCTCAGCGCATCTGCTTTCCTATTTTCACTCCTGGGAACCTGCTTGATGATAAATCTATCGAAGTTTTGGATCAGAGATTTGGTCTTTTCGAGGTATTGGATCATGTGTTCCTCCTTTGCTATATATTCTCCTGACACGTGGTTAGCCACTAGCCGCGAATCGACATTTACTTCAAGGTTGCGTGCACCCATTTGAGTTGCGATGCGTAACCCAGCTAGGAGTGCTTCGTATTCTGCCTCGTTGTTCGTGGCTGTGAATTCGAAACGCAGTGCGTAGGTGAATTCAACTCCTTCTGGGTTGGTGAGAATAAGGCCACCTCCTGATCCATCTACGCATGAGGATCCATCAGTAAATAGAATCCATGGTTCTTGAAGTTCCTCCTTGCTTGTCGCAGGTGGAGTGTCTGTATCCGGCTTCTCAATGATGAAGTCGGCCAATATCTGCCCTTTAAGTGCAGTGCGCGGTCTGTATGATATGTTATGCTCACCCAGTAACACACTCCATTTTTGTAGGCGTCCCGATGCGTCGGGTTTCGATATAACCTGTTTGATGGGTTGGTCTGTGATAACAGCGATTGGATGCGCCTGGAAGTACCTGCGCAGTCTTTTCGCTGCAAACACTAAGGCTAGGACCAATTTCTCCATTGCAGTGTAGTTAATCTCCGTTTTCTTCAGCGCCTTACTAACAAAATAGATGGGTGTTTGGACGGAGTTCCTGTCTGTCAATAGCACTGCGCTGACTGCTCCTTGGGTCGCAGATAGATACATGATAAGCTCTTCCCCTGGTCTGGGTGCGACAAGTTTTGGGAGTGCTGCTATGTGTTGTTTGAGCTGTTGGAAGGCTTCTTCTGCTTCCGTAGTCCACCTGAAGTCTCCCTTTTTGGTGCACTTCTTGAGTGTCTTGAATAGGGGAAGTGACTTGTCTGCTGATTTGGATAAAAAATCGATTCAGTCCGGCTAGCTTGCCGTTTAGTGACTGAACTTCTTTCAGTGTGCGCGGTGAGGGGAGGTCAATGACTGCTTGAGTCTTCTCTGGGCAAGGCTTGATCCCATCGGGTTCTATCAAATACCCGAGAAACATGCCTTCCGTAGCGCCAAACGTACACTTTTTGGGGTTCAATTTCATGTTGATTCTCCTGAGTGTTTTGAACGTTTCCTCCATGTCGCGCACTAGCTCTTCCTCTGTATGGCTTTTGATGACGAGATCATCGACGTAGACTTCCAAGTTGCGTCCCACTTGCTTCTCGAACGCAGTGTCCACCAATCTTTGGTATGTTGCTCCTGCGTTTTTTAGGCCGAAGGGCATCTTTGTGTAGCAGTAGACCCCTTGACTTGTGTGGAAGTCCGTCTTTTCTTCGTCTTCCTCCGCCATTTGAATTTGGTGGTATCCCTTATATGCGTCCAGGAAGCATTTGAAGGGATATCCACACAGAGACTCGATCTTCCAGTCTATCTCTGGAAGCGGGTAGCAGTCCTGTGGACATGCTTTATTCAGGTCTGTGAAGTCTACGCACATCCTCCAACTGCCATCGCTCTTCTTTACCATCACTGGGTTAGAGAGCCAGTCATGGTAGTAGACTTCACGCATGATGCCTGCATCTACTAGTTTATGTACATCTTCCAGGATGGCTTTTGCGCGGTCTGGAGCTTGTCCGCGCTTTTTCTGTCGTATTGGAGGATATCCTTGTCGGATTTGCAGCTTATGTTCTGTGATGGAGCGTGGCACTCCTGTCATATGCTTTGGTTCCCATGCAAAAATATCCAAATTATTTTGCAAGAGTGCGCATATAGCTGATCTGCCTTTGTCAGACAGAGACCCGCCAATAGATACCTGTTGATCCGGGTATTCAGGGTGAATGGCGACCGTTAGGTTTGGGACTTTAATTGCGCGCTGTTCTGGAACAACGCTTACGTCACTTGTCACTGTGTTGCATTCTTTGGGTGGTATGGTGGTATTGTAAAGGGTAACAATACCTCCTTCCACTGGGAACTTTAGCATCCCGTGCGCTGTGGATGGCACGGCGCGGATAGATGATATTCCAGGTCTCCCAATGATACCATTGTACGGAGAGGGGGATCTGATTATCATGAAGTCCATCCAGGTAACTGTAGAGTGTGGTTTGTCACCAACTTCTACAAATAGACGCAATTGCCCCGTGGGCCATATCTTCTCCACTGTGAAGCCAGTGAGCGGTGATGTGGCTGGGATCAACTGACTCTGTATCTCAGGTCACAGTTTCTTGAAGCAGTGTTCATATATAATATTAGCGGATGCACCTCCATCTATATACATGCGACGGATGTCGTGACCCCCCGTATGTATTTCAATGGTAAGTGGATCCACCACTGCGTTGTTCGCAGTCAGGGAGGGGAAAGAAATCTCATTTTCCTTAGAAAAACGTTGACTGACCTTCTGTCTTGTCGCGCGCGGCCATGGCTGTATCATGTAGATGATGTCTGCCTTTTCTCTTGGCGTCTCTTTCTTGGCCACTGGTTTTGGTTTGTCTTTCCCTTCTCTGATGTTTTTTACGAGGTGGTCCATCTTTCCCTCCTTTACCAATTTGTCAATCAATTGGCGCAGTTGGACGCAATCGTTAGTTGTGTGGCCCTTCTGTCCATGGTATTCGCAATAACCATTCCCTATGCGCTTATCCTCTGGGGTGCGGATTGGCGGTGGTTTCGGGAAGTTCGCACCCTCCGTCACAAGTATCTCCCTTGGGGTTTTTGTGAGGGGTGTGTATCTATCATTGTCTCTTCCACTCCCTTGGTTGCGATAGCCTCTGCTGCGGCTGTTACGATTGCCACCCTGGTCATTGGATTGTCTCCTTGACTCTTCTTGTGGTCTATGGTTCGAATAGCCTTTTTTGCTATCCGCAGCGGCTTCTTCTCCTTGGACGAAAGACCTCGTGCGCTTCATGAGTTCGTCAAAGGTTAGGGGAACTTTATCGTTTAGCTTTTTTATCAAATCTGGGTTATTGATTGCATTCATAAAACCCGATATTTTTAGTATCTCTGGACACGCCTTGACTTTCATGCACTCGTCCTTGAAGCGTTCCATGAAAGCGCTTGTGGATTTCCCTTGTCACTGTTTAACCCTAGCAAGTTCTACAGGGTTTTTGGCGCACTTCTTCCTTTGAGTGAAGTTTAAGCGAAACGCTCTGCGCAACTCTTCAAACCCACCAATGCTTCTGCGTGGAAGCTTACTAAACCAGTTGCGCGCATTCCCTACTAATGTGGAGTTGAACATATGGCACCACACAGGCTGTGGCCAATTTTCGATAGTAGCTGCTGATTCGAAAATTTTTAGGTGATCATCAGGATCACCTGTCCCATCATATGTTTTGACATTAGCAGGCATGCGCCTTTTCTTATTCTCAGAAAAGTCACTGATGCGCCTAGTAAACGCATCAACCTTTTGGCGACGCCAGGGAAGAGACATGTCTTCATCATCCTGGTCGCGGTATTTCCCTCTTGATTTCCAGTGTCCGGTTTCTTTATCCTCGTTGTCCGAGGAATCACTCGAAGATGAGCGAACTCTTTTGTGACGCTTGCGTCGACTATCATCAGAATCTGAGCTTGCTCCTCTGCGGCGCTTGCGCCGACTATCATCAGAATTTGAACTTGAGGGGCTTTCGCTTGGGGAGCACCGTCGCCCAAGCCTATCTTGGATTCTGCGACTGCCAAGCCTAGCGTGGACATTGGCGCGCCGTTCCCCATCTTCACGCTCCTCCAGGTGCTGAAAGTCGGCTGTTTCTTCGTCCACAACCTTCCTTCCAATCCTGGTGAACACTGGTTGCTTGCGGCTATCCTTCTCGCGTCTTTCCTTTCGGTAGCGCGGTGGGGATGCATCAGGATTAGGGTCAAAGTTGAGTCTGGCGTGCAAACTTTGGCTTGACCTTTTCTTTGCCTCCTCTCGCATGAGTGCAGTCAAGGCCTCGTAGTTTTGAGATACGAAGTCACTTGGGGCCAACTCGGGAGTGACTCCTTCTAGCGCGAAGGAGTCTGTTTCCAAAGCAGGATCCTTGTTACGGACAGGCGCGTTGGGAGGTTCAGTGAAGTTCACCTCTGGCATGGCAAGAGGAGTGCGCTCCAGTTCTATCTCGCTAGTACTTGTTGTAATAGCGGGAGTAACCCTGGTAAGCGATTCTACTGCAGGGAAGATCAAGTTTGGGTGCGCTCCTAAGCTTTGAGGCGTGCTGGTTGTCCCAGAGGCTTGCTTAGAGGCCGCATCAGTTTGATGCTTCTTCCCTAGCAGGTCGTCCTGCGTTTTCTTCCCATGCGGACTCTTATGACTTCCGTGTTTCGTCATTCTAGTTCTCGGTAAAAATCTTAGTGTAGGGTCCCACGGATGGCGCCACTTGTTGATACAAAAGTTGGGCGTTCCTTGACAGGGCTTCTATTATCGTACCAATTCGAATCTTAATGCTTGATGGAACCTGCGCACTAAGAAAAAGAACAAACACCGTTAGGCTTATCGAGGGATTGTCTCCCCCGATTATCCTCCGGCGTGAGAGTAAGTAATCGAATGTAGGGTTTAGTAAAGGGTTAGGGTTTATTGAAGATCGTACCTCTACCGAGGGCTGGAATGCCCTTTATATATGCACGAAACCCTAGTAGGTTTCGTGTTCCCTACTCCTCGGCGTGTTAGCCGACATCGGATATTTGGTATATATCTTCTTTATTTAGAAGATACTCCATATATTATCCGGAAATAACTTTGGGCTTGGGCCTTGTCGACCCAAGTCGCATAACTGGTAGTCCAGTTGCGGCCCATACGTGGTGGGCTTAACTGTTAGTATTGTTTACTAATCGGGTTCGTGACCCGGGTATGGACTATACGTCATCATGAGGTTAGTGATAAGGTTCTAGTGGGGTTATCTATGTTGATGAAGAAGGGTTATCTCAACGTGTCATAGCGGTTCTTCGTTTGAAGTGTGTGGAAGATGAGTGGGATGCGGAGGCATTGATAATGTTTAGTACCATGCGGAAGTGAAAGGGAAAAAGGCCAAGGAATCAGATGATAGATAGAATCTATTCTGATAGGAGACGGTTTTGGTTCAAGACTACATCGAGTGGGTTTTGATAGTGTTGGTGAGAATTGAAAACAAGATTTTTGACAGAGAAATTTCACATATGTTGTGATTTTTCTGGACCTTAGATTAAAAGAATTTATACCAAATAAATTCCTTTATGAATGAATCCAACTGGATTTGGTGAACGTTGATCGAGAACGAGAGATGACATTTAATTGCATTTCGCAAATTAAATATACTTTAAATATTTTGGATGAAATATTTAAGTTGTCATTAGAATTTAAGAGGACTTTACGATTAAGTCTCGCTGATTTAGTGAGACTTTTCGATATGAGGAGAGAATTTATACCTAATAAATTATTTGAACGGTACTGGACGAAAAGAGATGACTTTTATATTTCCGAGGAAATACATAGGTAGTCATTAGAGTGATGTGAAGAATGACTCAATATTTCCAGTGAAATATTTAAAGAGTCATGAGACGAGACACACGAGATGACTTCAATATTTCCAGTGAAATATTTAAATAGTCATAAGATTTATGGAATATGTTCCATCATTCCTAGACCTAGACGGAGGTGGTTCGGGGATTCTCTGTTGAGAGGTTTGGTTGATTTACGGATTTCGATGTGCTTCGCACGTGAGTGTTTCATGAGGTTTTGAAAGACGTAAAGCTAGGCCTATGGTGCTGATTCGCAGCAGGGTTTGGGATATTAAGACGTGTATACTCACACGATGGTGAAAGGAACTACTAATTACTTATATAGTAACTCGTGAGTCCTTTGTCACCCGAGGGCAGATGTTAGCTTTTAGCTTTTGGACGTGCTTTTTAACATATGTTGTTAAAAGGCTTGAATATGATGTTTCGGATATGACATTTAACAATTGCAATCGCAAGTTAAACTTACTTGAATATTTCGGATGAAATATTTAAGTTGTCAATCCTACTCCGAGTTCTACTAGGTTTGTATCTAACCTTCCCATGACAAAAGTGTGTATAACTTGGACGAAGGCGAAGTAATGACTAGGGAATTAGGACAACTTCGCGACTACTCTAACTTATAGGTTTTGACACTAGTGTATGACTCTATGACTTCTAAGGGTTCATAGTGATGGGCATACCTAATTCCTAATGTGTCAAAAGAGCATAGTGTGGGTGCAAACTTTACAAGCAAATCATGTAAAATGCACATAAGGAATAAATGCAAGCATCATGCAAAACATGATAATCATTTAGCATTTAAGATCATTAAGATATTTAACCATATCTTACGAGAACATGTTATCATTTTGAAACACGTATGTGGGATGCAAGCAATCTAGGTTTGCTAAGGCAGATCCTAATTGCTACTTGTTCAAGATGAAATCCTAACGGGAGATATAGTTCACCGATGTAAACTATCTCTAGTCAAATGTAGGAATGAAATTTTTTCAAGTTAGAGAATGAGTATGAGACTATCACTAGTGGTGCTCAATTAAGGCTAAACAAGACCATTTTTACGGGTTATACACGAACCCAACTTCTCTCCTGGAAGCAATTCAACCGTTAGGTCAAATTGAATTTCTAGTGCGATAGGTTCTCCAGTAGTCATTCTCATGTTAGAAAAATTCAAATTCCTATATTTGCCTATTGAAGTGTAGCAAAGATGATATTAGCTTATTTCGCTAATACATGGCCTAATATGACTCAACTAACCATACTTTGAAAGTCGGTTAAAAGAATGACATGTCTTACACAACTCCTAACAAAGGCAAGCGAAATATTTTTATTTCGTGTTTGAGATTTAGAGGTTATTTGATGGAGATGGTGTATTTTATGATCTCTTGGACATCATCTTTGTTTGTTGTGTTGTTGCATGTTATTTTACCATGATTTGGTTTCCTAGAACCAAGAGACACTCTAATGTGATACAATGTCGAACCTACTACATCGTGTGTGTTTCAAGAATGCTCCTTTGCATATCTTGAGAAAGAATCTAGTAAAGGTTATTTACCTCAGTAGATCTTGTGAGTATTATATTTGAAATGAGACATATTGTATATTTCAACAAATATGCTTTTCTAAGAGGAAACTTATCACTCTTACGAATGCTTAATGAAACAAGTATTTTAGTGTATGACCAATTTTACTTGTTTATGCAACGACACATGTTGTATTAGGTTATTATTCAACTCTAATATCCAATATTTGTTAACAAGATGCAATGTATTCTCTTGTAACATAACCATTCATGTTACAAAGACAATAAGATGCATAGGATATAAGTTATCCTTTGTCAATCTTTTGATGAGATAAATACATGTGATATTCTCAAAGATTGATGACTTACATAATAGTTAATAACATATTATGTGTGACCCTTTTACTAGACATGTGATTTTGAGTGTTGAGTCGTTTATGAGCAAAGTTTACATATGTTGTTTGTTTGCTCGTGTTTGGTTTTTCGGAAATGACACATTTACTAATTGCATTGCAATGTAAATTACTTGTCTATTTCGGATGAAACATCCAAGTTGTCAATCCTACTTAGTTGTGTATTTTATGCATCTTTTAAACATATTAGTTTAAAGTTTAGAACACACCTATTGGACAAGAAGACTCAATATGGCATCTTCAACACAAGTGTGAGTTATGATCCGATGCATATTATTTTCGTCTTGAGAAGAAGTCATTATTTTCATAACAATCGAGTGTGATTGAGTATGTAGATTCAAGATAATACTTTTCATCATATTTTGATGTTATCTTGAAGCTATACAAATAATGACTCCAATTTCATGTCCATACTCGAAAACTTGTCAATTAGATCCGATAATGATATCAATCATAATTTGAATAATGAATTGATATGTACTCGAAATCTTTCTTGACCCTCACGATCACTCTTTTAAAAGGAAAATAAAAATATGAGGAATGTGTTCCATTTATTCTAACACTAGTTGTATGTGTGAGGTTAATGACATATTAAGTTACTACTTTGATATTGTCATTTATTTTTATTTGAGAAAAACTATTTTTATTATTAAGTATAATATTCTTAGTTTTTTGACACCTCATTGGTATAAAAATAATTATCTTAACTATTTTTATACAACATACGTAAAATACTAAATGTTTAAAACATTGTGTATATGTGTTAGATCAATGCAAGTTTAATACATTTTCTTTTACTTAAATACTAATGTATTAATATGATCTTTTATCTTGTTTAGACAACCCATGGTCAAGCAAGACAAAATGATGTAATGTTTTAGAGATCATGTTACGGATTTTATGAAAGTGTTAAGTATTTTGGGGTGATATACTTTTTACACTTAAACCTTTGGAAAAATAATTGTGTAAGACAATATCTTTCGACACACATGATCTACCAACTTAGTTTCTATTCCTAAGAAGGTTACTAAACCATTTTAAAAATTTGCAACAAATGCAAGAAAAATGGTCTATGCCTATATGCAATGCAAACTAATTACTTAATATAGTGCAAGTAATTTAGCATGAGCCTTATAAATGCATAAACCAGAAAGCTGTAATAAACAAATAGCAACATGGCATGAAATACACTTATGCTTATAGATAAAATTAGCTTAACTAAGGATAACAATAAGCATACAAAAATATTAACCAACAATGCTAAGACACAAATAAAAACAAATAGCCATTTAGGTTAACACACAAAAATACTTATCGTCATTTTGTGTATTAAGTATAGCAATGTATACTTAGCTTGATTTTATTTGACAATGAATTGGTTTCCTCCCCATTTCAAAGATTTGATCATGTTCAACACCTTGAAACTGTGAATACATCAACGTGTGATGTTCACTTTGTAATTTGACAAAAAATTTGTGCAATCGGCATGACCAGAAAAGACTCTCTGTTACGAATTAAAGACTCTCATAAAATTTATTTTACAATCACTTTCTAAAAGTATTTTTAAGTGAAAGTAGACTCAATTACGTTTAAAATGATAGGTGGCACAACTCCTACGGACTTACAGTTGATTTTATACGAATTTTTGAAAATTACCGAATTCTGAAAAACAGACGAAGGTACCGTTAAATTTAGTGGTACCGTCCATATTTAATGGAACCGTCCATTATATTTAACGGTGTTGTCCCAGTTATTTCAGTTTTGAACAGAACCAACTTTTATTAATTTAAGAAAACCTTCAAGCTAGTATGACAACGTACACTTAACAACAAAACTTGTAAATATTAAGCAACTAAATACTTTTCATATTTTTATCATCGTCATGGGTAATTTGATACATGGATCGTAGTCAATTTTGAAAACCATTTGTTTTAAAATTTTGAGCGACCTAGCTCTGGTACCAATTGTGGAAACCGTAGAGGGGGGTGAATATGTTTCCATTTAAAAACTTAAAAATATTTGTATCAAACTCCCGATCAAGTGTGATGTGATATGAAAAGTGTCAACAATGATCATATAGCATCAAGAGATGAATATAGTAAACTACAAAATATGCACAATCAAACCACGACACAGAGATAATCAACATAACATAAGCAACTATCCACACAAGCAAAAACACAATGCAAATATAAAGCGATAAAGAATGAAATGAAAGTAAAGAGATAAGTAAGAAGGCGCAAACCGGACACAGTGATTTATAGTGGTTTGGTCACGAAGCTCCTCTTCGCCCTACTCCATTCCTCGAGTACCCAACTCGAGAGTTACTTCACTAATCAACAAACTCCCTTCAGGCAGAGAAAACCGTACACGTCGCTTAACTTGTTTTCCGACACTAAGCTAGATGTGGAGTGCTAATCTTAGCTAGCACCAATCTACCACGATCTACCCGATCTACACCATACACGTCGCTTATCCTATTTCCGACACTAAGCTAGATGTCGAGTGCTAATCTTAGCTAGCACCAATCTACCACGATCTACCCGATCTACCCTTGATCCACTTGATCAATACACACAAGCCCAATGGCTTCAAGAGATCTCCAAGATCTCGACAAGATCACAATGATCTTCCCATACAAACTCTCAAAAGAAAAATGATCTTGATGTATGCTATCATACAATCAAGAGTGTAACAAATGTTACAAGACCTAACAACTACAACTCTTGTATCTTCTTGGATACCTTGAGTTCTTCTCTTGTAAATGAAGAGGAATGGTAACACTTTGTATCTACTTGGATACTTTGTGTTCTTCTCTTGCTAATCAAGAGGGATGACAACACTTTGTATCTACTTGGATACTTTGTGTTCTTCTCTTGCTAATCAAGAGGGATGACAACACTTTGTATCTACTTTGTAGGTTACGACTAAATCTCAAACACACACTCAATAAGACATTTAAGAACATGTACTACTACTATAGATTATGCTACGTATGAGATGTATAAGCTAATAAGCACTACTAAATAAGATAAGAGAATAAGATGAGAAGAAGAAGAATAAGAAGTGATCGGCTTTTCAATTAATCAAACTTTACACGAACATAGCTTCCGCACATGACATGAAAAACCAACAACAATAATGTATCCCTTGCCTTGTATTTATAGGCAATGGGAGGGGAATCATTCTAGGAATATTCCCATGCATGTTACTAACATGAACTTTCTAATGTGACCGGTCCATGGATTACTAATGGACCGGTCCATAATAACAAACAATATAATCCTATTAAACTTGCAACATTATAAATGAACAAGACTTGTAAATATTTAAGACATGTTCCTAACAATCTCCCCCTAAGTCTTGATCATCAATGTTGCCTGACGTCTTCTTTGCTTCTTAGGCTTCCGACGTCTTTATAATCTTTGTTTCTTTGTTCTTGAATAATGATGATATGATGTTGTCTCTTTCTGCCAATCTCCAACGTCTTCTCGTCTTCTCCATCATGCTCATATATCTTTGACTTGTTAACCGCAACATGTTCTCACGTTTCAATCTTAAACTTGTAAAAGGTTGATGTGCTTGAACTTTTGACTTTACAATATCATATGTTGAACTTGTGATGTTACTGAGTCTTTGTGATAACATTTCTTCAACATATGAACATGATGGAGTCTTGATGGTCGAACTCCAGCTCCACAGCAGCAGCAACAGCACGAACCAACCGGTACTTACAGGCTCAGACTTGAGATCATCAACAGCATAGTGTGAAGACTTTCTCAAATCCTAACCTAGACCGTTCTGAACCGGATTCCCCCGAAAGGGATTACACGGACACACCGAAGTGCACCCACGATTCAGTGAGTCGCTGGAGATCACCCGACGACTGTAGACCGTTTGGAGCAAACACTAAGCGTAACCCACAAGGAGTTACCGAAGTGACCTGCTGACAGAGTTGTTTGATGTTGCTCTGGCAGGATTTCCATTCAATCATTGATAATCACAATTGTGACTTTTCTCATGAATGTTCTTGGCAGATTGCTGAGATCTGCGAAGGACACTTTTCCTAATTTACACCTGATGCCCATGATGTAGAACACCAGAGTAATTCTAAGTGTACCTAAGAGATCTTTTGATGAATCTCATGGCTCTAGACTCAATTTGTGCACATTTGTTTGGTCATCGGAGGCGTGGAGCAGATTGCCTCCTTTTCAATATCAACACTCTCGTAGTGAGAGGTCGATAGATTATGAAGGGTTCTCCGTGTGAATGAAACAAATGCCTTTTGAGAGACACTTGAGTGGCTTAGAAGGTTTTTTAGTGCGTCACTGGGTCCATGACGTCTTTAGTCTTCAATACCGGTGATGCTCATCAACCAGTAGATTATGAATTGAACCCGGTGTCTGCCCTAAGGTTGAACAAATGGAGGGCTATTTCTTTTCACCCTTTTCTTTACTTTTCTTTTTAATTCTTCAACCCCTTCTTTCTCCGTTCATTCATTTACTCCTTTTTATATCATACCTAGGACTTTCTAGTTCTAAACTATTGGTATTGTCCTTGGGTAGATCCCTCCGGCTCTGGCGGATCATAGGACGGTTTTCCCTAACCTTAGTCACCTTATAACTCCATGACTATCCTAATGATGCCATATACCAAACCTTTTGAAAATCTCTCAAAGTGTCGATAATTGTAAAGACATTTTGTTGACACCTTGAGAGTTTGATGATTTTCAGAAATACTCCCCCTTAACATGTGCTCATTAATATTAAATTTTGAAATTTGCACATGCCGGAAAGAGTTGGCACTTTTGAATTGATTGACTTTCAATGAACCTGATCGTTGCGAGACACGCTTACATCACCAGTTAGACTGGCTTGAAATTATTACCCGTCCAGATCAGATCCAAAGATTATCGCTCGAAATCGGTACATTCTACTCAGACACGTCCTTTGCGAGACACGCTTACATCACCAGATAAACTGGCTTGAAATTATTACCCGTCCGGGACATGTCCTTTCGACTACTGACTTTCCTATTCGTCAATTCGAGGGTCAATTCTGAGTTTGAGCACACGAGATTCCAGCAAATGAGACATCATATTTTAATCATCTTTTTCTTCTCCCCCTCAAAAATAGCATACTCATGATGTTTTTGGAAAAACGTTAATGATTAAAATATGCTGTTTTTGAGTTTTAGGGAAGAATTTCAAGAACATTTATAATTATTTGAACAAAGATTATATTTTCAAATACTCCCCCTTAACAAGGGAATATTTGTCCTTATGAGCAGAATGTTTGAAAAAACATCGGAAAACATTCTGATTTTAATTCTGCTCATAAGTAAGAAGCTTTCGCTCCTTTTTCAGGATTGAGGCACTGAAGCATACCTCAGGGTCCTTTCTTTGAGGTCCGGGTTGTACACTGTTATGTGTACACAAACCGTAATGTACAGGCCAATTATGGAAAGAAGAATGATATGATGAAATTTGAGAATTTATTCTTACATCATCCACCTTTACCAAAAGTTGTGAACACTGGGTCAGTTCGCTGAAATAGTCTGATGGCGAATGGCGGACGACCCCCAACATAGCTCTCTAGCCTCCTCATCTGATCCCTATGGTATAACCGTTCTTCCATCTTCCGAATAAATTCCTTGACTTGTCGCAGCTCCTTTGAATTCCATCTTCTCGATTTTTCCAACATCGAATCTCGAACTCTATTAGCTAGCCTATCACGTACACTCTTTAATGTATCGTCGCAGAACTTATGAATTTCATTGAGTGCCATGAAACGATGAAAATCAGTTGTGCTTCTGTAGACGAACCCAAAAGTTGGACGATGTAGCATGGTGTACTGAGGGTCCTTTTTGCTGTGTAGAAGGAACTGTGGTTCAACAAGGTTAAGCTGAGTCTGATAACTTTCCACACCAAGCTGGAGATCTTCTACACGTTCTTTGATGATGGTTCTCCGGATGTAATGACAGAGGGAAGTACTAAGTGCATATCGAAGCTCATTGGTCAGGTGCTGCAGTTTGCCTTGGACCTTCATCAGATACATGTCTTCAATATCATTTAGATTTAGATCAGGAAAATCCGCCTCAGAGAATTTGTAAAGATTGTTATCGATTCTTCGTACTGTGATCTCTTCTAGAAATATATAATCACATCTTCTAGATCCGCTTACGTTGATGACGGCCAATATTCTGAGGTCACTGTAAACTGGTTCTTTGGATTTCTGGAGGACAAGTTTGTACTTGTACCAGCTTTGTCTTTTAGAGTACCAGTGATGAATCCCTAGCTCAGCATCACGATCATATTTGACGAGCCTTTTAACAAACAGATTGCTGTTAATAGCTGCTTCTTCAATGGCTGATTGTGTGTAATGAGCGGCTGGTGTGAAAGTGATAGATGTAGCGTACTTTGTCGTCCCTTGAGCTCCATTCTTTAGAAGTTCCAGATCTTTGTTGAAGAACATTTGAAAGGGAATTTCCGAGTGATGATGTCTTCGAATCACGGTCAGTGGCTTGGTCCAATCAGTGATGAATGGTTGATTCTTGCCAACTTGCCTGACAACGTCTGGACTAGCCCAGTTGAAGTCACTTGACATTGCCCGTGCAATGTTTTCAAGGTGATATTCGAGTTCTGCTGCGCTATTGGATTTGTTCTTTAGAAGAAGGAAAGCATCATTCTTGATCCGACGAAGTTCCTTTTTGGTCATTTTCTTGATATTGAGAGTTCTTTTAATTTCTTGAGTAACAGCAAAGGTGCTGTCTTCAACTCGTGAAGCTTCGTCAGTCTGAACTTGAGCGCTTGCTAGATGATCGAACCATTCATTTTGTAACACCCGCAATTTCGTGATATGCAGCGGAATTCAAATTGGGTGTTACTTCATGGCACAACAGTTGAATAGTAGAAAACGATCACTAATTTGGTCGTTTTAAAAGATTTATCATTCGAATATCAGAGTTTACAAAATGAGGTCCCAGTGGTTCCAAAGTTTATTAAATAGGTTTTCGAATGATAGTAAAATTTATAGCCTTCAAAAGTATCCGTGCTCCTCCGTGCCATCCTTGCTCATTATGGACCTGAGATAAATACATGCTAAAAGCGTCAACACAAAGGTTGGTGAGTTCATAGAGTTTGTAATTAAAAACTGTTGATTTTCCAAAATCAAAGAGTTTATGAGTCCATGGTAGTTGTAAATAAATAGTTGATTATCAAAATCATAGAGTGAGTAATACCATAATGTTTATAGTTAAACCAGTTGATTGTCAAAATCAAAGTATGAGTGAATCCATAGAGTTTGCATAAAATCAGTTGGTTTTCAATAGTTCCAAATTTAGGTAATAATTGTAACAAATACAATTATTAATAAAATAAGCGGTGGGTTACGATAATATATACCCATAGTTGGTTTGTTATAAAGTAAGTGGTGAGTTAAGTTGTTATACTCCCATAGTTGGTTGGGTTGCCCTAACCGGGTAAACACAAAATAGTTATAGTTTGTCAAATAGTGATTTTCTGCTATATAGTGAAAACAAGTTCAAGTTAAATAAAATCATGGCAATACTGTATCATGACTACAGTATCGTTTCTATTGCTCTAAGCCTCATGAAACTCAACGCTTAACAAGCATCAAAATGATGTAAAGTATAAAGGCCCTCGGGATGGGTATTTGCCAATAACCCATAGGTTTGTTTAAATAAAGTGCGCTTGGGTGGCTCATCCTAGCAGACCCAAACGGGGATTGTCAGTCCCAAATAGATCTATTCACAATTATTTACGTTCACTCGCAAGTGATTAAGGTTCATGATATGAGGGACTTCGAACATGGCAATAAAGGTAAACTTAAGCAATAGTAAATCAGGTATAGCATACAGTTGAAAATCATTTGTGTTCATGTTTATAGCAGGTATCTCTCCATGAGATATAAAAATGTATAAATGTGAATTCATAAGTTCGTGGTAATCCGCAAAAGTTTATAGTATTTTTGTAAGTAAAATCAAGTATTACGTTTCAATAATAAGTAGAGTGGTTTATCAACTGTGTATAATGTTTAAGGTAAACTTGTAAAGTTTATATGAAATACAAGCATGTATTTCCCCAAAAGTAATTCAAAATTGTTAAAGGAATGGTCTATGGAACTCACAGTAATGTGTAAATAGTTAAGAGTACTTGTAAAAGTATAAGATATGTATCTCTCGCAAAGCATTTATAAAACAATTATAGCGAGTAAAAGTGAGGCGATAGCTCACAGTAGTATGTAAAAGTGCTTGTAAAGTAAAAGCAAGTAGTTTAAGCATGTATCTCCCCCAAAACGTTTATAAAACAAGTAAAAGTAGGGGCCATGAACTCACCTTGGAATGTAGTGATGTAAGTAACGCTACGGTGCCAAAGAGTGTGGCAGAATAGTGTAAAGATGTATCGCACAACGATACAGAATCAGCGTAACCTAATGAATATAAGCTTGTCTCAAAACATAATACGCAAAAAGTAATCGATACGTATGAGTTTCAAAAGACAGAGTGTTGTAGTTTTCGTGGATTTCTCAGTTTTCAAAACTTATCAAAAGTTTAGTTTCAACGTTTCGTGTGGTGTGGTAAGAAGACATAGACTCGACATACAACTCACGCCAAAGAGAAATAGACAACGACAAAGTCAGGAGAATACTGACGATCACTCAAACCAGAGAAGACAAACCTAGAGATTAACGACAAACAATTCCTCAAATAAATAGACTAGTTTGTACGTTTCGACATTTACCCCGTTATCCCCAAATAATTTATATGAAACAATAATGTTTTATAAAAATATAAGTTTAACTAATAAAATTAGTTTTCTCATATCGTCGTGACTTATATAAATCAATTTCCTCAAAACACTTTATTAGAATTTAATAAAAAGTCTATGTTAGTTATTAGCCATTATTTTCTTATTGTGCATTGGTCGCGAATCAAATATATTAAAGTCGTCTAGAGTCTAATATATTGTATTCCTTCCAAGTCCAATAAGTCCAAGTATAATAATCAAAGTCCGTATTCAAATTCAACTCACAATTCCAATGTAATCCGAAATGTATCAATCGTCACAAGTTAAATAGGTTCAATTAACTAATACTCGCCAAAATGATTTAGTATCAAAACAATCCTTTAACTGTTTTAGGCTTATGAGCCCATGAACACTAACACCAATCCCCTTTTAAGTTTGATGGGCTTCGGCCCATACTTAAATACAACACACTAGACTGAAAGTTTAACAACACACCATAACCCATTTGTTTTTAACTACAGACAAACGCAACCTAGGGACTGGACCAAAACAAATGCCACTCTTGTGACGTTATATCTCAACGCAACTCAACAACTTAATCTTACCATGCCGAGACCAAGGGGTCTCGGCTCGAATTTGCTAACACAACAACCAAACGGACTCGAGAAACACATGGCCCTCATTCGACTGAAAATACTCACCCACCCTTCGTGGGTTCTTTTTGTACCACAACTCAACATCACAAACAATAACTACAACTAAGAATTTAAAGCTAACAAACCCGAGACCCTATCCAGGTCGTACGGGTCTAACCCGTATTCGAAACCACAACCACGACAACAACAACGAGAACACTCATTTACCGATCCCAATTCCAAATCCAAGACTGACAAAAATGAGCAACGCCAGGCCCTAACGGGACTAAGTCTGGTCACGACACAAAACCTCTACACTCGACTCGCGACAAGAATCTGAAACACCCTTTCGGTTTACATGTCTACCACAAATCCACAAATAAAAACATATTTTAAATCAGTTTCATACCAAGAAATTATTAAAATCGTTTGTAATCCAATGTTAATCCACGAAAACATTAACAAACTAATCGGTTTTCAAATATATAAAAGAAAATACATAATGACGGGCTTCTCGGTTTTTACCACGACGAGAAGAGAGCGAGAGGAAGCGGCGAAGACGCTTAGCAGCAGTGGTGACGGCACAAGCTAGTATCGCCGGAAAGTTGTAGTTACCGAAAGAAAAACGAATAGTTGAGGTGGTTTGGAGGCGCGTGAATTATAGGGAAATGATGAGAAAAGTGAGAGGATTAAAGTGGTGGTGATGGTGAGGTTGTGTGGTTGGCGGTGGTGGCCGGATGGCCGGATTTTATGGCCGGAAATGAGAGAGGTGAGAGAGAGATGAGAGAGGTGAGGGAGTGTGTTTATATTTAATAGAGAGAAGGATTGAGACTGTTATAACAATTGTGAGGGAGAGAGGAAACAGTGTTTATTATCACTTGATTGAGAAGGATGGACGTGAGAGTGAATGACAATATACTGATAAAGTTGTATTATTATTCCACACGTAAATGGTTGAGTACAAGCAACGTCAGTTTTATTTTCAATACTCAAAATAGATGGAGTACAAGTAATACCATAAAGCAATGATCACCTAGCCGGCACTAGTAACCAAGAGAAGAAAACGAAATGAAATTATGGTGGTATTTTGTTGTGTTAGTCGGCATGAGAAAACAAAGGAATTGGACAATGAGTTTTTAATAGTTAGTTCTTCGGCTTATGTATTTGTTTGTTATGGCGTGAGGAATAGATTGTAAGAATAGTTGAGTGCGTCAGTGAGCAAAATGATGGTGGTATTTGTTGGTGTTAGTCGGTATAAAGAACCAAGGAAGGAAGAGTCAAAGGAAAGTTTTTAAATATTTGTTTGGTGACATTAGAAGGTCAATTCCTTTTAAATCTTTGTCGTTATTGTTTGAGTATACAAGTTATCAAAATGATGGAAAGAGTTTTAACACAATCGTCTCGTTTAGTAATAATGTTGAATAAAAGTAAAAATTTAGTCCGTAAAAATGGTTAATTAAATCGTGACGATAGATTATTCTTGTTAATTGTTTACAAATGACAGGGGAAATTTACGGGATGTTATAGTACCTACCCGTTAAACCGAATCCCGTCCCGGGATTCCAGTCTAAGGGGGTTGTCAGGGTTGTTTTGCAATAAGTGAGAGTCATTGGGATGAAGATTTTCTACATGATAGGTTGTTATGAAGTCGTATTCTGAGCAATACTTTATACGAGGTGTTGGAAAGAGTGGACGCACGAACAAGGAATTTGAATCCATATTTATTTACGTAGGAGTTGAATTTATTGTGGTACAAGTGATCATTATAGTTCTACAGTCAGCTTGACTTGAGAAAAATTTCATTTTTGAATGAAAATTGTTATTCTATCACGTTTTGAAAATAAACATGGTTCATAACTTTTGAAAATCAAAATCTGTGGGGTTTAACCTACCCGTTAAACAAGGAGTTTGTAAATAATGGATTTTTAACAATAAAGGTTTCGGATGATAATGTAAAGAAAATCGTTAGAATTTCAGCTTTTGTAAAGAAAAACTTGTTAAATATAGTTTTAAGTGACAATGCAGAATTGGTTCCAAGTTTCTGTAGATGATAAATCAGTTTGCTTCTGACTAAAAATATACACAAAATTTTGTTTGCTTTATAAAACCGTGTCTTACGTTAGTAATCTGTTTGTATTTATTGTTCAAAATATCCAAGTTGTTAGATAGGTATGGAAGTTAGGAGAGGGAATCAATATGCCATTAGATGAAATGTGTTGTAGTTCAAACTCATTTTGTTTCTTGGGGTTGTTAACCGTTGCTGGGGACAAAAGAGAAACACGAAAATTGGTTTGTTTTGGTTGTAGTCGAATCCACAAAGGGTTAAACAACATGAAACATGACTAAATGATTAGGTGGGGGTTTCGTTTGAATTTGCTGAGGTTGTTTGAAGCTCGACATGAACAAAGTACTTAGACAATATATGATTTTTGATCTAGTTGAGGTAATTTGGGAACAGGACAGTTGGGCTGATCTTTGATGATGTCTTGGTCATCACATGATCGAGTAATTTAAAAAAAAAAAGACTTGCCACACATGATTCGTTGGTAAGTGCTTAATTGCGACGTGTAAGAATATTGATAGGTTGTTAAGAAAATAACATGGAAAACGATCCAAGGTAAATTAGCACGAGTTTGTTGAATTCTAAATATAGTTTAAGTTCTGGGCCCGAATAATGTTGGGCTCAAGTTTGTGATTAAGGCCTAAAACAATGGTGCGTTGGATTACTGTAGCCATGGGCTGAGGCCCAAACGTTTCAAGGGTAAGTTTGGTTTGGCGAATATGAAATGTTGAACACATGTTCCATAACATATATGGTTACGAGGTAGTTTCGAGATCATCAACATTTCGTATAATGCCTGAGAGTTTTGAGAGGGCGTTAGGAAGTTCACAATCTCCTAGAGATTGAGGAGTCAAATCGCACGTGGGGTGTGGCGTGTTCATGATTTTTAATTCATGGTGTGGCGTGTTTAACGCGATCTGTTCCTGCCACTTGCGTTGAAATGTGTAAACCAAAGTAAAAAATTTTACTACGTACCCCAGAGCTAGTTGCTAGTATAAGACACAAATTTTTGAAAGTTTTACTGTTTGAATACAATAATTGAAAAATATTTTTCAAACCCTTATAAATACCATTGGCATGCTTGTGTTATTCATACACACACACACAATCAATGGCTTGTAAGCTACCACATACCGCTGAACAATTTCAATAGTTTATCAAGGCAGAAGCTGAGGGTAGTGACGTGGATCGTCAGAATGCTATTGTGAAGGTCATCCTGCAGTTTGAGACTATGAAACAACTGAAACAACGACTTAGAGAACGCTACGCCATGTGCAAAGACATTTCAGATGATAGGAAATATGTGATCGACACGTTTTTGTATGATGAATATCGTAAGGACGCTGCTGTCATTGAGTCGCTGTGGGCTTGTGTTCATCTGATAGAGAACCAGGTTTCCAACAAGATCCGTTGGAGTTTTGAAGAGAATGTTGAAGCTGCTAGGGTTGAACAACAACAACAACAACAACAAACAACAACAACAACAACAACAACAAAATCCATCACTACCACCACAGCAACAACTTCAACAAGGTGCATCAAGTTCATCTACACCAAGGGTGGTTGTGCAACAACAACATTTGCCTCATCTGGATCACTTCCAGCCAAGTTTCGAGGAAAATGTGGCAGCTGATGATGATAGTTGGACTTCTGACATGGAGCGGAAGCTGAGCAAGTTGGAAGCTAAATGGGAAGAAGAGAAATTGGCGAGTTTTGATCCTTATGATGATGGTTATGACTCTAATAACTCTCAAACCTGGGATCACCCGGACTATCGTTGAAGTCTAGGTTTATGTTTATGTGGTGTTTTAATCGTTTGTAATGTCTAAGTATTTCTGTCAAGTTTATTTGAATAATATGGTGTTTAAATTTAATTGAGATTACTGTAGAATTTACAGTGCCTGAGGTTGAAATATAGGGATCACTGTATCACTTACAGTGTCCAAGAAAAGTAGAGGCCACTGTATTTACTTACAGTGTCTGCTAAGGAGAATAGAGACCATTAGAGTTTTGTGATAAATTCAAAGTGGTGAGACGTAAGGTTACAGAGAAATTTTTGAGACCATTGTAATCACATACAATGTCTGGGAGTTTAGAGGGAGCATCGTGAAATTTACAACGTTAGAGGAATAAGTAAGACCATTATGCAGCTCATAATGTCTTAATAATAGATGAAATTGTTGTAATCTCATGTGAAATTTTATTATTTCCATAACTTGGAAAAATTTCTTTTGGAATAACTATTGTTATTCTTTTATGGTTTGAAATTACACATGATTTCCAATTATAAGAATCTGTGCGGGTAACCTACCCGTTAAACAAAAGAGTTTTGTTGATAACAGATTCTTACATAGAGATATTCGGATGAGGATTCAGTGTATGTAGAGAAAGTTGCTGAATACCAGCTTTAGGAGATGAGGAATCTTGTTTGTCCTTGTGTGAGGAATAGTGAACGCAAGCGGCTAGAATAGTAGCCTCACTGCTACTCCTCTATATATATGCCGGATTTCACTCCTCATCACCCACACTTCTCTCATCAAACATTTTCAAAATGTCTTACACCTACACCGTTCTTGTAATTATGTACGCTGCTGCAGCCATCTTCTTGGCTTACGTCCCAGATGAAGATCTGGAGTTCCTGGCCGAGGTCATAGCGTTTCTCATAGCACTCGTGGTTTTGGCCGTCAGCGCGGATGAAATATGGGGGTAAGAGATAGCATTACGATAGGAGTGTTGTTTTGAATCCGTATACTAACACCATGTATTAATGTTTTATTGCATTAATACTTGTGTATTCTTGTCGTACAGGATATTCGAGGTGTTGCACCCAGTCGTGGTTCTTGCTCTCGCAGGAGTAGTGGTGTTTTTCATTAGCATAGCGGGTCAACCGATTGACGATGTTATGCCTTTCTTAGTGATATTTGTAATATTAGCATTCCCAATGCTAATCATATCACTATGTATCAATATTTATGGTTTCAAATGAGAGTTATGTTGTGTGTTTGATGAATTTTTGTGATTATTGGTTTCATACTCGTGTTATTACAGATACAAATAAGCCCACTTATTTATAATTCGTTATTTACATAGAGAGGCGTCCCAAACAATGTAAATATGGAATTATAAACTTATGGTTCGGCGCTTTACAATTTCTTTACTTAAATAAAAGGCATCCCAATCATTTAAATAAAGCATTGTAAACCATCCTACTTAAGAATTTCTGATGTAACACTCGTACTAATCCACAAAATAATCCATGCGCGGATTTTCCGGGAAGAGTACGTCACACGTATCTATAAAGGTGGGAGTAAGATAATTAAGAATGGTTGGTATAGTACTCGAAATAGTTGGTGAGTATATACATTTATATATTAGAGTGTTGGTGTAGCAAAAAGTATCTAGAAGTCACATGAGCGTCTGGCGGATGGTAAGCACGGAGAGCGTAAGGCTATAAAATGTTTTGTTTGTAAAAGTAGTTATAGTTCGGACCTCATTTAGACCCGTTTCTCTATAACTGTAGCTCTGATACCAATCTGTAACACCCCCAATTTCGTGATATGCAGCGGAATTCAAATTGGGTGTTACTTCATGGCACAACAGTTGAATAGTAGAAAACGATCACTAATTTGGTCGTTTTAAAAGATTTATCATTCGAATATCAGAGATTTACAAAATGAGGTCCCAGTGGTTCCAAAGTTTATTAAATAGGTTTTCGAATGATAGTAAAATTTATAGCCTTCAAAAGTATCCGTGCTCCTCCGTGCCATCCTTGCTCATTATGGACCTGAGATAAATACATGCTAAAAGCGTCAACACAAAGGTTGGTGAGTTCATAGAGTTTGTAATTAAAAACTGTTGATTTTCCAAAATCAAAGAGTTTATGAGTCCATGGTAGTTGTAAATAAATAGTTGATTATCAAAATCATAGAGTGAGTAATACCATAATGTTATAGTTAAACCAGTTGATTGTCAAAATCAAAGTATGAGTGAATCCATAGAGTTTGCATAAATCAGTTGTTTTTCAATAGTTCCAAATTTAGGTAATAATTGTAACAAATACAATTATTAATAAAATAAGCGGTGGGTTACGATAATATATACCCATAGTTGGTTTGTTATAAAGTAAGTGGTGAGTTAAGTTGTTATACTCCCATAGTTGGTTGGGTTGCCCTAACCGGGTCAACACAAAATAGTTATAGTTTGCCAAATAGTGATTTTCTGCTATATAGTGAAAACAAGTTCAAGTTAAATAAAATCATGGCAATACTGTATCATGACTACAGTATCGTTTCTATTGATCTAAGCCTCATGAAACTCAACGCTTAACAAGCATCAAAATGATGTAAAGTATAAAGGCCCTCGGGATGGGTATTTGCCAATAACCCATAGGTTTGTTTAAATAAAGTGCGCTTGGGTGGCTCATCCTAGCAGACCCAAACGGGGATTGTCAGTCCCAAATAGATCTATTCACAATTATTTACGTTCACTCGCAAGTGATTAAGGTTCATGATATGAGGGACTTCGAACATGGCAATAAAGGTAAACTTAAGCAATAGTAAATCAGGTATAGCATACAGTTGAAAATCATTTGTGTTCATGTTTATAGCAGGTATCTCTCCATGAGATATAAAAATGTATAAATGTGAATTCATAAGTTCGTGGTAATCCGCAAAAGTTCATAGTATTTTTGTAAGTAAAATCAAGTATTACGTTTCAATAATAAGTAGAGTGGTTTATCAAACTGTGTATAATGTTTAAGGTAAACTTGTAAAGTTTTATGAAATACAAGCATGTATTTCCCCAAAAGTAATTCAAAATTGTTAAAGGAATGGTCTATGGAACTCACAGTAATGTGTAAATAGTTAAGAGTACTTGTAAAAGTATAAGATATGTATCTCTCGCAAAGCATTTATAAAACAATTATAGCGAGTAAAAGTGAGGCGATAGCTCACAGTAGTATGTAAAAGTACTTGTAAAGTAAAAGCAAGTAGTTTAAGCATGTATCTTCCCCAAAACGTTTATAAAACAAGTAAAAGTAGGGGTCATGAACTCACCTTGGAATGTAGTGTCGTAAGGAATATAATGGTGCCAAAGAGTGTGGCAGAATAGTGTAAAGATGTATCGCACAACGATACAGAATCAGCGTAACCTAATGAATATAAGCTTGTCTCAAAACATAATACGCAAAAAGTAATCGATATGTATGAGTTTCAAAAGACAGAGTGTTGTAGTTTTCGTGGATTTCTCAGTTTTCAAAACTTATCAAAAGTTTAGTTTCAACGTTTCGTGTGGTGTGGTAAGAAGACATAGACTCGACATACAACTCACGCCAAAGAGAAATAGACAACGACAAAGTCAGGAGAATACTGACGATCACTCAAACCAGAGAAGACAAACCTAGAGATTAACGACAAACAATTCCTCAAATAAATAGACTAGTTTGTACGTTTCGACATTTACCCCGTTATCCCCAAATAATTTATATGAAACAATAATGTTTTATAAAAATATAAGTTTAACTAATAAATATTAGTTTTCTCATATCGTCGTGACTTATATAAATCAATTTCCTCAAAACACTTTATTAGAATTTAATAAAAAGTCTATGTTAGTTATTAGCCATTATTTTCTTATTGTGCATTGGTCGCGAATCAAATATATTAAAGTCGTCTAGAGTCTAATATATTGTATTCCTTCCAAGTCCAATAAGTCCAAGTATAATAATCAAAGTCCGTATTCAAATTCAACTCACAATTCCAATGTAATCCGAAATGTATCAATCGTCACAAGTTAAATAGGTTCAATTAACTAATACTCGCCAAAATGATTTAGTATCAAAACAATCCTTTAACTGTTTTAGGCTTATGAGCCCATGAACACTAACACCAATCCCCTTTTAAGTTTGATGGGCTTCGGCCCATACTTAAATACAACACACTAGACTGAAAGTTTAACAACACACCATAACCCATTTGTTTTTAACTACAGACAAACGCAACCTAGGGACTGGACCAAAACAAATGCCACTCTTGTGACGTTATATCTCAACGCAACTCAACAACTTAATCTTACCATGCCGAGACCAAGGGGTCTCGGCTCGAATTTGCTAACACAACAACCAAACGGACTCGAGAAACACACGGCCCTCATTCGACTGAAAATACTCACCCACCCTTCGTGGGTTCTTTTTGTACCACAACTCAACATCACAAACAATAACTACAACTAAGAATTTAAAGCTAACAAACCCGAGACCCTATCCAGGTCGTACGGGTCTAACCCGTATTCGAAACCACAACCACGACAACAATAACGAGAACACTCATTTACCGATCCCAATTCCAAATCCAAGACTGACAAAAATGAGCAACGCCAGGCCCTAACGGGACTAAGTCTGGTCACGACACAAAACCTCTACACTCGACTCGCGACAAGAATCTGAAACACCCTTTCGGTTTACATGTCTACCACAAATCCACAAATAAAAACATATTTTAAATCAGTTTCATACCAAGAAATTATTAAAATCGTTTGTAATCCAATGTTAATCCACGAAAACATTAACAAACTAATCGGTTTTCAAATATATAAAAGAAAATACATAATGACGGGCTTCTCGGTTTTTACCACGACGAGAAGAGAGCGAGAGGAAGCGGCGAAGACGCTTAGCAGCAGTGGTGACGGCACAAGCTAGTATCGCCGGAAAGTTGTAGTTACCGAAAGAAAAACGAATAGTTGAGGTGGTTTGGAGGCGCATGAATTATAGGGAAATGATGAGAAAAGTGAGAGGATTAAAGTGGTGGTGACGGTGAGGTTGTGTGGTTGGCGGTGGTGGCCGGATGGCCAGATTTTATGGCCGGAAATGAGAGAGGTGAGAGAGAGATGAGAGAGGTGAGGGAGTGTGTTTATATTTAATAGAGAGAAGGATTGAGACTGTTATAACAATTGTGAGGGAGAGAGGAAACAGTGTTTATTATCACTTGATTGAGAAGGATGGACGTGAGAGTGAATGACAATATACTGATAAAGTTGTATTATTATTCCACACGTAAATGGTTGAGTACAAGCAACGTCAGTTTTATTTTCAATACACAAAATAGATGGAGTACAAGTAATACCATAAAGCAATGATCACCTAGCCGGCACTAGTAACCAAGAGAAGAAAACGAAATGAAATTATGGTGGTATTTTGTTGTGTTAGTCGACATGAGAAAACAAAGGAATTGGACAATGAGTTTTTAATAGTTAGTTCTTCGGCTTATGTATTTGTTTGTTATGGCGTGAGGAATAGATTGTAAGAATAGTTGAGTGCGTCAGTGAGCAAAATGATGGTGGTATTTGTTGGTGTTAGTCGGTATAAAGAACCAAGGAAGGAAGAGTCAAAGGAAAGTTTTTAAATATTTGTTTGGTGACATTAGAAGGTCAATTCCTTTTAAATCTTTGTCGTTATTGTTTGAGTATACAAGTTATATAAATGATGGAAAGAGTTTTAACACAATCGTCTCGTTTAGTAATGATGTTGAATAAAAGTAAAAATTTAGTCCGTAAAAATGGTTAATTAAATCGTGACGATAGATTATTCTTGTTAATTTTTTACAAATGACAGGGGAAATTTACGGGATGTTATACATTTCCTAGCACATCCGTATCATTATCCAGCCATGTGACAACTGTTGGTCCGGTAGATGACTTTCTGCTGTGTGAAGGCTTGGACTTGGATGGCTTTGGTTTTGGTGATGGTGATGGTGAATGAGGTTGATCATCGTGTGGCTGGAATTCCATATCTTCAGTTGTAAATTGCTCATGGTGATGCTCGGTTTCAGTGGGACCAGAGGATTGATGTTTAGAGGGTTGAGATGATGGTTTATGTTCCGTTGGCTCCTGAATGTGAATCCCTGACCCGCCTTTGTGTTTCTTTTGTTCGGGTTTAGGGTCCTGATCATCCTCATCATCTTCTCGAATGCGTTTTCCTTTGTCAGCAGTTTCCTTGCATGACTTTTTCTCAATATGTGCTTGAAGAGCTGCTATCAGGTTAACTTCTTCGGGAGAAGGAGAGGTGATTTCAAAGAGTCGATCGAGAAGCACAAGCTCGAGATATTCAGTAGTGTGTTCTGGAAGTGGTTTGATGTGGGAAGAAGAAGAGACAGCTTCTTTGATCTTTTCGTCAAGTTGTGAATCAATATGATCATTGATGTTTTGTTGAAGATCAGGAAGAAATTGCTTAACAAATTTCTTTGCCTTGCGTGTCATATGATCTTTGATGTTGAAACCAAGGAATTCATCTATCTGCTTCTTGCTTTCCTGCATTTCTTCCATTTGTTGAGACAACTTCTTGACTAAGTCTTCCATTTCAGCCAATTTATTTGTAGCTTGGTTGTCTCGTTGTGCTTGTGCTCTCTTTACTGCCCTTTTGAGTTTCTTTGCTGCAGGAGTCACTACCTCAACTTTCGTAACATGGACGATTCTTCTCTTGCTCTTTCCTTTGTAGGCCTTAAGAATATCTTCAGAAACTGATGCTTTTGATTTTGATTTTGGTGATGAAGATCGTGAGGATGATGGAGTGAGAGAAGGGATTGGATCATCAGATTGAGTATTTGATTCCTTTTGAGGTGAGGGTGGAGGTGTTGGATTCTTCGGCGGTGACCCAGGAGGTGTCTTGGGTGAAGAAGCAGTCGAGGACTGAACTGGTGGTTGTTCTTGCTGCTGTTGTGGGTTATGAACAACCATAGCCAGATTAGATTCTTTTGTGTCCTTTGGAGGGGAAGGAGGAGGTGTTGGAGTGTGAGAACGAAGGTAGCTATCTGCTTCCAGGTTAGCTTGAGCCTCCTCCTTACGTTTCCTTTCTTCTTCCTGTTTAGCTGCTTCCTCAAGATCTTTGGCTGCTTTAGTTGTTTGGTCTCCTAGAATGTCTTTTTCTTCTTCTAAGTTCCAATCTTCATTATCATCATTACGTGTTTGTTCCTCGGGATTGTCATCAAACATGGAATCAGAAATATCCTTATCAGATAAAACAATGTTGCTATCCTGATCTTTTTCCTTTTCCTCCTGAGTTGTTGCTCCCAAGTCGGGTTGATTAACCGAACTTGTTTGCTGTGAAGAGACCTTTGTAGATTCAGCTCCAGACCCTCCGGGTTGATTAACCGGATCGTCTTTGGTCGAAACTGCTTTAGGAACATTTTGTGATCCTCCAACTCCATGCGTTCTTTCATACTCCCTCTGTTGTTCCAATACTTTCTTTGCTCTACGCTCTTCATCTGCTTTCAATGATTTGAGACTTTGTTTTTGTGCATTCTCCTTTGAGATCTTATTGTGAAATTCAGCTTCTTCTTCAGTCATAAAGACGTGTTTCCTCTTCAGATTCAGATGATTCTGAGTTAGATTCTGTGTCTTCATCAATGATTCTATTTGGTTCTGGTTTTGGCTGGGGTTTGCTGGGTACTCTTCTCTTGATAAATGTTGTTCTTGGATGTTTTTCTTTTGGTTTAGAGACACTTGAGGCACTTCCTGTCTTAGTCTTACCTTTTGAACGAGTCTTTGAAGACTTAGGTTCTTCAACCATCTTGGCAAGACCTACACGACGTTCACGGTATGCTAGATCGTAATCATGATAAGCTTTTGTTTCTCTTACCTCATCAGGCATCAAAAATTCTGGCAACCTTGACCCTTGCTTTCGCGTGCTTTCTTTTGGGAAATAAACTTTACCCAATGTTTTATCCATGCTATACTCATGAACTTCTTGATCTGTAGGGCGCTTATCAAGGTCTTCATGTTGATCAAGTAGATAGCTGATAAGAACTTTGGTGAATCGAACAAATGGGATTTTCTTGAACATTTTACGCTGTAAGTACATTATGTCGTCCCAAATAAGAGCAGCAAAGTCAATAGGTTCTTGGTTTAGAAATCCCCACAAGACTTGAAGATGAGACAGTCTTGGATGCTCAAACCCACTATCTCTTCCAGTTATTGAATGTGTTATGATGAAGAAGATAGTCCTCCAGGGTTGAGGAATGTATCTGGCATTAACCTTGGAGATTGTGGTTAATGGTGTATCAGGTTGTACATCATAACCAATATCTTCCAGGAATTGCATGACCTCTGACTTTGAAGGTGTTGGATGGAATCGGGCAGCAGCTTCAGGTGCCTCTAGAAGTTTCAAGGCTTTTCTGAGTGTAGCAGGTGTAACTTTGATTTGCTTCCGATCCAGTGTGCAAGTAAAGTACTTGTCATCATTACTCTTAGTGAAGGTATCCCAGAATTGATGAATATATAACTCTGGAATGGTGTCTGAGCTGTCAAGAATATCCCTGCATTTGTGAGCTTTGAGAATCTCTACAGCAATCTGACAACTTGGGTCAGAACATTTGATCTTGTCCAATTCTACCGTGAATTGTTCTTCCCTATTTCCAGAGTATACCCACGAGGAAAGACTTCTTCTTTGGTGAGAGCAGGAAGTGGTTGTTGTTGGGAAGATGCCATTGATGTTTTTCTGAATCAACAATCATATACGAGTATACAGAATGCATGTTTGTTAGAAAAATTTGTTAGCTTTTAAGAACAACACATAGCATCTTATTGTATCATTGATTGTTTGTTACATGCTTGGTTAAAGAATTTATCAAAAATTAGCCAAGTTCTATAAAATTTTGATTAATTTTAATAAGTATAATGGATATACTTAAGGAAATTGATCAAAATGTTATATCAGATCACAATTGCGATAAATTATGTCAACTGCGATAATTATTGTCAACTGCGATAATTATTGTCAACTGCGATATTTATGACAACTGCGATAATCATTCAATCAAGATAAGTATCTTAATTGAATAATTATCCAACTGCGATAATCATCTCAACTGCGATAATCATCCCAACTGCGATAATTAGCTCAACTGAGATAAATAGCCCAACTGCGATAATTATCCAACTGCGATAACTATGACAATCAAGATAATTAAGTCAATCAAGATAAAATCTTAACTGCGATAATTATCCCAACTGCGATAACTATCTCAACTGCGATAATTTTGGCCAACTTCGATAAACTCTTATACAAGAGTTTACGAACACTTTTTGATGATGAACATTCAAATCTTTATTGTGATTCATTAGGATTTGTAACCACAGACTTTCACAAACAATTTGTATGACTATTATGGGCATTTTGGCTAAGTTATAACACAAACTAACCACAATTACTCATAAATCAAACTGCTAGTGTTCTTGTTCTTGTTAAACCCTAACATCAAATCGATTCACTAAAATTGTATCTGGGTACAAATCACACATGCCATTATTCAATTAAACATTAAACAACATCTTTCCAAACCACAGATTATCCAATAACACTCTTACATAGTTTTCCCCAAATCGTTGCTTAAACCCTAAACTTCGATTAGACTAATTTGAGGTTCCTGGGTGTGATTAAACATGCAATATAGGTTAACTATCCTTGTAAAATCATTATTGTACAATCATTTAACACTCAAACACTCTAAATCAAAATCCCCAATTGTAACGCAAACCCTAGAACTAAATATCTCAATTTTGGATGTTCTAGCCGTTGGATCATGTTATCGTTCAAAACCATCTTTTATAATAACAGTATAAGCATAATAGCACTCACAATAATCAAAGATCTTGTTCGGATTTGCAGGTTGAATGGTAGCCGTCGATGATGGTGGATGGGGGTTATTAATTTCGGTTGGTGGAGATGTCAGGTTGAATTAACTGCGATGAATTTAATGTTGTGACATTTTATATCTTTTTAACTATTTTGCAGTAATATCAACTATAGTCCCTTGACCTGAGAAACTTTGAAATCCTAGTCCTAAGCCACCATCAAGCTATCACTAAGTCTCATTTATCACATTTAAGGCACACAACATTTCTATCTTAACATCTTATCACCAAAAACTTGTAAAGTAACAATTTCTGAAAACATATGCAAGTACAATTTGAAAGATTTTGGGAAAAATTATGTCTCCCCCTCAACACATGTTAAAAAAAAATAATTGTGGACATTGAAAAAGTAAACACCGTGTTGGATGAGAGATTGTACTTGCATTTTTTTTTTTTTTTTTTTTTTTATATTTACAAAGATAGTTTTGGAAATGTTTGACTTGGTTATTTATTTTTAAGAAACTTTTCCAAATCATCTGGCGTCAAACATCTCATACCAATTCGGTGAACCAGATCCACAAATCTTGCATGAGGCAAGGCTTTTGTGAATAGATCTGCCAGTTGGTGTTCAGTTCCCACAAAGTATAATTCAACAGTACCCTTTTCCACGTGTTCCTTGATGAAATGGTACCGGAGATCAATATGCTTGGACTTTGAATGCTGGACAGTGTTGCATGAAATGGCAATGGCACTCTTGGAGTCGCAATACAACGGAATCTTGTTGAATGTGTAACCGTAGTCCATTAGTTGTGATCTCATCCAGATGACTTGAGCACAACAAGCAGACATGGCTACATACTCAGATTCTGTTGAAGACAGTGAGGTGCAGTCTTGTTTCTTTGATTGCCAAGAGACGAGCTTGTCACCCAAGAATTGAACTCCCCCTGATGTACTCTTGCGTGTGTCTAAGCATCCTGCATGGTCAGCGTCTGAAAATGCAACAAGTTCAAACCCAGAATCCTTTGGATACCAGATCCCCAAATTAATGGTTCCCTTTATGTATCGAAGGATTCTTTTTACGGCTGACAAATGCCGTTCAGTCGGTCTAGACTGATATCGGGAGCAAAGATAAGTGGCAAATACAACATCCGGTCTGCTAGCTGTGAGATACATGATCGAGCCAATGATACTACGATACTTCGTAGGATCAATGAGTGTCCCATGAATGTCAGCATCTAGCTTCGGGGATGAGGAGGACATTGGGGTATTATAGGTGTCACAGCTGGTCATACCATGCTTTTTTAGGATTTCCTGAGCATATTTTGACTGACTTAGAAATATACCACGGGGTGATTGATGAACTTGCAATCCTAGAAAGAAAGTAAGTTCACCCATCATAGACATCTCAAAGTTTTGTTTCATTAGTTTAGAAAAAGCGTTTGAATATTTTTTATTGGTTGAACCAAAAATAATATCATCCACATAAATTTGTACAATGAGAATGTCATCCCCGTGTGTTTGTATAAATAAAGTCGGGTCAACAGTTCCAATGGTAAAATGATTAGCAAGGAGAAATGCGGACAGTTTATCGTACCATGCCCTCGGGGCTTGTTTAAGGCCGTAAAGAGCTTTCTTAAGCCGATATACATGGTTAGGATGATCTGGATCCACGAAGCCTTCTGGTTGTGACACGTACACCTCTTCTCGGAGTTGTCCATTGAGAAATGTCGTCTTCACATCCATCTGATATACAGTGATATTCTTGTGGGCTGCGTATGCCAGAAACATTCTAACTGCCTCTATCCGAGCTACTGGAGCAAACGATTCTTCGAAGTCAATACCCTCTTCTTGGCTGTATCCTTTTGCTACCAGTCGGGTCTTGTTACAATCACTGTACCATCTGCACCTAGCTTGTTTTTCCAAATCCATTTCAATCCAACCACATAAACTCCATCTGGTCTTTCAACTAATTCCCAAACTTCCAAACGTTTGAATTGTTCCAACTCCTCTTGCATGGATTCAATCCAATTGTCGTAGGTAAGGGCTTCTTTGATGTTTTTAGGTTCAGATTGACAAACAGTGAGTGCATACATGCAATGTTCACTGTCTGAATGAAGTTTTTGTCTTGTGAGTACTGGATTGTTAGGATTGCCTACTATGTTTACCAAAGGATGATCTCTTGTCCATTTGTGGGTGGATGGAAAATGTTGAATGTTGTTATGATGATCTGACGGGTCCATATTGCTCGAGGAGGATTCTCCTGATTCTGGAATGGTTGGTGGTGGAGCAAATGGATTGAAGAATGCGTTCCCGTCATAATCTGATGGTGTGGAAACCTGATTAGAAATGGGGAAGAATCTTCAACTGCAGGTTGAGGTGTTGTCTCCAGTGATGATGATTGTTCAGGTTGTGGTGCATCGGCAGCAACTACGGTAGAAGTAGATGCTGATGGATCAGGTGCTTGTTGTATGACATGTTGAGCAGCGGAACTGGTGGAAGCATCTGAAGCACGAGTAACATGAACGTCATCAAACATTGGTGCAAACAAATCTTCCAGATCCTTCCTGTTGAAAGGTAGGGGTGCAGATGAAGATTCAGGAAAGTTCAGACGGTTATGTGCGGGTTCCAAGCGGTCTTGCTCAGAAGCCATTTTAGTGAGTTCATCAAAATTAGCGTGTATGGTCTCTTGAATTTCCCCAGTCCGACGATTCCAAATTCGATATCCCTTGGAGTTTTCACAGTATCCAACAAAAATCCCAATATCTGCTTTAGCCTTAAGTTTACCAAGATCATCCTTATCATTCTTCGGATAACACAATGCTCCAAAGACGTGAAAATAGTTGATGTTTGGTTTTCTTCCTTGTATAAGCTCATATGGTGTTTTGCTGTGTCGTTTATTGATCATGGCACGATTCTGAGTATAACAAGCGGTGTTGACAGCTTCAGCCCAAAGATAATCCGGTAATTGAGCATTGATCAACATAGTTCGAGCTGCTTCCACGAGCGTACGGTTTCGTCTTTCAACTACACCATTTTGTTCTGGAGTGCGAGCTATTGAAGTCTGATGAACAATACCCTGTTTCTCAGTGAATTCTCGAATGATTTGATTCTTAAATTCAGTCCCGTTGTCAGTTCTGATGATGCGGACGGTGTTGCGGACTTGAACTTGAATCTTGGTGAGAAACGTGATGAGGATAGAAGGAACTTGATCTTTAGTCCGAAGAAAATAGACCCAAGTCCATCTTGAGTAGTCATCCACTATTACCAGAATATACTTCTTCCCGTTAATACTCTGAACTCGCATCGGACCACACAAATCCATATGAAGCAGTTGTAGGACATGGTCTGTGTTATGTTCTGTTTTGGGAGGAAAATGAGCACGATGACTTTTCCCTTGTTCACAAGCAGAACACAAGTGATCCTTGGCATATCTGAATTTTGGAAGACCGTCAACTAATTTCTTCTTGGCAAGGTCAGTGATGGTTTTAAAGTTGAGACGAGACAGTCTTTTGTGCCATAACCAAGCCTTTGTGGGATGAGCCTTGGAGAGTAAACAAATAGGAGTAGATGCTGTCATGCCTTCAAGTGAGATAGTATACAGACTGGTGCCACGTTTCCCTTTCATGAGATCATTCCCTTGAAGATCACGAATAAAGCAAGTTTTCTCCCTGAATGCTACTTCCAAATCTCCATCGCAGAATTGTCCCACGGAGAACAAATTATGACCAAGGCCTTCAACATAGTACACACGGCTGATTTCGATGTTCCCATTAATGTAATCCCCATAGCCCATAATTACAGCGAAGTGATCATTCCCGAATCTGACCGTTCCGATAAACTTAGCAATGAAGTTCTGAAGAAGTTTGAGATTGCCGGTCATATGTCGGGAGCACCCGCTATCAACAATCCAAAGGACAATTTGAATCACCTGTATCACAATCATTGGAAACAGGTGGAGAATTGATAATGGTTGGATCCGCTGGGTTAGTTACACAAGAGGTTAGTACTTTAGGTAACCATTTAAAATCAAAAGTGTTCTGTAACCAACGTTTCCAGGTCCAACTAGTTTCTGCCTTTTTCCTAAGGAATGCACTAGGTGACTTTGTAGTCTTGGATTTGGGCTTTTCTATTTTCTCCTTAGAAAGATCTAGTGAGGGCATTCCTAAAATGGACTTTGTACTGGTTTTAAGTCTAGAGGAAGTGCCACTATTTCGTTTCTTTCTCTTAGTCAGCAGAGTTTTAGCAACACATTTTTATGATCACCAGATAGTATGCTATTACGACAAAAAACACAAGTAGCATCAACCAAAACATCTTCATTAACATTTAAAAATTCAGCATTTGTTACATCAATCTTAGAACTAGACTCTGATAAGTTCAATTATATTCCTGATGTTACATTTGTCTTATTCAAACTACTAACTGGAACTTCTGCAGACTGAGATAACTTCATCCTAGGTTTCTTGACTCTATTCTTCCTCTGTTTCTTGTGAGTCATGGAATGGCTGACCTTAGGTGTGGTTTCTAGTCCTGTGGAAGTACATGTAGCTGAATTAGTGGTCACATCAGATGCTTGGGTGTGAGCTTTGTCTATGACATACATCCCTGGGGCAATTTTATGAGCATTTGTTTTTCCTGTGTCTAAAACTCTGATTTTCTTCTTCAAATCAATAATGATGTGTTGAAACTCTTGATTTTGGGAGTCTAATTTCCTGTTTAGGTAGACTGTGTCATTTCTATTTTGAAGAATGTCATTCAAGTCTTTTTCATTTTGAAACAGTTTAACCTTTAAGAAAGCCTTTGTTTCTTTGTTCTGTTCATGGCTGTTTTTAAATGATAAAGATTCCATGAGATTTTGAAATTTGATCTCAAATTCAAGACTTCGTTTTTGACACTAGTCCAACCTTTTTTGAAGAGTAAAAACTTTGTTTTCCACATCACTATTGATCTGTCGAAGATTCTCATTTTCATGTACCAGATTATCAATTTCCATACGCAACAGCTTAATATCCACAGCATGATCATTCACAATTAAAGCATTACCAGATTCATAGAGCGAATTCATAATCACAGAGACTACGTCATAACACAAGACTTTTTCCAAGAGTCGATCATTTTCTTTTGCTAAAAATTGCTTTTGAAGTTTTTGACGTTGAACCTTGTCATCTTTAGCTTTGAAAATGGATTTCATAGATGCTATCTCCGTATATAACTCCTCTTCCCATCTTGTTGCACCCTTTTTCAGATTTCTGACATGAGGAAGAATTTTCTTTTGAAGAATCTCCTTCTTTTCTTTCTGAACAGGAGAAAGAAAAGACGAGATAGGAATTTGAGAACTAAACTCAATTTCATTCTCCAAACGAGAAATGTCATCCATAAATGTCTGAAAATATCGAAGAACCCGACATTCTTTAGGCATTTGTGGATTAACAAGATCCTCTGTCAAACAATCTTTGAATTGTAGAGCAGTCGTAGGGACAGAAGTTATGGACGAAGGAGCACTTATGTTTGTGTATGTTAACGTTTGTTCTGGATGATCCTTAGGAGGGACAAATGATTTGCTCAAATGAGGTCGTGCATTATAATCATAATGTATCTTTGAAAATTTAGTTTGTGAATCTGATCGACCCTCAATCTTGTTAGCAAGAAAATCAGTTTCTTCATCAACAGAGTACATAACAACACGTTGAAAGGTATCATCTAACAAAAATGTTGCATTGTATAACTTGGGATTATCTTTGAGTGCTTTGTGTAAATTACGGGGTGTGTCACTACCAAGTGCAAAACTTACTCCTTTAGGACTCGGTTTTACAACATTCTTTTGAATTTGTGTTACAGAATTACCCGTTTTATACACAATATTTTGAAAGTCTTTGAGTTTGGTTTCCAAATCCAGAATTTGATCAAGATAGGAGTCAACACATTTCCTATTAGCTTTCTTTTCTTCAAGAAGATCCTTCTGAGATGCAGAAAGCTCAGATTGAGTTTTCAACAACTCAGAATTTAAAGCATCAATTTGAATTTTAAACTCAAATTGATTCTTTTCTTTCTGAGAGAAAAGCTCAGCTTTGGCAATGGTTAGCTCACGAACTTGACTCTCTAAATTTTGAACCTTTACGTATTCTTGTTGAAAAGCTATTTCAAAACCTCTTTCACGTTTATCTTGTTTTAGATATCCTGAAAGTTGTTGTTGGTAGCACTCATTATCCTTTGTTAACAATGCAATTTTATCTTTAAGCTTCTGATTGATGTCATTGCATTTTTCTATTTGTGACTGGGTGGTCAATAACAAGGCCTGTAATTCCGAATCTTGATCAGTCAAATGATCTGTTTGATTAATATGATCACAATTGTCATCATCAATGGGATCATCAAATGAAACAACGGTAGCATCATCATCAAATGATACAACCGTTTTGATTTGATCATCGAATGTTGATGAGAATGAATCATGTTGATCAAACGTTTCATTTGGAGATGAAGATGCAGCTGGTAAAGCAATTTCATGGATGAGACATGTAGAATCAAGTACCTGAGAAACACCATCGGTATCATATACCGTGCCTGTCTCGGAGATGTTCATTTCTTGCATATTAGCCATAAGCATGACTGCAGCATTTGCCTCTAAATCTTCCATTTCATCATCTGATTCCACATTAGCCATAAAACTTTGATCATTCTGAGTCAACCTGCCAGCAGCTTTTTCATCTTTGAGTGCCATCAAAAGAGCCTCTTTGTGATAAGCACTGCCCATAGTTCTTGGCTTCGGACAAGCATTTGCCATGTGACCGTTTCCCCCACAATTGTAGCATGTGATAGATGTATTAGCAATGCCTTTCTGACCATTCCCAACATTCGAATTTCCTCTCTGAACATTCCCCATACTATTTCTGTTTGCCCCTGCAGTATTGAACCTATTTCCTCCTGACTGAACCCGTTGAGTACCATATCCACGATTTCCCGAACCATATATGCCTGAAGACCTATTTTGAATTTCAACTCTGCCATCATGAACAACTGCCTGATTCCTGGTATTTGAAGATGAACGAAGACGGTTGTTGGATTTTGTGAATCTGCCAAATGCGTTAGCAATCAATCCAAATGCTTCATTAAGTGAATTGAAAGCATCCTCTTCTTCATCAAAATCTGCATTTGAGTACAGCATTGAATCGGTGTTGTTGTATGGAACCAGCTGGTTATCAGAGTATTGTTGAGGTGCTTCATAAGGAATGATTTAATTATGAGGTTGGGGAGGAGGACTTGGTTGGAACGATGAGTGGCCAAATTCCTGGTGTGGTAAAGAGAAGTTAGATTGAGCAACGAGAGCAAGTGAGTTTGATGTTGGTGTTGGTGTGAAACCTCCTCGTGCTGCAATTTCTTTATCCACTTCTGATTGATGTTGTCTGAGGTAATCATACATAAGTCCATATTTGACATCACCAATTTTCTTCGTCTTCCTTACAAAAGTTGCATACTTCTGCCATTCAAGACCAAGACATCCAAGGAATTTGGAGTTGACAGCAATCTTCGGTAACTTTATATCATGACGATCAAGGTCATTGATGATGTTGGTGAAACGGTGGTAGTAAGATTCAATGGTTTCCCCTGGTTCCATGATGAAGTGAGTGTACTCCATGTACAATTTAGACTCAAGATCTTCTTGGTTTAACTCTGTTCCTTCCATGAGAAGATGAACATGTTCCCACATATCTTTGGCTGTCTTTTGAGCATCAATACTTCGATAGATAGGATTGGGAATCCCTTGAAGTATGAAAGACATAGCCAATTGGTTTGATTCTTGTTGTAATGTTTGCTCAGTTGTGTAGTTTGCAACCGGAATGGGTGTGGATGTTTCTTCTCTCTCTGAAGTTGCTGGAACCACAGTAGCTGGAATGGGATAGGGTCCTTCTACAATTACCTTCTTGAGATATTGACCATGGGGTTTTTTCAGTTCAACGAATCTGAGGAATCTACTAGCCCATTGCACGTAGTTACCCGGAGTTAACATTGGTGGAGTTTCTTGACTTCCAGCTTCATGACGTGATTGCTGACTACTAATTGCTTCACACATTTTGTTAAACCAATGAGGTTCTCTGGAGTAGGAAGAATAGTTCTGCAGTTGTTGATTCTGTTGCATGATTTGTTATGGGGACACTTGTGGTGGAGAGAGAAATTGATGTTGTTGTACGAATGCTTGTTGTTGTTGATACTGAGGATGAAATTGCTGTTGTTGTTGTGGATGTTGCTGTAGTTGGTAGTAGTAATTAAAATGAGGTGGTTGAGACATATCTGGATCTTTTAAGATAATTAAGATATGTGTTGATAATGTAAGTGAGTTGGTTTAGAAATCCAAAGGTTTTGTTCAAATGCGATAAAGTACTGTTCACCAAATGCGATAGGTTCACCAAGTGCGATAATGACAGTTCACCAAGTGCGATAATGACAGTTCACCAAGTGCGATAAGATCAGTTCTCCAAATGCGATATGGATAACACACCAAATGCGATAACCTTCAATAGCGATAACGAAAGTTGAAACTGCGATAAAACTATCAAGTGCGATAAATAATGACAAGTGAAATATGTTATCTTAAAGTGCGATAAGTTATTGCTAAGTGCGATAAGATTATCAAACAGCGATAAGATAAGATATCCAACTGCGATGATTTATGGCAAATGCGATAGATTTATCACAAATCCAAGTTCGATAATTTCTCAACTCTTATACAAGAGAAGAGAAGCAACTAAGTCGAAGTATTACTACTTTCTAATACAAGAAAGTCTAATACTGAGTCCCAAATGCGATAATTGAAGATCTCCCAAATGCGATGAAACCCTAATCTTTCTTGATTCGAACTGCGATAAAACTCTTAGTTTTCTTGCAACTGCGATGAAACCCCTTTTTGTCTTGATTGCCAAATGCGATGAAACCCTTCAACTGCGATGAAACCCTAAATTGTCGAAGTTCACTCAGGAAGCAAAACTAGCACTTTTCATCAACTTTTCCAATACGCTAAAAATACGGATTACTTCAAAACATTCAAATAATCAATAAACTCGATTGTTTTTGACCTTAAACGATTAGTAATCAACAAATTTAAGGAAGATGAAACTTTTTAACGTAGAAAATGTGAATATTAGTGAAAGTTTAGACGAAATCAAAGCAATTTCCAACCAAAACGAGATTTTACACGTTGAGATGTGAACAAAACTTTTCGAAAACAATAAAACCAACGTAATTAACACTACTAATGATTCAAACACACGATCCTAATTATCCCTAGGCGAATGATACCACTTGTAGGTCACGACTAAATCTCAAACACACACTCAATAAGACAATTAAGAACATGTACTACTACTATAGATTATGCTACGTATGAGATGTATAAGCTAATAAGCACTACTAAATAAGATAAGAGAATAAGATGAGAAGAAGAAGAATAAGAAGTGATCGGCTTTTCAATTAATCAAACTTTACACGAACATAGCTTCCGCACATGACATGAAAAACCAACAACAATAATGTATCCCTTGCCTTGTATTTATAGGCAATGGGAGGGGAATCATTCTAGGAATATTCCCATGCATGTTACTAACATGAACTTTCTAATGTGACCGGTCCATGGATTACTAATGGACCGGTCCATAATAACAAACAATATAATCCTATTAAACTTGCAACATTATAAATGAACAAGACTTGTAAATATTTAAGACATGTTCCTAACATACTTGGATACTTTGTGTTCTTCTCTTGCTAATCAAGAGGGATGACAACACTTTGTATCTACTTGGATACTTTGTGTTCTTCTCTTGCTAATCAAGAGGAATGAAGAGGATCACTTGAATAGATAATTGGATCACTCTTAAACAAACTAAGACTCTCCAAATGATCAAAGAAAGTGTTCTAAGTGAGGGGGGTTATACCAGAGAAAAATGACTGGAGAAATCTAGTTGGAAGTGTGAAATGGTCCATTATTTATAGGTAAGGGAAAAACTAGCCGTTACAGACCCACGGCTCCACTAATTGTCAGACGGCTCCACTAAATTTAGTGGAGCTGTCGGTACTTAATGGTACCATGGATGCTCCTTCGTTTGTCTTTAGTGGGGAAGGTTTATTTGGGAATGTTTGGAGCTGTTTTGGGGGGGTGGGGGGGAAATTGACTGTTGGGACTTTTAACCTTATTTTTCAAAATAAAACATTTCTTTTTAATTCAAAAATAATTTGTAAAATATATTTTTGAAATAAATGTTGTCACCTTAAAAATGTGAAATTTAGAGAAAAATATAATCCTTTGATCATTTGTCAAGTAGTAGATTCGTTTTTCCATATCTTGAGTGATTTACGTTGGGATGGAAATCTACGACTTCATTGAAGCATACTTGAGACGTCGGGAGGTGTTGATGTAAGTATGCATTGATGATTTGTGTTTACAAGTAACTTGCACATTTTACGTTATGTATTAAAAGTTACATGTTTGTCATTATTAAAACCGAAGAAATCGTTTAGTTTAAATAGCGTAATATTTGCACTAACATTATACTCTTATGCTATGCTATACTTTTTATACTTTTGGACATGAAGTGTAGTTACGATATGTGCCTTAATGTGTTACACTTATGCTTATACGCCTTATTCTTTAGCAACTGTTTAACTCCTGGATAGAGCCGTTGGAGAGGTATTGATAGTACTATCGGGCTGACGCCCCCAGCCTTGGTCCCAGATTCATGGCCTTGGGTGAATATAATCCAGTATTCTTGTGTAAACTTACGTAAACTTGTCATGAGGTTCAGTTGGCTGTTATTCATTACATTAAGTACTCACATATATCGTATACACATATGTCCTACTCATACTATATTTTAGCAGTGGGTTGTGAACACATAGGTTGCAAGTTTTGTATGGGCGGAATTTGGAACTGAATGGATTTACAATACCTTTGCTGTGGAAACATTATTTAAAGGCTTTACAATTTAACTAAACTCTATGAACTCACCAACCTTTGTGTTGACACTTTTTAGCATGTTTATCTCAGGTTAGTAAGGCGATAGCAGATGCATGGATCATAGAGTCATTTGCATGCTTTGGAGACTTATGCCTTTATCCTTTACCATTCGATACATTTTGAAAACAATTATGTAATCATATACTTTGGGACCTCTTGTAATAACTCTGATTTAAATAATTCGAATGGTAACTTTTAAAAACGTCTCATTTAGAGGTCGTTTTCTATACCTTGTGCTTTATATTAAGAAGTAGCACCCCATTGACACTATCGTTCTACTGCGATATTTTGGGGGTGTTACACATATTATTAATGTAATACCTGAAATTCATATAACAAATAAAATGACCAAAATGCCCTCACTGACTTAAAAATTTATTTACAAGCTATAATAAGCTAAATTAATTCAATAATTATGAAATAAACTACATATAAATTACATATGATACAAAATAAAATTAAGACAAGACAAGTAACAATTTTACATGTCCAAATAATTTTAATATTACCTAATATTATTTATTTAAAACCGGTTATATATTTTATTTAAATAATTATGTTTAAAACTTATTTAAATTCAAGATAATTACAAGTTTATTATGGATATGATCCCAAAAATAATAAAATCTGATCCCTAACTAATTTGGGCCGATTCTTATGTCCCCCCCCCCCCCCTAAGACCGGTACTTTTGATTCTATATATTTTATCCCATTATTTTCTTCCTAAATAATAATACCGAGAAAACAAGAACACCAAATAATTCACCATTCATTCCATACGATTTATGGAGGTCCAAGCATAATTTTTCTGAGTTCAGTGTCGTGCTAGGAAGCCAAGAAAATTGACCATTCGATTTATAAGGCCCTGAATCTTTTATTGTCGAATTTTGTCCAAAAGTAAGGTAAAATTCCATTTTAATTCGTGCGACCTCTTATAAATTCATTTTCTATTTTTCCTGAGTTCCTTACATTATATATGATCTGTGAAAATTGATTCCAAGGTTTGTTGGTCGCGTTTGTGCTCGTGGGAATTTTGGTGTTGTTTTATTCAATCCGAGAGAAGTATTTTCGCCCAGCCTATTCTACACGTTCCATATTGGGTTTGGTATTTTTCTCACGTCTCTTACATCATATAAGGTCTAAATAAAATGTTAAAACCGAACCATGCATGCTCTATGAATTATTTTCGAATTTAACCTTGAAAACACAATAAAACTCTAAATAATTAAGTATGAATTTTATGGGTGTGAGGCTTAATTTTTATGAGCTCTATATGATCCTTATAACCTGGTAAAAATGTCCATTCGATTGTTCATGGTCTATAAAAGTCATGGTGGATTTAAGTTTATAATCGGATTTATGAAAAATATAGAAAATAAATAAATAAAATGAAAAAAACCCTATTGTATCGATTAGGGTTAGGGTTTGGGAAAAATATTCTGGTCATTAATGTTGGTTTAAGGTTGTCATAATCATGGGGCAATGATTGGCAATTGATTTTAGGGTTTGTGGTATTTTTGTTATATATCGATTTATAAAATAAAAGTAAAGGGGGTGTTTTGAAATTTTTAAAACTCATGGGATATTTTTGTAAGTTATTTGAGACCTGGTATAATTCGTATAAAATATTAAATGAGGGGTCCATATGTAAATTTTGTATTTAAAAGGTTAAATGGGTAAATATATATAATTATTAATCCGATTTATAATTAATTAAACTTGAAGGACTAAAAATGTAATTTCTAGAAAATTGAAGTTATTTTGAGTAAATAATAATATTAAGAGTGTTTTGTGTAATTTTGAGTATTTATGGGGCTAATGTGTAATTATTATGGAATTATGATTTAATTTATAAGTTTTGTAAACTTAAGGGACTAATTGTGTAAATTCTGAAATCTGAGGGGCTGAATTCGTACAATAGATAATTCTGATGAAACATTCTGTAAATTGGTAGAATAAGATGCTTGTTTGGTAAATATGGATATTATATGGGTTAAATTGTAAATAATGTAACTATATGGTTTATTTTGTAACTTTGATAAATAAAGGGTGTAAAGTGTAAAATATGAAACTTGATAGACTTAAGAAGTAATTCTGAATAAATGATGTATTTAAAATGAGTAACTTATGATATTTTCATTTTAGACCTTTAACTTTGATATATTTACAATTAAAAAACCTAAACTATGTAAACCTGTCATGTTTAACCCTAGACTTTTGTAACTTGCTAAAATCAACCCTAATACCATAATGATACTAAATTAATGACTTAACTAAGTTATCATCTTGCTAATTATAGAAATCTGCTAATTAAGGAAACTCTCTAAAAATAGAAACCTGCTAAAAATAGAAAGCTACTTAATATGGAAAATGGGATCATTAGTAATTTTGTCTTTACTCCTCTAGGTGCCAAGAAGGAGAGGTCTTGACTCTTTTCTGTGTTTGCTATTTCTGTTGCTTGCTTGGTTATTAAGGTACAGATATTCTGCCCTTCTTTAGTAAGGTGCCTTCGTCTCATTTCTGATTTCTGATTCACTGCCATGTTCTTTGATTCTGTGAACCTTTCTTGTTTCTCCCATGATATTATGAACCTTTGACATGACCTTTATAGTACTGAATCTTTTTGATACTGAACCTTTCTGATACATGACCTTTCTGTTATGAACCTTTCTGATATTAAACATTTCTGATATATGACCTTTCTGATATTGAACCTTTATGGTATGAACCTCTGATATGAACCACTGATTATGAATTCTGATATTCTGAAATGGAAATTGACTTATGAAACTAAATTAAATACTGGATACATGATACTTGACCTTGACCCACAGTTTGATACTACGAGCCATAACTAGTCATGAGGGTTTCATGACCATGTCATTGATGCACCGATGGCATGACTCTAGGGCAGGAGAGTGATGACCTGTTCCGTCCCTTTTCTGTATTTTATTTGGTGTGTTGGGAGGTTTATGGCCACCAGGGGCGTATGGATGCATCCTAGAACTGTTCTGATTTCTGATTACTGATTACTGTTATTTCTGGTGACTGATGGTGTGTGCAATACACGTCTTTCACAACTCTGGGAGCTGATCACTCCATATTTTCTGATTTCTGGGATTAGTGAGAGGACTTCTCTCTGCATGGTGTTATGATTACATGTTACTGTTTCTGGGCTCGTAGAGGATTTCTGTTACCTTGCACCTTGTGACCTTATAACTTTATAACCTTTGCTCACCATCATTATTACTGTTACCCTGTAACCTGATACATGACTTAACATTTGACTTGACATGATCTGATCTGGGCATGTGGTGGGATTATGGATTACACCTTTACACTTATCTACTGTAACTCGTTCTAATCATGTTATATCTGTATAACCTTTATGTTCCTGTTCCTGACTCCTGTTACACCTGGTATTCATTCATTTACTTCACTACTTTACCTTTACTGCTTGTTATCGTTATATCTGTTCACTGAGCTCGTGTAGCTCAGCCGCGTTTTCTTTCCTCGCGGAAGGTTTTAGTTGGAAGTTGGGATTGATTAGAGAGTACATTGGACATAGAAGAATTTACTAGCATCTTGGGATTAGCTATTGATGATGGTTAGAAGAACTCATGTTAGACTTAGAAATCATTGTATTGGAATCCTGTAATTTCATATTTCCTTTGTAACCATTGAATTCTATTGTATTATTTATGTCGTATGTTGGTATCTGTTCTGATAAGCCACCGTTGTTGTGACACCTTTGCCCTTGTCGGGTTGGGGTGTTACAATTAATGAGTCTAGATACACAATATATTTTCGTCAGTGATTTGCACACTCTCATTATTTATTGTGGCACTCTTTTTCACGCTTCAATTAGGTGTACAAAACTCACACTATGTTTTATCTGCTTTACTATGGAGTGTGCCAATCAATAAGTTAAATGTGCCACCGATTCAACCAATCTAATACTTATCTACAACACAAAAATCGTATAATGATTTAATGCAACACAATGTAAATTTCATTTTCTAATACGCAAATCAGTTTTTTTTTTCTTTTCTTTTTTTTTTTTTTTTTTTTTGGGTGTAATATTGGGATTATGATTTTCATTATTATGCCATTTAGAATTATAATAAATCTCGAAATCGTTTTGATAACCAAAACTTGAAGATGTGGATAAATGTAGGTTTGTATTATTTTTTCCATCAACACCCTACAAAAAACTTAGTCGTTACAAATCTAATAAACAATCTGCATATAAAAAAATTTGGAATTCATAAAAAGTTTATTATGCCTTGTGTGTCAAGACGGATATATGTAATCGGATTAACCCACATGGTATATAGAACATTATACTAAACCCAACACAACCAAGTAATGGACCTTTCCCTTTATTCAGTAGCAGCAATTCTCTTTTTTAACCGATGTGGGATACTAATTTACCTCATTAGATGTATGAATTATAGACACATGAGTTATATCACTTTCTTTTGTTGAAGAAACAGTTGGCTCAACATTATTAACGGATAATGTGTTTAAGTATATTTTCATTTATCATAGTTATGACTTTTTTTTTTTATTTTTTTAATTTTTTAACACATTTAAATTTTATTGAAATGTAAACTATAAATCGTTTTTTAAATTTTAAGATTTGGATATTTATCACAAATGATGATAGAATTCAATGATATCTCTTTATATTTTAGATTATATTTTTACTTATACATGAAATATGTAGAAAATTTCATTATAGTAAATTTACTTGGTTTATATTTTTATTATTGATGAAACATAAAGAAAACTTCATTATGATGTGTTTTAGTATTGAATTAGTAATGGTTTGCAGATTGATTCTGACTGTCATTATTAGTCCTTTAGTTTTTATATTTTTTATTATTTAACACATTAGTTAAGGTAACAACTGTTACTTTTTTTAAATTTCAATATTTGGATATATTATTTTAGATGCAGATTTATCACAGTCGATGATAAAATTTAGTGATACCACCTCATATTTTAGTCTATGTTTTCCTTATGCAAGAAATATATGGTCTTTATAACATTCTATAAAAAGAATCTTCTAATTTTTTAACACATTTAAAACATATGAGCATTCGTTCTTGTTTTATATATGGACACGTAAAATTTAAATAATGTTTTTATTAAAAATACGTGACCATATTATTTGTTTATCGGTTTCTGATTATGAAATTATATTCTCATGCTATTTATGAGTTGATACATGATAGAGTGCCTTTTTTGATTGAATATTATTACCCCTGCAGTCTTTTTCTAGATTTATCTTGATTTATGTTTATTATAATATTAGTTTGAAAAATAAAAATTAATTTTTAAACACATTATTTTAGGCAAGAATAATTATTAAGCTTAAAGATTTATAACAGATTTAAAACATTTTCCCTTATTTCATATATAGAAACGTAAAATCTAAATCTTTTTTTAAATTTAAAGATTTGGATATATTATTCTATTTTAATCCTCAGTATATTCTACATTTACCTATGGTCGTAGGCCTATATAATTAATGTTTCTGTGATGATTATACAACACCATTAATTTCTTATTCGAAAATTTTCATTGCTAATTTATGGTTTACCATGCATATGAAAATGAATTTTATTTATATTGTGTTTTTATTAAATTTGTTCTAAATATTTTGTATGTGAATTGACATATATGGAATTCCTGGTTGAATATAACAAAAAACTTACAAAATTTTAACATGTGGCGAAGAAGGCATGGTAATATATTTATATATATTATATTGTGTGAAAAATTAATTGTACACGTTAATAACATTTTATGTGGTTGAATGTTTTGTATAGGTTGTCCCGATACAAATCCTCGACATTTGTGTAGGTCTTGTTGGACACAGGAAAATCGTATTGATTTCTAAAAATCAACGATACATAATGTCTATTAAACCTATTGGTTACAACAATGCTTTAATACATGGATCAGCTTTTGAAACCTTTGTTCTTAAAAAAGGATTAATAGATGGTTGGTTTATTAATATTTGCTATGTTCGAAACTATTATTCAATAGTTTTATTTTATAATCTAGAAGGGGTCTGTGTGGATAAGTTTTGGAACTATAGAGGACGTGGTAGTTCATGTTTAAGTGTTTCTTGCGCAAACACTAAAATACTTCATGTAAGTAATTTTATGTTTTTTGTTTTTACTTTTAATAATTTTTTGTCATAGGTCGAATTTTTATTGTCAATGTTTTATTTTTTGTATAGATTTTCGCAAAGGGTTATTTTAAGTTGTTGAACAATTCATATTCAACTCAACTCAATATTGAAACTTCAAATGGACATATCCGTGTTGATTCTCATTGGAACAACGGACGGTTGCTTGGTTTCGAAGGACTCAACTGGACAACTTTGTGTCAGAATGAGAACTTATACATCGTTCAATTCATGATATTAAGTTATTTAGACGAACAAAAATTCAAACTTACATTGTTCAACTACTATGGTCTTCATGATTGTGGTATCATACTCAGTGCCGGTAATGAATTTTTATATTAATTGTCATTTAATTTTGTTTATATTAATTAAAAAAAATGTTTATATATAAATTTGTTTTTACAGATGATTTGAGGTTTGCTGAATCTATAGAGGCAAAGATTGGTGGAATGGAAGTTGTTGCTGATGATGATTTACCCATCATCTTTCAAATCAAACAGTTGTTTTTGAATGCTTAATTTCTATGTTTTAATTTTGGATTTAGTTTTTGGATTTAAAAGAAACAATGATGTTATGTTTTTTTATATTTATTAATTTAGTTTATTTATGATTTTATCATTCTTACTTTTAGTAATTGTTTCTGAATGTTTTATTTTTATATTTAAATTTGTTTATTATATGGTCATTTATTTCTTCATCATAATTGTGATGAATCAGAAACATGGTGAACAGAATGCATCAGAATTGTATGTATCTGATTCAAAAGTTACAATTACATAACGTCTCTTATGAAATAATAGCATGGTTAAAATGAAAAGTCTTCTAAGATCAACATTTAATGATCAATTCTTTAAAAGATATATGTAATTAAATAATTATATATTTATATATTTCAAAAGCATTATAACCATATCCACTTATGTGTCATCATCCATATAACTTTTTAAATAATACCTTTTAAAAAAACTAAATCATATTTAGAATTTCGGATAAATTACACAAATTTGAAATGACTTGATAACCATCAATGCACACGGCTCCATATTGTATTCAATAAATATAGACTAAGTTATAGGTGTGAATCATTATACTCATAACATTTGAAAACAATTATTTTAAATCTATTTTACTTAACAATTTACAACATAAGCAATCACGTGTAAGCATCAATATTTATAGATCATATCGTCACTCCCAATCTCAACCAATACACATAAACAAACCAAACATAAAAAATGGCAAACATAACTCAACAAATTATCCTTGAAATACGTTGAACAACATATGGACATCTTCAGGTTACTCGAGTTTACACATCAATGTGTCAACAATTCATGAACGACATCAACAGGAGAGAAGCAGTGATTGTTAAATGATTTAAGAATTTAATTCCCAAAAAGGAATTTACACACTAGGAAGTATGTAAAAACCCCGAGTTCGTTGTCCCGATGAAGGATGAATGGAATATGTGATTTAGGGTTCGTGAATTGTGCAGTAAATGGTGAATAAAAGTGGGATATTGGGATTTAAACTAAAAATAGTAAAATAAAAACTAAAAACAATTAATTAACTGAGTCAAAGATTAATCTAAAGTGCTTAAGGCCAAATACGCAAAGAAAAACTAAAAACGGGATAATACCGGGAAAACCCGAGCCTAAAACGTCAAAGTAGTGAAATACTAATCCTAGGAAGGCCAAATTAATTTTTCTAAGTCCTAATTAACAAAAGAAAATTTTAGAAAAAAGAATTATATTTTTTTGATTTTTATTTTAATTAATTATGAATTAAAATCTATTTTTAAAAGAAAAAATTATTAAAAATACTAAAGCTAATCTGAAAATTCTAAAAATTTTTGCGAGTTTACTTAATGAGATAAAAATCCTAGGAAAAATGCTAAAAAGGTCCCAGCTTATTTAAATAAGCTGGGAATAAGCTAATAAGGGCTGAAGCTAAAAATGGAATAAAGGATAAATAAAAAATAATGCAAGGTTCTACTGATTAAAGTCCCTAGGGCAGATGGTGAGGGTGATGTGTTGTAGTGTGCAGACCAGGGTTCGAATCCCTGGTCTAGCACTTTTTCCTTTTTATTTTATTTTTCCGATTTTCTTTTAAAATCCTCTTTAGCACTACAGAATAAGCACATTTTAAAAACTATTTTTGAAAACTAATATTAAGCCCAGAATAAGCTAGACTAAATCATAACAGTAGGAACTTTTGACTAAATAAGGGCTAGAGTAAAAGCAAATAAGCCACTAAGCTACATTAAGCTAGAACAGAACTTGAAAAACCTATAGAATCTAAAAGCAGTCTTAATTCAGCAAAATAAATAAGTAAAAGCAGAACCAATAAGCTATAAAGCACTCATAACCAAGAAAAACTATAAATGTATTGATATGCAGGCTGCAGTCCCAAGTGTCTACTGGGGTAGTTTTGCAGCTAGAAAAAGCTACTCAAAAGCTGTCCAAAAAATTCAAAAAAATAGGCAACTACTAGGTGGGCCACCAAAGATGATCTGTATCAAAATTCAGCTTATATGGACTGAAAATGAACAAATGAGAAATAACAAACATGAGCTGAATGGAGAAATTATGCTACTGATGCAACAGAGGAAATTGCAAACTGAGGTTTTTTCTAATTATCCAAAAAGCACTATTCTGAAAAGCTAAACCTAGGAAATTTAACCCAAGTCAAAATAAGCTACTAGAGAGTATTTAAAATGAAAGACAGATGATCAAGAGCTTTTTAAGAGCTTATAATGGATCTGAGAAAAATGTGCAGACTGCAATGACTAGGGTCTGTGCACCTTTTTGAAACTAAAAATAGGACCAAGACTAAAAGGACATGTGGCAATGATTTCAATTCTTAAAGAACTCATTATGAGACTGATTTTGACTCAGAAATGACAAAATTTAAGATCTTAAAAGCTTATCTCATAATGAGCTAAGATGTGTAGAATCTATTATCAAAGCTTACAATATTAAACTCCAAACCTTAAAAACCTTTAAATCAAATCAAAGATTTCTGAAAACAGTGAACCTAAACTAACTTAAGCTAGATTAAACTTGACTTTTGAGAAAATGAACAGTAAAAACTCAGAATTGACCCATGTATTGGCTTAACCCAAACACTCCTTCTAGTCACTGATTTTGTATTTTAGACTAGAACTGGAGATCAAGCCTAAACTAACTAACAAACTAACATTTAATTAGCAACAATAAGTACCAATAAGCAAAAACTAACCAAATAAGCACTAACTTAAGCAAATAAGCAGATTTGACTATTGTTGAATTTTAAGCTAAATGGATCAAAACAGATTCAAAGGCTATAAAATATCATAACTAACTGAGATGAACAGATAAACGCTAGAATAAGCAGTAAATAAAGCATAAAAGCAGTTGAAATAAGCAATAAGCAGTTTGACTATTTATGGAAATTAATTGAAAACTTACAATACCATTAAAACTTGAAGTGAATACAGAACTGAAATCTGAGAAGTGAAATTACAATAAGCTAAAGCTTTTCTAATCCATTCCTACTCCTAGATACGACCTAAAATAAGCTAAAAAAAAAGAGAGCGCTCTCTTGTGAGTGAAGGAGGTATTTATAGGCTTCAGGGGTGCTCTAGGGTTTCCGGTAGCTTCCCACTTCTAATCTCATCCTTTGATTTACAAATGTCACCATCTCCTCTATTTTCGGCCCTTGGATCATGTGCCACGCTTAATCAGCTAATCATTGGCCTTGGGATTGTCAAGGTGGACAATAAATGACGACATTCCGTCTGACATGGCAGGAATTTCTAGAAGCATTATTTTTGTACGGGTAAAACTAGCTCAGGGTGAATTGGGGGAGAAGAGGCTACAGTAACTTTTGGCGGGTTTTTTATTTTTTATCGTTTAATGATTTTTGACTGGGTTTTAAAAGGGTTGACCGGGTTTAGTTAAAAGGGATGGGTTATTTGAAAAGGGATGGGCTTGTGGTGGATTGGGCTGGGATGGGGTTTGGATTATTTTTGGGTTGGGTTATTAGGATTTTTGGGTGATAAGGTTTTTGGTTAGGATTTAATTAAAAATGGATTTAAACTTTAGGGACCAATTCAGCCAAAATAGAAAAATTATTCAGGGACTGTTTTTGCCATATTGTCATGATCCAAGGGCTGTTTTGAAATATTAAGCTCAAGTCTTGATGATTAACTTAACTTTGACTTTAAATTCCCTTCCATTTCTCGTGCTCGGGTTTTCCGGTATTTGCTTGCATTTTGTCCTTTTTCTTGTATCCGTTGCCTGCACAAATACAAACATAAAAACACAAATATCTTTGGCATTTTTGTTAGGTTTTGGTTGTTTTGGGTCTCAATTTGGTCAAATAAAGGTATGTGAATAAGCACATACCATTAAACTACGTAGCCAACCATTCAGTGCAAACCGTGACTCTAGTATTGGCTACCTGTTGATGCTTCAAGAATGTGACATGCATCAAGTTATGCAAATCATGCAAATGTTGCGTCAAATTCATTTCTACGTACATGAGAATTAAGTTTTCCAAAACATAATAACATTTAGATAAACAAATATTATGTAGACGAAAATAAATATTTGGTATGTACATTTTTATGAATTGTTTTTTGGTTGATAAACATGCAGGGTTTTTATATTTATGTTATTGTTGTTTTTACATGGTTTATACAATCAACTAGATAATTATCACGTTAACAACACAAACACATTGGAACCAACGAAAAAAACTTATTCATTACATTAATATCTACATTAGAAATATAATACATAAACAACTCATTCCCCATCATGAAATCATTATAGTTTTACATCAGAAACCAACAGGTCATCAACACCACCACCATCTTTCTTCGTCTTCTTCTTCTTTTTCTTATCAAGATCACCCCAAACTTGTTCTCTCATATCACGGATAGTCTTATTAAATGGAAATATTTTTATAGCTTTATGACATATCTCAAGAACTTCAATCAGAGATTTGAATGATCTTTTGCGAGCCAATAGAGATTTAATTTTCTGAACAAAAATTGCGGAAAATATGTTAATAAATTGTTAAAAAAAAGTATAAACAATAACCAATATTTCATTTTTTCAACAAAATTATAATACCTTAACTTCATTTATTTTAGCCATTTCTTCATAATAATCAGCTGGTTCTTAAAAAGTAGAACCACGCTTATCACTATTGTAAACGTCACTCTCGTCAGAATCAAAATCAAAGTCGTCGTCACTGCTGATAATGATAACATTTTCTGACATTGTTATGTGTTTGAACAAAGTTTAGAGATTTCTAATAAATGAGTAAATGTAAAAAATTTAATAGCATATGTATTTATAGAGTAAGAAATGTCAAAATGTCAAAAATTGTGACCATTAATATTTATACGAAGTCAAAATATAAAAAACAAAATAATACGTGCAACTTATATTTGGAAACACGATTCTGATTTCTTTTCAATATTAGTACTTTTTGTTATTCGAATATTTAGAATCAAAATCGTAATAATCAACATAATTATCAAGAATATCCATATAAGGAATGTAACAACAACAAATATATTGAAATATTAGAATATTGTGTATATGATTTTCTCATTCGAATATTGTGTATAAGATAATTTTTTCACGTAAGTTCTCATATTATATAAAATATTAGAACATTTATTTATACCATTTAAGTAGTAGAGATAAATTCATTCTCATCCATCTTTACTAACATTCACATTTCTCTGCTGAGATTGCAGCTTTGAATGCTTATAAGGTTGCTTCTAAGGATGAAGAGCTTTTTCTTAAGCAAATATCTAAGATTACTTGGTTAAGGGAAGGTGATTTCAACACTAAGTACTTTCATAATGCTATGAAGGAGAGAAGAAATAGAAATAAGATTGATAATGTTGAGGATTTGGATGGTAATTTCTTCTCAGGTTCTGATGTTGGTGTTCAATTTCTTGCGCATTTTGAGAAGGTCCTTGGTAGTAAGGTGAAGGTTGATCCTATTATTGATCTTTCTAATCTGTTTGTCAATAAGCTTTCTGGTTTAGATGCTGCTCATATGGAGAGGCCTATTTCTGATGATGAAATCAAGTTTGCTCTGTTCGGCATGGAGGATGAAAAGGCCCCTGGGCCTGACGGGTTTTCTTCTAAATTTTTCAAGGCAGCTTAGTCTATTGTGGGATGTGAGTTTACTAAGGCCATTCAGGATTTCTTCCATAATGGTAAGTTATTGAAAGAGATAAATGCTACTGTTATTGCTTTGGTGCCCAAGATCAAAACTCCTAAAAAGGTTTCTGATTTTAGGCATATCTCTTGTTGTAATGTTTTATATAAATGCATTAGCAAAGTTATTGCTAATAGGATGAAAGGGGTACTTAATTCTATTGTTAGTGATTGTCAAAGTGCTTTCATTCCCACTAGACAGATTAGTGACAATACTATGCTTACTCAAGAATTGATGAGGAATTATCATAGAAGAAATGGTTCCCCAAAAGTTGCCTTTAAGATAGATATCAACAAGGCTTATGATACTATTGATGGGGGATTCTTAAGGCAATGCTTGATTTATTTTTGGTTCCCTCTTAGAATGGTTGAATGGATTATGAGTTGCATGTCCTCTCCTTCATTCACCATCATTGTAAATGGTGACCATGTTGGCTATTTCAAAGGTACGAGAGGTCTTAGACAAGGTAACCCACTTTCTCCATATCTGTTTACTCTTGTCATGGAGGTATTATCCCTTTTGATTAATAGAAAGATTGGTTAGAGTAATGATTTTAAATATCATTGGAGGTGCAGCAAAGTGAAGCTTACCCATCTCTGTTTTGCTGATGATTTGATGATCTTCTCAAATGGTGATGTTGATTCTGTTAAAATTTTGAGAGATAGTCTTAATGAATTTAGTTGTGTCTCTGGTCTTATCCCCAATATGGAGAAAATCTTAGTCTTCTTTGGTAATGTTCCTGTTCACATCAGGAATGGTATTCTCAACATTATGCCTTTTTCAGTTGGTTCTCTTCCTATAAGATATCTAGGACTTCCTTTGATTTCTTCTAGATTATACAAGAAGCATTGTGATCATCTCATTGATAAAGTTAAGAGGAGACTGCATAATTGGAAGAACAAGGGCCTCTCATTTCCTGGAAGGCTTCAATTGATCAAGTCTGTGATCTGTTCTATTCAAGTATTTTGGTCCTCTATTTTTATCCTTCCTGTGTATGTTTCTCAGACTATTGAAAAACTCATGAGGGGTTTCATTTGGTCTCAAGGGAATCTGGAAAGAGGGAAGGCAAAGGTGAAGTAGGATGATGTATGTGGCTTAAAGGTTCAAGGGGGTTTAGGGATTAAATCTTTGAAAGTCTGGAATATTGCTTTAATGTCAAAACATGTGTGGAATATTGTCTCCAAAAAGGACTCTCTCTGGGTGAAATGGGTTAACTCCTACAGGCTTTATGATAGGACCCTGGGAATGAGGAATTTCAGGGATGTCTCAATTCATAATGATGTATGTTGGGGTTGGAAAAAGATTTTACAAAGTAGAGAAGTGTTCAGAGAGCATATTGTCACTAGGATTGGAGATGGGTGTGATACTTTAGCCTGGCTTGATAATTGGTATTTTTTTGGTCCTCTGAGTCAGTTCATTTCCAAGAGGGATATCTTTGATGCAGGTTTGTCTCTTGATTGTAAGGTGGGTGATTTGGTTAGAAATGGAGAATGGATTTGGCCTGCCTGTCTTTCAGATAAGTTCCCTTTTCTTATTTATCTCCCTCATCTTCTTTTGTTCCATGATAGGAAAGATAAAGTAGTTTGGAAATAAAATGGTGGTAATATTTGTGTCTTCTCTGTAAAAGCAGTTTGGAATGATCTTATCCCTGTGAAACCTGTTGTGCCTTGGTATAAAATTGGGTGGTTTAGCCAAAATATTCCTAGGAATTCCTTTATTCTGTGGTTGGCCTTTAAGAAGAAGCTTAGAACTCAGGATAGATTGGCTTCTTGGTTAGATGGGGGTACCTTGAGATGCTCTTTGTGTAGTTTAACTCAAGATAACCATAATCACCTTTTCTTTGAATGTCAATATTCTTCTAAAGTGTGGGAGTTCTTTAAAGGCCTTATGAATCTTAATCAAGTGCCTAATGACCTGTATCAATCCATTGACTATTTGCTTGATAGACCTGTGGGTAGATCTATTTGGAGCATTATTCAAAGATTAGTTATTGGTGCTTCTGTTTATTACATTTGGCAAGAAAGAAATCTAAGATATCTTCAAGGCAAGGACAGAAATGTTGATAGTTTATGTTGTATCATAAAAGAGCAGGTCAAACTTACACTTATGAGCTTAAAAGCCAAGAAATCTTATCAAGTTTTAAAGGCTGCTCAATTGTGGAATTTTAGTTTGATAAATGGTGATAAGTCCAAGTGTTCCTTTGCCCCTTAATTATGGTTCATTTTTGCAAGTTGTATTGGTATTGTGAGGGGTATAGTATGGGCTTGTTTTTGGTCTTCAATGGTAGTTGGACTGATGATTGGATTGATATGTGGATTGTACCTGCTTCTCCAATGTGGTGTAAGCCTAGCTTAGATGACATTTGGATTAGCTTGTACTTAGAGATTTCTTGGCTAACTGATTTTTCAATATGGTGTGTCCCTAGCACAGATGATATTCGGAAAATTTGGTTTAGCTTAGGATCTCTTCTCACTGGCTTTGATTGTTCTATTCTGGAAGCCTGGATGGTGTGCTGCAATATGGAAATTATTTACCTAAAGGGTGGTTTTGGTGATCTTCTTTGGGTAAATTATGGTGTATCTCTGGTTTATAGCTGCTTATGGGTAATTTATGGTAGTATGGATTGTTGTATTTTGGTTATAAGGATCTGGTGGAACATTGAGCATTTTTTGCTTTTGGAGTATAAGGGGAATTTGGGATATGTTATTCTTTGGATTGCTATTCCTACTCCTCTAATTGGGGTTAAAATGTTTATGGTCTCCTATGGTATAAAGGTGGTTGCTTCTCTTATTTGGTGTGATAGGCTCTTGGTGTTGAAGTTCTTTGGGCTCATTTGGAGATAGATGGGTTTCATCTTTCATCAGAACCTCTTATTCTTATTCCTTGAAGGTTTGAAGGCCAATATCTTTATATTGGTAGGAGTCCTAAGCGTGAGTTGTACTTTTTTTCCTTGCCCGTGGTTTTTCCCTCTGGGTTTTACTCGAGAAGGTCTTTTAAGGAGACAATCTCGTTTATTGAAATGCTCCTTTATGCACTCTATTGAATTGGATCCAGATTCGAAGATGAAGAAGATTGTCATGTTTTGGATTATTAGTCCTATGTTTAGTAATAAGGCTAGATGTAGTAAACGTTGATCTTTTCTTATGTTATTCCCGAAGCATGTTTTGGGAATGTCATGGTACATTAACTACTATGGGTGTATCTTAGTTCTCTTTGTATAGTTTTTTGTTGATTAATATATTTTCCGGGGAATTGTCCCTTTCACCCAAAAAAAAAAAAAAAAAAAAAAAAAAAACATTTACATTTCTCATATACCATTCAATTTAATGAATACCTTTCCAGTGTTCGAATTAGTCTACGAATCTATGTTTTATGTTTATGAACATGGTGATGGTATGTAATCATTATGATTATCAATCGGATCTCATTTGGACATCACTTTGAAACTATATTTGAAACAAATAATTGTATAAGAAACAAAAAACTAGTTTCAGATATACATTATAAAACTATATACAAATTATATTATAAGAAACACATGTAATTTTGATATGTAATCCAAAACACACTAAAAAATATAAAAATATACAACTGGATGCGAATAAGAAACCACTTTTATAATACGAATCCATATTAGAAACAAAATATAGTTTAAGAAACACATGAAATTCTGATATATAACACAAAACACAATAAATAAAAAAACAAATACATAATATTATACTATATACTAACCATCAAAATGTTAGGGGCTTCAAAACAGGGTATTAAGTGGCCCATGTAGCTTTCCTATTGGCTACTTTCTTATTTAAGCCCCAAAGCCACGTTCCTATTGGCTGATATGTGGTTTGATAACCACTGTTCATAGCGTTTTAAGTTAATACTCTGCTAATACCGACTAATACTTTGTACGGCACCATGGAATGTATAACACATGTATACCACTTATGGCCTTTCTCTTTATCATATCTCCTCACCTCACTTCCTAGAAAATTTCAACCCTCTCATTGATCTTCTCTATCTCAGCCTCCATCTAACCATCATCATCATTATCTTTAATTTTTAGTAAAGAAGAGTCCAACCACACAAGTCATCAATCACCGTCAGGTAATCACCAATCCAAACCTCGAGTGTTTTAAGTTTATTTTTTCCTAAACGGTAGGCGAAGCACCCTTAGTTTTATAAAAAGATGTTTATAAGTTTTATTTATATTTCTTATAATTAATTAGTTTTATATTTTTTATTACAGAGATAGCGGCTGATTCCGACACTCCAAAACACTCAGACACCAACCTCACAATAACCAGATATGAAAAAAAAATTGGGTTTTTTTTTTTTTTTTTTTTTTTTTTTTTTTTTTTTTTTTTTTTTTTTGTTGTTCACAGAGGATGATGAGGTGCAAGTTGATTTGAGGTATGGGAGTGATGTGAAGGTGTTGGTGGATGCGTGTTGCGGCTGCTTCCGACACAAACATACTATGGGTTTCGAGTAATTTTTTATTTTTATTATGTTTTTGAGTAATTTTTTATTTTTATTAAGCGTTTATGGTTTGAGAACGTAATCTTATTCGACCTCTTCACACTAGAGGTTGCAATTTCGACCCATTTACATATGAATGGGTCGATTTGGGTTATACTATATATTTAACAAGGCAAATGGATAACTAAAAATTGAGCTATAGAAGAAATAGGTCAACTGGATTGAATAGGTTAGGACCAGTCCAGCCCAACGTGAATTTGATGCGTGTAATTGATCTCTTATTAGGTTATTAAAAAGTCATTTCTACAAAGTTAGTCATTTTTTAATCTTTCACCCAAACACCCATTCTAAAAGTATAGCTGTAGGCACGCGGGTAAACAAAGTTAGAAAAGCACTAAAGGCAAATCTTTATTACGATCTGGTATAAACTAAACCAGATACGTATATGGGCATTAGTAGTTGCCGTAAAAATGAGGTTCAGTAAATTGATGATATGTGTACAAGTCTTAGACCTGATGTGAATATATTGAAAGAGGTTAGGGAAAAATTGACAAAACATGATAAGGTATGGTGGGGATTAGCAGCAAATAAAGTGGCTAATTGGTATTTGCAAGTTCGAGTACAGTTAAGATACATTTTTTGTAGCAAATATAGGCATCAAATCAAACCAAAGTTCCAATTTTAGTTATTTCAAATGTGCATAATATGTTAATCAGAAGATGATTTTTTGTCAATTCATGTAGGTTATGGTTCGATCTTCATCTTTAGATAAGCATATGTTGGTGAAATATTTACATACCACATTTGGTACGGTTGTGGCAGTCACTGGAGACGAAACTAATGAGGCCCCAGCACTTAATGAAACTGACATAGGCCTTGCCATGAGCATTGCTGGAACTGAGGTAAGCAAAATGAACCTATTACTTATTAATCAAATCATAGTGTTCTTATATACACATAGGCCTTACCAGAAGCATTGCTGAAACTGAGGTAAGCAAATGTTATTATTCTAGATGACAACTTACCCACAATTGAAAATCTCTTATAGACATTTTTTTGTTATGATTTTTGTTGTTTTCTTAGGGGCTGATTGGAATGGCTTATTATCGGGCTAATGAGGTTTGATTGTTGAACTTATCGCTGCTTATGGGGTGTTTGAAGTAAATTTGAGTGTTGATGCTTGCTTTGATGATGAGGTTACTTATTTGGGATGCTTAGTTGATGCCTGCTTTGCTAATGTTGGTTTGTATTTGTTCATGCTGGCTTGCATTTGGTATTACTTTTCACATTCTGTGGTATGCGTCTAATTTATTGAAGTTGATATCTTGGCCATCCAGTCTGACTTGAGTCATGAGTGCTGCCAAGGGTCTGCTTTCTTTGTGCTGCCAAGCTGGTATCTGTGTAGGGGTGTGAGGGTGTATTTACATGCTCATATTGGTTTCTGTGTCTATATGTATGTATGTAACCACATTGTGTAAATATCCGACTGAAACAGACGTAAACTGTTTAGACAAGAGATTGGTATTATGTAGTAAAAAATTGGCATAAGGTAATTTCAAATAATTAAAGGTAACTTTTTCATTTTGTTCAGCCTCAAAGACCAGCTGTTGGTGATTATATGATACATTATGTAGCAAGCAAAAAAAGGATAAGGTATGCACGTCAGGCTTAATGGGTGAGAAATCATTTGAGTTAAATGTGTATTAAAAAGCTTAAAATGACGTGAATATCGATTTTTAAAAAATTGCACAGCCAAAGTTCCTTTTTAGAACCCCTTGATCATGTCAATTTAGTTAATCAATTGTGTGTGTGTGTTTCTTTCTTTTTTTCTTTTTTTTTTCCTCCCGAATTTGCAGGAGTTTGAAACAATGGTCATGCTTACACTAATACAGCTGTTGGTGGTGGCGTGGGTGGAGGTGTAGGTGGCGGTAACCGTTGGGCTGTTGGGCTAACCATATATTTGCCCATTCTGCTTTCATATATTCTCCTAAAAAGAAAACAATTGTTTTGTGGATATATGCAGGAAGGTACTACCAAAATAAGGTAAAACTCAAGTTTCTACTTATTTGATATTAAATGTCGCCACATTAGTTTGAATGAATGCCTCATGTAAAATGATTTTGATACTTCTTGCAGTCACAACATATTGAGGTTCGAGTGTGTATGGTTCAGTAGGTGTGTTCAGAGTGTGTGTTCAGGGGGTGTAGGGTCTGTTAAGTAGGTGAGTTTAGTGAATCGATTGAGTGTTCAGGGGGGATTTGTTCACGAGGTAGGATCATTTTCAGGTTGCACACGATCACTTTCTAGCATATGGATATAAAAGAACTCATGTGTTCTTTTCAGGTTATCACAAGCTGCAGCTGATCATCTTTGGTAACAAGTTTGGACCAGGTGGTCCTTAAGGTAAAAAAATCTATACGTGTCGCATATTTGGCTAATATGTTGTTATGATATTCTTTCTTAATCCATTTGGAACTACCAGTGGTGCCCAGGCCAACTGCCAAGGTAATTGACCTAATTAGTTGTTACACATTTCAATGTCACCGTCTCTATGTTCTTTTGAGTTTTGATGTCATCTTCTTGGTTACTTACATATACTTAGTTTTTGGCAAATCTGTAGGGCCGCCTGTGGAGTATGTATCTTTAGCGAACTGTGATTGGGTTTGTCGTCACTGCCAGGGGCTATTCCTTGGTACGAAGATAGATTAAAAGGAGACAGCGTCACAAAAAAGGTAACATCAATGCCTTGCGCTGTAGCATATCTTTGGTCTGGTTAATCTCACATTTGCCCTGTGTTTTTTCATTCAAAGCTTTACTTATCTGATAATTTGTCCTTTTATCTATGGCTTTCAGGTGACCATATGATGGAGTTGACGTGCATTTGAGAGATTGGGAGGACATGCTAATAATCTGCACGTGATAGCAGTAAGTAAGACAAAATCTGTGTCTCTTATCTGACAAATGTACGAGGTTAGACATTGTTTTTTTAGACAAAACTATGTTAAAAAGCTTGGTGTTTTGTTAAGTGTGGGTTTAAAATTATCATGTTTCTTGCCAACACAATAAGATTGCATGTCTTTAAGTAGAAGTTTTTGAAAGGAGTCGTTTGGTCTTTGTAGCTGCTGGATGCTGTTTTTTGTCTCGGTGATTTTAATTTGAGTTTGAATTGATGTTTTGTTTGTGCAGTTGAACTTATAGTGTAACTATTTGATTTGCTATGTTCTTTAACTTTCTGTATATTGATTAACTTGCCGGTATTTGATTTTTTTAAACAGGGTTGGCTAGATGTGGCAATAAATGTAGATTACAGGGTGCTCTCTACAGTGAACTCAAAGCTTGCGAGACAGCAATACAGACACATGCTTCAAAATTATCAGGAAACCAAGGTTAGTAATTTTTATTTGACTCACAACAATCTATGTTGCTCACGTGTGTTACAATGGGTGGGTTGGATGAACGGGTTAAAGTCAATAGACTTATTTTCCAAACGGGTAAATTTAGGCTAGGCTAGGCATACTTTGATAGACCCGAAATGATTCCAGATTTACAAATGTGAATCGGAAATTATTACACAGCTGTTGACATGCGTTTCAATTGAATATGTTTTAGTTATGACCTGACTATTAAGGCATAGCTTTACTCCCTTTGTCCATTTTTAAAGGAGAGAATGTTATCGGTTTTTTCGGTAAAGGTGTCACGCGTCGATGAGTTGAAAATGCTTTAGGATTAATGTTTAATTTGTGAATTTTTTACTTGGACCTATTTACAATAGGAGCAATGCCCTACAAATAGTTCTACTTGATGAAACTCCTCAAAATAAATATGGAGTTGGCTAAGTACCTAAAAGTTACAGCCATGTGTTTTTAAGTTTGTGTTTCTGCCATTGGGGAGAAAAAGTTTAAACTATGTTCTTTAGTTGTCAGTTAACAAATTTTTAGCTTTTTATATGAGTGATGACAAATTCTATGTGCGAATCCCACTACGTTATTGGATTTTAATTATGTTACTTATTGTTATTGTTAATTATCCGTGAAGCAAGTGCGTTAATTACCATTCTTTTGACTTGCATGTATTGCAGGTGACGTGCCAAAGTGAGGTCCATGGGAACTAATGAGTGAACCATGGTTAAGAATATGTTTAAACTATCCTTGAAAAACATCGACAGTAGCAATAATGGAACAACTACAGATTCCGACTCAGCTCAAAATGAATCGAGACAGACAAAAATTTAAACTGCAAACACAGAGAACATATTCTTATTTCATACTTAGATTAATAGTATATTTGTTGTGAGCACTATACCTGGAACCAAAATTCATACTGTTATTTTGATCTTATTGCACGAGGATGTTGTTGACTCCATTTCAGGTCTACATAAAAGACTTGGTTGTATTGAATATTTGAATGATCATACCTTTCCTTATAAATATGATGGGGATGAAAAGAATATTAGTTTACATACTGAAAAGTTGTTACGTTAATATTTGTTGGACAATAATGTACTTTATGTAACAATTATCGTTAGGGTGTGACATTTTCTTGGATTGTTACCGGATATGAACTACGTCGTTTTCAATACTGGTAGTCAAAACACGGAGATTTGCAAACTTAGAAGAAGAAAAATTCAGAAATAGTCAAAACACGGAGATTTGCAAACTTAGAAGAAGAAAAATTCAGAAACCGAGTTCAACTTATCACCCTCTTTGAAGCAATTCCGGAATACTACAAGTTAATGCAGAATGTGTGGTTTACAACCGAAGCCATTATACTAAGGATAGACACAACAAAACCGTGGTACTTTAACAAGTGTATCACTTGCGGAAGGCAAGTGGCACCCGGGTTTCCACATCAACAATGTCACTAGGTCGGTTGACAACACACATCTAATTACAGGTTATATAAACTTAAATAACGCAAGACTTTTCCGACCCATTTTGGTAAATCCACATGCGTCACACATTTCATTTTTTAAAGTTTGGTAACTGTTGTTATTTATGTTTTAACTCGGTTCTTATAGTAATAAATGATGAATTGATAATGTACAAATCTGTATTATCTCTAACAATTAACAAACCAATTTATACCAACAATACTTCTAAAATAAAAATATATACAAAAAAAAAATTTCTTACTCCAAAAAAATTAACATGATTGAAATAAACACAAAAACGGCGGCACGGGCAAACCCGCTCGTTAAAAACAAATTATCATGTAGATGGAATTGTTATATGCAAACCAAAACACAAATAAACAAATCCATAGTATAATTGCTTGAAACTGAAAAATTAATTATCATCTTGTTCTCCCAGCTCGATTCGGGGGTGTTTTAGTCGTACGCTTACTACCAATTAATGATGGAGGTTCAAAATCCTCTTCGTCAACTGGTACCGGAATTTCAAGTTGCTCCTCCTCGACTGATCCTACATCTTCAGCTTCGTCCTGAATATGAATAAAAACAAATTCTGAACATAAAACCAATGTTTAAAACAAAATATACATGTGTTTAACGAAATTCAAAATATATATAAATACCTCTTCTCCTTGCTGTTTTCTTGTGAGCTTTTTTATAATTGATTCATCTCCGGTTAATTTGTTAACCGTGAATACATGATAATTATTATTCAAGTTGTAATTAGAAACTTGTATCTTAAACACACATTGTTTCCCAACCGTGATATCCAAATCTTCTTGATATGTATCCACTGGCAAATCCTGTATTTAAACATAGACATGCTAAACATTATTTGTTGTTTTTAAAATATAAATCCATTTATAATTATATTTTGGACAATTATACAACCTTATAAATTTTTTATATGAGATACACTTGTGAAGTACCAGTTAGTTTGCAAACATCTTGTTGAAGCAAACTTAAAGTAGCGGAACCGGTGTCATCTTGAACACGTATTTGAACTTTGATCTTATAAAAACAAACATTTTACACTGTAAGTGTTATAATTAATATAAATTCCTTTAAATGTTATATTTAATTGTATTGTTTCATACCTTGGAAAAAGTTTAGTCTGCGTACCACAAGCTTCACAATAATTCCTTCCATTTTCTGTATTTGAAAATGTTTTGACAATACTTTTACAAACAGTACACGTCATGTAATACCATCCTTGGTCAGATAAAACCTTCAAAATTCTCCCAACAACAATACATCCACTTGGCTGGATCCATAACAAAAAGAACAAGACAAAACAAAATGAAAATAATATTATTCCATGAAAAAATATTATAAAAAATATAAAATAAACAATTAACAAAAAAAATGAAATTACCTGTTCAATATCATAAATGGAAACTGTAAATAGAACTCTACCAGTTGTCTTACAACTGAGTCTGTAAATAGAACTACCTTTGTATCCCCAGTTGTAGCAATATCACAACTTAGCAATCTGTTTTAAAAACACAAACTTTTAGCATAATTGTTTTATCAAACTTATAAAATCATACAAATAATTATATTAATGCACAAGATTACTTTTTTTTTGAATTCTTTAATATGTAGGTTTGATTCATCATTTATCACCATTTTCGTGCCAGCAAAGCAATTAGAAACTTGCGACGCACCTGCATGTAATTCAAAATTATAGTTGGCTTGCTTATATCTCGATGAACAAACATTAACAACCAAATTATTTACAGTTCCACATGCTTTTCTTTGCCATAACTATAAGCATTATTATAGGATCTTTTGATGTGGCATGCGCCTTGATAAACTCATGAAGTGTAACAGCCAGGTGATTCCAAAGTGTACATGGAACTCTTACACCACTGAACAAAAATATATAACATTATTGACAAAACCTAGGTCATTCCAAAGTATGCATTTAATAACATTATCTATTTTTCAAAAACGATAAACATTGTAAATCACCTAAGATCTTGTAGCTTGAACTCTAAAAAATGTTTAGGTTTATCATCTGGATCAATAATCGTGATGTTGTTATTCTCGACTAACTGATCAATAACATCTTAAAAGGATAAATCATATTAAATACTATATAAGAAACACATTTCTGTAAATACTATATAAAAAACACATATAATTCTGATACACAAACTAAAACATAATTAAAAAAATATATAAAACTTAAATAAGATCTGAAAAAGATTAATCATATTAAATATATAAGAAACACATATACTTCTTTAAATACTATATAAGAAACACATATAATACTATATAAGAGCCACATATAATTCTAAAACGCAAACAAAAACATAAATAAAAAAAATATAAAACTTACCAAAGGAACACTAACTAGTACAGATTTGGCCAACGGTCACACCAAAAATGTGTGACTATATGCATATAGTCACACACGTTTTTTTGGGTGTGTGTGACAAAAAATCGCGCCACCATAGGTGCTATATGGTCAAATTGTTTAGTTTGCGACCGTTTTCATTGAAAAAGAGTGACCAAAACCCGAATATGTGTGACCAATTAGGCACAAGTTTTGTTGGATTTATCAGTATATGTGACTATTTCCCATCCTATGGCCACATGAATATATAATAAATGTGACGTTTGTGATGATTTAGTCATGTTGTTTTTTTGGAGTTAGTCACATACAATTTAAAAAACAGTGGCCAAAAGTGTGAATAAGTGTGACCATATGCTGTTTAAAGTGAAGAAATGTGTATTTTGTGTGACTATTGTTCATCCAATGGTCACTTGAATTTTATGTTTGTGTGGCCTTTTGTAATATTTAGTCACACAAAACATGTTTGTTTTGGGTATTTAGTCACATACAATTAAGCAAAAAGTGGCCAAAAGTGTTAATAAGTGTGGCCATATGCTGTTTAAAGTAAATAAATGTGTATTTTGTGTGACTATTGATCATCCAATGGCCACATGATATTTTTTTTGTGGCCTTTTGTAATATTTAGTCACACAAAGCATGTTTGTTTTGGGTATTTAGTCACATACAATTAAGCATAAAGTGACCAAAAGTGTTAATAAGTGTGACCATATGCTGTTTAAAGTGAAGAAATTTGTATTTTGTGTGACTAATTATCATCCAATTGCCACATGAATTTTTTTTTGTGTGACCTTTTGTAATATTTAGTCACACAACGAATTAAGTAATCAGTGACCAAAAGTGTTAATAAGTGTGACTATATACATCTTTTAGTCACATTTAAGAAATCAATATATATCAAAACAAGTTCAAATACAATAAAATTGGAATGTATATAACTGAACCACTAATACATATCATATAAGCAGTACTAACTATATGAACCAACAGTACTAACTTATAACTAACAGTTGTAACTAATACGCTAGGAGTACTAACAGTTGTAACTAATACACTAAGCAGTACTAACTATATGAATGCAAGATCTATCTCCGGTTGCTATAATCATATGGAGAACTGTAAAAATCGAAAGATCTTCTGCTAGTGCCGGCAAAGCTTACTTCCTCATCATCCCACATTTCCTCTTCAAGATCATACTTGGACCTCTGCAAAGTTAAATGAGAGTTTAAAATGGTGAGCGCAAGTCTTAGTTTCTAGGAACAATACCTAATTCAGAAGCAGTTATAATGCCATGTGTGTCCACAATGACGCTCATCGCCCTGTGGATCTGAATGATACTCCCCTTAATCATTCCGTTCACAACTATATCTTCAACACGACAAATCTGCCAAACGTTCAAATGTAAGTCACAAAATTAGCACAAAGTTCATCCAGTTAAATAGTAAAAGCTTGCAATCTATAATATGTTGATTTGATAATGCATATCCCAGAAAGTTTAAAGTGATTCTTACATGTAGTGAAAACGAAAGTGTGTCGTTATAATGACAATCAACAGGTGGATAGATCAAATCTCTTGGGCATGTTGGATTCTCACAATGGGATTTGGTTACGCTGCCATAGAGGGTATTAGATAGGTTGATACACAGATGGTGTTACCAGCACCTTAGTAAGTGAAAAAAAAAAAAAAAAAAAAAAAAAAAAAAAAGAAAAAAAAAAGAAAAACAGCTACATCTTTATACTCACATGGTTCTGCTCTGATCATCATCTATCGGGGCTTCAAGCAAAGAACCTGGCCCAATCTGCAAATAGTAGGTAGTTATATAAGAAATTCTCCAAGCAGACTTCAAGTAAAAAGCATATGAACATAAAAGAACCTGGTAAACAAACATATATATTTTCAGAGAAGACCTTACAGTTATGTTATAGAATAGTGAGAGGGAGAGTCTTTGTGCTCTGATTGCGTCACCCTGACCAGACAACCTCAGAAGTCCTTGGCCATAAACAGCCAAGTTTGTATTTGAGTTGATGCTCGAGTTCTCCTGCCAAAACAGATGCAGCTACAATCAATCTCAGAATATTATCTCTATATAGTGAAAAAAAACTAGAGGTGGCAATCTTGACACATTTGCTGGTAAACGTGCACATGTAGGTTATAACTGATAACTAATGAGTCAATTGGGTAAGCCTAAAGTTTTTAAGGTAAAGAACAGGTGGAAAGTCTCCCGAAGTTACATTCAAATGCATAAATCCAGCTAAACCAATTTTTATTCAAAAAATTCCGGCATTTTAACAATATAACGTTATAGAAACATTAATGAAATTCAAAAAAAATACCAAACAGTGTCTATAGGCCAAGCCAACCCACAATGACCGTACTAAAATTAACCAGTTTTGACCGAAACCATTACCCAACCCCATCTTTCCACCTCAACAAAGATCTTTTCTGTAAGGTTTCACAATATTCTCCAGAAACTAAATGACCATACCCGCAGAACAATAAGGTTGCGAACTTCAAGGACAGAAATGGTGTAAAGGGTGCTGCCACCACCAACTTGAATTTGTGCATTCCACATGAGCACCATTTTGAAAGTAGCTCGAAGTGCACCGTAGACCTTTAAAATTTGAAAAGTGGTTATCTCAAAAGAAAAGAAGACAGGCACTTCAAGTATTCAAAATGTGTGTGTCCGTCAAACGAATCTTATGTTATGTTTAAATTATAAAATTGTCATTTCAACAGCATTCGTATAACTAGGGTGATTAGTTATTTTGTCTATATCATCTGCAGGTAAAGAAAAGTTGCCCAGCTATCTCATTCTGAGCACACGTAGCTTGCTTTTAGTTCATATTAGTTTAGATAGCGAAACCAGAGCAAAACAGTCGGTGACTATTGAAAGAGTATAAACTAAGAGTGATAACCAGTTTCAAAATGAAAATCCAAACGCCCTTATGGGTTTTCAGTACCTGTTGCGACGTAGCATGATGTCATTGAGCCTACAATGTTCATAGTCCCGAGTGCCACCATTTCTTTGTTTCCATCTACTTGATAATCTTTCATTGAAGCAAACGTTCTCCCGATAGCAACTGCTTCCTGATAGATTAAGATTCAACCTTAGATGAAAGAACAAAGCATGATACTATGATACTTAAAAGACTGTTTAATGGGCTAGAAGCTAACCGTTAACGCTATCATGCCAGCCACAATGCCGATTTTAAATCCTTTTGTAAGATTATCACCCGAAAAATAGATTTAGTACTAATGCCAGCCACAAGCTGTTGAAGGGCAATCGTGATGGCAGCTCCACCCATAAGCAGCGTGTGATAGAAAATCTATCAAAAACCTGAGCCTGTCCAGGAGAAAAAAAACGTTATCAGAAAAGCGTGTTTTCAAATACGAGGGTGTTTTTATTGCTTATTTATTAGCAACTTATAAATTAATTGTTAGCTTAGGTACCTGAAAAATCCGAGAGTAGCTTGAGTGATCCCAGCAAAAAATGTAGCTGTAAAGATAAGCCTAAGATATTCATCTGTTTGGGTATCTGGATCAAATTCATTCTGAACAAGTGTTCCCAGCAATAAAGAGACCACGGCCACGGGTCCGATGGCTATATCTCGTGAGCTACCCATGAACGCGTAGATTAGAGGCGGAACAAAGCTTGAGTCTACAAAAAGGTTAAAACTGTCACATATAAAGTCTGATTTGAACCGTAAAAATCAGAGAACATATAACACAATCCTAATAATCATGGTAAGCTACGTGCCTACGTCATAGCGGCTCATCAAATATTTTCAATGGAAATTATAGCATGTCGCTAGTTATGAACCTACTAAACCGAACTACAAATGGAAAATGAAAATGCTTACACAATCCATATTGTGCTGTCAAATTTGCAAGTTCTGATTGTAAGGGTTGATTCAGCTATTTCCTCTACATTTCCTGTTACACAAACACAAAGACAGACACAAACACAAACACAAACACAGTACACAAACATTGCCCATTGTAATGGTTGGCTTTCCCCTGAATAAGAACAAGGAGGTTACCTGAGAATGGCTACTTCATGGCGGAATTCATCCTCCAATGCTTCATTCAGCGTCTCAGATCTTATAATTTTAACAGCAACATCCTGACCAAGATAGACTCCTTGGTGCCTTGACAAAATTAACAGGATATAGATATTAATCAAGATATTGACATGAAAACCAATGATATATAGCACAATTAAATTATAAGATACAGTCAGTTGAATGATTTGAGGAGATAGTGGTGGATTTGAAGCCGGCAACGATGGCGGCATAAGTAGGCCGTTGGATGGGGTTGTTCTCCGGTTGCCCGAGATGGAAGGGTTCGATTGTGTATAAAATCAATCGACCGAAGATCGAATAATAATGTGTTTAGGGTTTGTGAGAATATGCAATGGGTTGGTTGTGTTGTAGGAGAGGAGAGTGTTGATATTTAGGATGGTGAATAAAATATTTGGGAAGGAGGCAATTTGATTGTGGGGAAAATTTTAGCCGGGGTTTGTGAAAAGTTAGTGGGAAATTTTATTCTGGGAAAAATTAACTGATGCACATGTAAAATATTAGTTCATATTATTTAGTCACTTTTAAATAATGTGTGACAAACTTTACTATATGATTTAGTCACTTTTAAATAATGTTTGACAAACTTTACTATATGATTTAGTCACATACACAATTACTTCATGTGACAATATATGGATTTTGGTCACACAATTCAATTGTGTGACATATATTTGTCATATATGTATATATATAGTGTGACTAATGTTTCAAACTTATTTGTATCTGTCACACGCCCAAATTATAAGTGACTAAATAATCAAAAAAAAAATTACCATTTACCTCTAGTCACATAAATATTCAAATGTGTGACAATGTAATTCCAAAATGGTCACACAAGTCGGATCAAGTGTGGCTGTTTATTTTATTCTGGTACATTTAGTCACATAAAAAAGTTACTGTGTGACCGTTCGAAAAACTGCATGTGTGACTAAATCCCATTTTTGTACTATTGACTTAGGATCAATCTTGGGCCCTAAAAAACTTTCAAAAGACACGAAATTCAAAGACTCTTGTATATCAGCAAAATTAGAACATCGTCGAACATTTTTTTTTTTTTTTTTTTTTTTTTTTTTTTGTTTTTTTATAAAGTGGATTTCGCATGGATGAGAAGTTAGTTTAAGCATGTCTGTATTACTTTGAACATTGAAGTTTGATATCAAGTGACAATCATCCTGGCGAATGAGAAATTGGAAATCAGAAACCACTAAATTACCAATGGTTGCATGGATCATGGTACCCAATTACCTATGTTGTTATCTCGGTCAAAAATCTCGTATCGTTCAAGGTCTGATATTTGAAATAGCGGTTTTCGCGGTGAGATATCGGTGAGATATTGGTTTTTAGATATCGGATATATATATATCTACATATTATATATAACAGGATGCGTATGACGTCATCAAATGCAGGATTGATGAATAAGCGCTGGATTGATGAGTAATCATGCTCTTATTCCACCTAAGCATGCCACCTAAGTAATGTTTGACCAAATTAATTCGCATTGACCAAATAAAATTCGGATTTAATTTTTAAAAAAATTGTCATTTGCAAGATTTGAACCTGGGCCATTTAATCAACATACAAATCCTTCAACCACTAGACCAAGCCATTTTTTTGTGATTTACAATACAAAAAAAGTAAGTCATGCTTAAAATTTTGATATTGTTAAGCTATATTTAAGGAATAGATTATGCATATATTTTAGAGTATATACCGGATTTGTAAGGCCATTTAATATACAGTTTTAATTATTGATCACAGGAAACCCTAATTTTTCCTCTCCATAATTTTATTTTGCTTCTATAATGCTTTTTTATTTTCATTATTAAGCATGATTACATTTTCTATTTTTCCAGAAACTTTGAACTAAGCATGAAATTCAAGGTATGTTTCTCTTGCAAAAGCCTTAAAGTTCATATAATGATGTTGAACGTGCACGAAAAGTCTATAAGTAAAAATTCATCTAAATAAGTAAAGTGTGTCAAGACTATTTAGATGAATACGTCTCTGAGTAGAATACTCAGAGATCAAAAAAAAGAGTGGGTCTATTTAGATGAATTTTTACTTATTATAAAATCAGTATCATGGTTTCTTTGTCATTATAATCAGGTTAAAGTTTAATTGATATAATCAGGTTAAAGTGTGTCAAGACTATTTAGATGAAGTGTGGAAAAGCCTTAAAGTTTAATTGATATAATCAGGTTAAAGTGTGTCAAGACTATTTAGATGAATACGTCTCTGAGTAGAATACTCAGAGATCAAAAAAAGAGTGGGTCTATTTAGATGAATTTTTACTTATTATAAAATCAGTATCATGGTTTCTTTGTCATTATGAAGGTGAAAGCCAAGACTATTGCGGAGATTCATACTAAAGCAAAAAAGAACATGGGGCTTCGTCGTCTGTCAACCGCGAGTATAAGAAACAGTCATGGGAGGGGAAAGGCACTAGGCCATTATTCGAAACAGGTTCTTGGGTACTCCTCTCCTTTTATTTGTTTCATTAACACTGCTGGCTCAAGAAATTTAATACTGTTAGTTTTATCGGATATATTGTTAGTACTGCCAGCTTTGTCAGATGTCGGACAAAATGCATATTTGGATGTAATGGATTATGTTTTTCTTTTTAATTTTTATAATCATATCAAATGCCACTATTGCAAGTAAGGAACTTAAGGTGCGTAACAAAGTGGTCGAGTTGGGTGGTTAAGTAATGGGTCGAAATGGGGTGGACTCGGGTTGGGTGTTAGGTGACATATCTACAATATATTCGGTAGTAATTATGTGTACTTCTTTCAGTTATGTGTTTATATAAGGAATCATTTGAAGGCTTAAACCCCAATTAGGACCTGACCATTAGGAAAAGTAACACAGTGAGTGAGCAGGGTTAGCATTTAAACTATATAAAAATGGCATGTAGGTAAAACTTCATATGGATGGTGACTCCATATGGGTGAGTAGGTGACTCCACATGGGTGAGTAGGTGACTATACGAGTATGGAAGAAGATCACAAGGTAGCAAAGACCTTGCCATGGCCCAATGAAGGATTTAGTTTTCGTTTAAAATTTGATTAGTTATGTAAGTTTGTGATTAAATTTTATGATAGTTGAATTTCTTATTTTAGCTTCTGATTTCTGTATGACTTAAACGCGTTACATCGTCTACCAAGTTTTATTGTATATGTGTGGTATCTTTAGGTGAGGTATACTCTTTTGTTATGAAGTTGCAGTATGACATATTTTTGTTTATAATTGGAGGATTTAGTTATATATAGAATGATTCCCAAGTGATATTTGTTAGTTCTCTTTGCAATTATCTGTCCATTTATTTGATTTGTGGCTTTGTCCTATTATGCTTATGGTAGTGTTAATTCATTTTATTAGCAATGATATAGATCAGGAGCCTGAGAGCAGCTTACAAGAAGATATTCATGCCTACTAATGTAAACCTTGGAGGTATTGAAGACCGTCTTGGAGGATAATGTCAAGCTTATATTTTGCCCGGTTCCATGGATCGTAAACTCAGAAATATATCCTAAATCATATAGAGGTATTTGTCTAGGAATGTATTATATATACTCATGAATTAGTCTGTATGTATTATATTTTTATCAGTATTAGGTCATACGTATAAATAAGAACTTGCTAAGCTATCCATGAAGACTCAAATGGACATTGGCTCCAAACATCAACAGCAACAGGACACTTATCCATGGAGGACCCCAACTTACAGGTGTGTCATTATCTTTCTTTCTTTCTCATGATCTCAATTATAATTAGATTATATTGCTGTTTACTGAAATAATTTTCCTGTAGTGTGTCGAGCATATGGTTGACTTTAAGATAGAATGCGATGAAAAAATAGATGGTGATTCAGAAACTGAGCACTAAAAAGTAAAGCCTCATGATTTCTTCATTCAATATATGTCAGTATCTTTCATACATCCAAGGGTATATGTGTAAAAATGGGTGGGTTGGGTTGGACAGAAACATGACCATTATTATCTGATTTTGCAGATGAAGCGGGTCCATATCAGGTTCCAGGAGTGGCAAGGGCATTATACATAATCCGTACGAAAGATGTACGTTAGTTTCACTGTAAGTACTAAAAATCTTTCTACATGTCAACTATGCATTTGATCATTTGATCGTAGCAGTACTAAATGTCAACTATGCATTTGAATACCCTTATATTCACCTTATGGAATGAAATGGCGACAAACTTTGAAGACGACTAGTACATGGAGCTACCAAAACCAGTTGTTATAGCTGTTAGCTCATGCTATGTGAAAAGAAATACAGGTACATCTAAAATCTAAAAATCTTTGAACACATATATATTCGTATATCTTTTGTATGTCCAACATTTTTTGCAGTCATAGTAGTATTGCAGCTGTCAGGAACACCAGCTACACGCTAGGAAAATTTGGACCGTTTAGGTTGTTAGCTTTTACGTCTAATGATTTAACTGAACAAACTGCTATTGTCTTTAGAATTTTTGAAAACAATGGACGATATGTTGTGCTAATGTGCAGTGATCAAAGCCGGTTAGTTTACTATAACTCGAAGTTTATGATACTTCTTCGGTTCTCACAAGTGTTTGCTGATGTTTGTGACCTTTTATTGATGCTTGCTTTTCTGATATGGATTATACACGATACAATAGCACCATCTGGGACTCGCACATCATCTTCGAAAAGTCCAGGTGAACTATCTTAATTTCCCCTTTTGTTATGTTATTTATGACAGGAATATATTATTCTTCCTAGAACATATAAGCCCATGACATAGGTGGACTTGGGTATATAGATGAGAAGTTTTGATTTAAGTGTTTTGAGTCAATTTGATATATTCTTCTGAGAGTCAAATTGATCGAATGTTGTGAAAGTGAATTAGATTTTCACTGATATAATATAATGGCTGTAATCAAATTTGTTACGATAATAGTAATTTATAAAAGAAGTCTTTTCACAAAAATGTGTATTTGGTCAACCAAACCCGATGCACTCAAAACCTACCCATTTTCACCTGCTACCAATGACACCAATTTTCATCTACTGATCAACAAGCTAAGGTATCTTTTCATATTCAACTTAAGGTGTGTCATGTGATTATTGAAGCTTTGAGGTACTTTTATGTCGATGAAACGCCACTTAGTGGCCAAGGGTTTCAAGTGAGGTAACATGAGACTATAGCAAATAAAGTGAGCGGATAAGTAACACGTTATGCCACTACATTCCGGACCTGAGCATTATATGGATTAGAAATTGACACATCTATACCATATGCATCACAGAAAGTGTGCATCGGCACTTTCACAACATTCGATCAATTTGACTCATAATCTTTCGAAGAATTTAAGCTGTTCTTACTAAAGCTAATCATTTATTTTATCCGGTCTGACCCCAAGATAAAAAATAACCTAATTTGATCATTCATAAATAGAAGGGTTGAATTGCCACCTCTAATCGTTTCCGTGAATTTCTGCATGTTCTTCCACAGTTGAACATTCTGCAGGGACATTGTCTGCTGCGCAAATATTGTGTGACATTGCAGCTCGATGCTGTAAGCTAGACCAAGACGAGATGGTTAGATGGCAAAAGAAATCATCGCAAAAAACAGAAAGATGGAAAATAACACTGGATAATGAGACGAATCTCATTTTTGGCATGTTCAAACAGGTTGACCCTATAGCAGCCGATGATTTTCCTGAACACTATTTCAATTTTGCTGCATACAATGAAGTTGAATCTTGAGTAGATGTGAAAAACTAAATACTTACAGGTATTCTCACTAACCAAAAAGAGAGTTCCAAATTTCCAAATTTCTAAAACTCTTTTCTACATCAAACAGACTATATAGGAATCATCCAAAGTATTGGTGAATCCAAAGAATATGGAAGTGCTAGCACGAATAGATTGACAGTCAGAAATATCAACATTCAAAACCTAAAGTGAGTGCTTCTGTCCGTTCTTTTACTATTTTAATAGCGACATACACAAACTAATCCGATCATCAATCTTCCAGTGGCAATACCGTTACATTCACCATATGGAATGAAATGGCGACAAACTTTGAAGAAGACCAGTAGATGGAGCTACCAAAACCAGTTATTATAGCTGTTAGCTCATGCTATGTGAAAAGAAATACAGGTACATCTAAAATCTAAAAATCTTTGAACACATATATATATTCGTATATCTTCTGCACGTCCAACATTTTTTACAGTCACAGGAGTATTGCAGCTGTCAGGAACACCAGCAACACGCTAGGAAAATTTGGACCATTTGGGTTGTTAGCTTTGGCGTCTAATGATTTAACTGAACAAACTGCTATTGTCTTTAGAATTTTTGAAAACAATGGACGATATGTTGTGCTAATGTGCAGTGATCAAAGCCGGTTAGTTTACTATAACTCGCATTATACCGCATGTAGAAATGAAGCTTCAGATTGGTAATTTGATATTGGTGTAGAATCGCTGAAAGGTGATCGAGAATTCAGAATCCTTGCTCCCTCTATGCAATACCACTAGCATTCAGAAACACTGAATGGAGCTGAGGAGGTACTGCTGGTGCAAGCACCTGTAATAGGTAACCATTTCTCTTTTCTTTGATCCTGTGGAGGCCACTTCTTTTTCTCAAGAAACTGGCTATGGCTCATAGGCCCATTTCTGATTATTAAGTCACATGGAGGCAACTTTTTTGAACCTATGTACTTCTAAGTTTCGAAATAATGTTAACCATGTATCTTGACCGATCTCAGCGATTCAATATTATTAACGGGATAGCTCGAGGTCTCATTATCTTCATGAAGATTCTAGCCTTAGATTTGTCCACAGAGAACTCAAAGCCGACAACATTTTGCTGGACGTAGACATGAACCCAAAGATATCAGATTTTGGTGCTGCTAGAATGTTTGGAGCACATAAAACTCAAGCAAATACATAAAAAAGTGTTAATCACTTATATTCATGGGCTGCATATCTCCCGAGTATGCAAAAAAGGGATTTTTTCAGTGAAGTTGGATATATTTAGCTTTGGTGTTTTGGTGTTGGAGATCGTTAGTGGGAAGAAAAACATAGGATCAATCATGAAGATCATTCTGATAACGTTCTTGGACATGTAAGTTTCTCGAATATCATTGCACACGCTTATTAATGTAATAATCAAAATTTTGAACTGCCGTTAACATAAATCAACCATTTTCACTCTTTATTCTGAAAATATCACGTAACGCTTATTTCAATTAATCGAGGTGATGAAAATATTTTCGCTCTTTACAAATCAAGCTATTTATGGTTTATTCTGAGAAAATTATTGGGCAGATTGTTGAAATGGAGGTATATCATTGTAATTTTTACCACACTGTTAAGTAATGCAAAAGATTACACGCGTCCCACATTTTGTTTATCTTTTGCAGATGGTCTATATAAATACTTCACACCCAAATTTTACTGGTGGAAGTAAGGCTGTAGAAATGGAAATACAACAAGTCAAGTCTTCTAAGATTTCAACAACAATTCAAAGATTAGGAGTCAAGAACGTAGTCGCTACAACCTGTAGCAACTTTGTAGCAAAAGTTTAATGTTATTGTGTTTTGTTATTAACTTTTTGAAAACAATGAGCAACTAATCCTACATTGGGGGCTTGAATGATTAAAAATTTTCCAACAACATTCACTTCAATATCCTCCTTCACTACTTGCATCATTTGTTTTAACACTTAAGTATCTTTGGATCATCAAAGAAGCGTATATAGCAAGGGCAAGACCATGAAGGTGGTATATTTATATGTAGTATAAGCCCTTTTCCATGACATATGGTTCTCTTTTTTGATTGTAATTAAAATATACGTCAAGATTAAAATTATAAAATATCAGTTTTAATTATAAAATATGAGTTCTTGACAATAATAACTTTCAGTTATGAAAATTTTGTCAACATTGATTGAGTTTTCTTTCTGCGTAATGATGAAGCAAAAAACCCACAACAACGATATTTATATGCAAGTCATTTACCACTCTTCTTTCGCTATAGAAAAATAGGCCAACATAAATGAAAAAAAATAGATACCTTTTATGCAAGGATCGGTGTGGAGTTTTTTTACAGCACTCAGCGGTAATAATTATGATGTTAAAAAATAAAACAAAACAAACGCCCTTAAAAATAATTTTGGAATAACTTAAACCATCCAAATTAGAATTACAAGTCATGCCCGCCTGTAGGGCGGGTTTTGAATTTTTGATCATATGTAATTGGCTCTATTTAATTGTATTTAATATAACAAACTCAAAACATAATTTTAAGCTAACTAAAACCATCAAGCCAAATAAAACAAACGTCCTTAAAAATAATTTTAGAATAACTAAGACCATCCAAATTATAATTACAAGTTATGCATGTCTATCGGGCGGGTTACAAATTTTCTAATCATATATAATTGGCTCTATTTTAATGTATTTAATATAACAAACTTACAACATAATTTTAAGTTAACTAAAACCATCCAAACTATAATTAAAAGTCATGCCCGGCCATTGGGCGGGCCTTGAAGTCTAGTATATATATATATATATATATATATATATATATATATATATATATATATATATATATATATATATATATATATATATATATCAGTAGCCATTCAATCAGTAGCCATTCAAAAGATAGAGGGGTCAAATTTTTAAATACACAAACTTATTTTAAACTTTTTGAGTAAAATTTATAAGATTTAGAGACTAAATGTAAAATAGTTAAAGATAGAGGGGTTAAATATTAAAAAGTTTAAACTTTAAACCCTAAAACACTAAAACAAAAAAAGTTCCAGCCTCACTTTAAAATAACACAGCCATTTAAACCCTAAACACTACAACAAAGTTCCAGCAGCCACACTTTAAAATAGCACAACCACCCCTTCACCCTCTCTCTGGTTCATTCGCCGGCGTTGACCATCATTATAAACACAACCACCACTTATTTTCTCTTTAATTGGCTTAGATCTGAAGTTTGACCGGCATTCGCCGGCGTTGACCGCCTAGTTTGGCCCATTTGCTGCTATTATGTTAATTAGGCTGCAAAAAACACAGGATCCGAGATTATCGCCGATTTCAAAATATCGCCGATTTCAAAATATCGGGAAAATATCAGCAAATCTCGCCGATATTATCGGATCCGAGATTTTGGGTGATATTTTGATCCGATATAATTTCTAGGGGCGATTTCCGAGATCTCGACGAGATCTCAGCGAGATTGATAACATAGCCTGTTACATAAAACATATCACTAGTACAAATCTGGGATTTCGTCACACATGCTATTTTTTGAACGGCTACACAGTCAGATATTTATGTGACTAAATGTACCAGAATAAAATAAATAGCCACACTTGAACTCATTTTGTGTGACCATTTCGGAATTTCATTTTCACACATTTGAATATTTATGTGACTAGAGGTAACTGGTAATTTTTTGTTGATTATTTAGTCACTTATAATTTGGGATGTGTGATAAATACAAATAAGTTTGAAACATTAGTCACATTATATATATACATATGTGACAAATATATGTCACACAATTGAACAGTGTGACCAAAATCCATATATGGTCACATGAATTAATTGTGTATGTGGCTAAATCATATAGTCAAGTTTGTCACACATTATTTGTTAGTTTAGTGGGCTTATGGCATTTGTACAATTTGTAACTTAAGCATAAGTGTATTACAAACACTAAGCCCACTCCATGTTTCATTTAAAGCCCACCAAGGACCAACTTTGTCTTGGCTGTGGTACATATTCACGCACACACTCTTCACAGAAATGTGCCTCATTATTATTAGAAAAAGAGTGTGTGTGTGTGTGAAAGCAAAAACCTCTCTAGTCTTTGTATTATTTTCACATTTGAAATATAATCATTTGACTAGTAAAATATCCACATATCTCTTGTTCTTGATTTACATGTTAGTGAGTGTCATCGAGCCTTGTGTGTATGATAAAGAAGTGATTCGTGGTCTACAAGTGGTATCAGAGCTAACCAGGGGAGATTCTTGGTGAGTTTACTGATTTTTGTGGTTCGTTTATATGTTGTAGGCTGTTTTTTATCACCATTTTTAGTCATCGAAAAAAAAAATTTGGTCATCGGAAATTTTTTTTCCGTTTCATATGATAAAAACAGACCCATAACTGGTCTTTATGTATCTTTGATGGTCAAAAACATCTCAAATCCATGGTCATACGAGTGTAGATCTGCTCACAGTTCTATATTCGAGTTTAAGTTGAGATTGTTTTTGTCCTTTAATCCGTGAAAATGGTCAAATCTGATGAATATATGGTCGAGTTTTCTGCTCGAAATAGGTTTTAGGATCAGATTTGGGTTGCAAAAAGATGGTCGGAAAAGTTGGTCGGAATTTATGGCCGGAAAAGGGGACTTCTATTATTGTACTCAATTATTGATGGGAGGTGAAAAGAGTGGTTAGATCTGACAATTGATGAATTATTGGATAAGAGTGATAAAGTCAAAAGTTGGTAAAAGCTGACAGAATCTCGAAATTGCCACATTTCCTCGGAATTGCAATCGACTCTCGCAATTGCAAAAGTCTCTCGCAATTGCAACACTTTCGAAATTGCTATCGCAATTGGTCTTTCGAAATTCATTTCGGAATTGCCTTTGAGTCTCGCAATTGACACTGTCTCGCATTTGAAGATGGCTTTCGCAATTCATTTCGGAATTGCCACATTGTTTCGCATTTAGCACTGTCTCGCATTTGGGGAGTGTTTCGCAATTCATGGAGTTTTCTCGCAATTGGTTTCGCAATTGGGGAGTTCTCTCGCAATTTGGGCAATTTCTCGAAATTCACCAATATCTCGCAATTGCCAACTGTTACTCTCGCAATTCATTTCTTTCGTAATTTATAAATATGTTCACTTATAACCTTCCACTTTGACATCCTTCAACTTAGTATCCCTTCCAAAAGAAAAAAAAAATGGCGTCAAAATTCAAAATTGGCGGGAAAATGTGAGTAAAATTTAATTTTTTCAGGTGATTAAATGTTCAATTTTTACGCGAGATTCAAATTTTGGTATAATAGTGAAAATTTTGGCCAAAAATTCAAAATTTTTGGTCAAAATTCGAATTTTTTAGGTGAAAATTGGCGTCAAAATCTGTTACACTCAAATTTTTCTAGCTTTCTTGTAACGGCATTTCCTAGTATATTTCAAATTATGCAAAAAAAAAAATTTGGAGGGATATAGGGTTACCATCGCAACAATCACGGGGATACATCGTTCACGGCTAAAACTCTTATGGTTAAGAAAATGGCTACTGGAGAAGAATGGTATTATTGAATTGATTTGGAAGTAACATTTTTCGTGCGTGTGTACTTATTTATCTCAAAGTCTAGAGGTTGGTTGGTTGCATGACTTTTCGAGATACTTGTTTGGGCACTCATGGGTATAGTGATTAAGTCTTGAGTTATCTAGTTTTCATAGGTCAAGGGGTGGATGGACGAAGACCTAGTTAACTATCAAAACTGAGATGGAGTACTCAGTGACACACAAAGATGTGGATAATTCGAGAGAGCTTCATATACAGTTAAGGAAGGATGGATGGGTATATGAAACGACCTATGCTTTAAGGAGTTACGTTGTAGTGCTCAGTATAGGTTCTTAGTCACATTATCGTACAAGATTAAGTCACATTAGAGGGGGGATGTTTACTTCGTTTTCAAATTGGTCATATCGGGTTGTCTCCATATGTGGTTATTTAATAAATGCCGGTGAACTTTAAGGTTGGTTTGAGAGAAGTATTGAGAGTATTTTTCAACATATTCTCACGATAATCAAGCTTCGACGGGTTGTCGACGTGCTATTATGGATTTAATATTGCTTCAAGTTAAAGGTAATCAAAGGCGTGTACACTAAAGGATGATGATTCCGATACCTCGCAATCATCAGGAGGGAGAAGTACGGCTTATTACCAACTTGGATGCAAATACTTTGTGAGATATGTTAATGCTCCCGAACGACAACCATTGTGCTTACAGTCTCCGCTGCGTGTTTAAAGGCTAAAGAGAGTTGTCGATTCAGGAGGGAGCAGAAAAGAATAAAGGGCTCACTAGTTAGGAGGGAGTAATAACCTAACTAGTACATTACAGTTGAAGTTCAGAGCTACAAGTCTGCCTCAGGATCTAGACTACAGAGACTCTGCACTTCAGCAAAAGTTTATTATTGTAATTTACTTTGTATTGTTTATAGGTCTCATTGTAACCATTCACTTGTGACGACATCTTGGAGGGAGATTGTTAGACTCGCTTTTTTATAAAGATGTCGTCACTCACGTGAATTGGACTAGGTTTGTATTAAGTAGCTCACGCAGGGACTACTTATGTTTAATTGGCAAACTAGTGATGTAAAAGGGCCTATAAGTACCCACATGACTCTCCATGTGGGTGTGTGGGAATTCATTGTACCATTCATTTGTTACTTTTAATAAAGCTAACATTTGACAAATTCTCCACCCTCTCTCTAAACTCTCTCTCTAAAAGATGAACACCTTCATCTTTCACAGCCAACCAAGGCCACCCGAACCACGAAATACATGAATCTTGGTCTCTACATTATTTAAAAGTGACTGCTATTTTTTGCTGAATATTTAGCCACATATGAATTTGAAATGTGTGGCAACTGAAAGGTAAGTTTGAAGCATTAGTCACAATATGAATTTAAAAGTGACAAATATATGTCACACACTTGAATATTGTGACCAAATGCCATATATGGTCACACTAAACATTTTGTTACACATTATTTAAGTGTAGCCAAAATCCAGTACATTTGGTCACGTAACTTAATATGTGTGTTTAAAGTTTAGTTTGTGTTAGCTTGCCAAAAGCTAATGTGTATAGTCACATTTACTTCTAACACTATGACCAAATGCCATATATGGTCACACTAAACGTTTTGTCACACATTATTTAAGTGTAGCCAAAATCCAGTACATATGATCACGTAACTTAATATGTGTGTTTAAAGTTTAGTTTGTGTTAGCTTGCCAAAAGATAATTTGTATAGTCACATTTACTTCTAGCACGATCATGTGATTATATGCCTTTACAATAGCCACAGCATATCACAAATGTGTGACTAAATTATGTTTATGGCCACATTTAAGGTGATTATATGTGACCAAGATGTTCATAACAGTCACATCGTGAAGTATTCATGTGGCTATTATCTAGAGCAAAATGTGAAATCGGTCATCATTAAATTTCATGCTTTGTGTGATTAAATATTACAAAAGGTCACACAAACATAAAATTCATGTGGCCATTGGATGAACAATAGTCACACAAAATACACATTTCTTCACTTTAAACAGCATATGGTCACACTTATTAACACTTTTGGTCACGTAACTTAATATGTGTGTTTAAAGTTTACTTTGTGTTAGCTTGCCAAAAACTGATGTGTATAGTCACATTTTCTTCTAGAACGATCATGTGACTATATGCCTTTACAATAACCACAGCATATCACAAATGTGTTACTAAATTATGTTAATAAAAGATAACAAGAAAATAAAAAATGACGTTACACCCCAGCGAGAATCGAACCCGCGACCTCCCTTACGGAAGTCAAGCGGGTTACATCTTGCCAGAGTAACCTATTCATTAATGTAATGCATTTCCTTTTTAATATAGAAGTTTAAGCTTCATTGTTTTTGGCTACACTACAACAAAACATATTTTATAAGACGCCCACAAGTGTCTTATTAGTCTAGTTTATAGGACCTTTAGCATTAAAGGAACAACACTATAAATGTCACATAAGAAGGCGTTGTATTAGGTGTAAAATCGTATTAGGACACATTTAAACATCCTAAAAGCAGCATATTATGAAACAAACAAAACAGTCATATTAAAATGTTTTATAGGACGCAAATTGTGTCCTAATAGGCCACTTAATAGGATGCTTTAAGGTGTCCTGATATATGTTTACCAAATTCTCACAATATCTCTAACAAGGAACTAGAGACAAATGTTAGCTATTTTACAAGTTGCTTTCAATTAAACTAAAAATAATAGGATGACATTACCTCTTGTCAATGAAGTACATTATCAAATGATGGATTTGATGGAACTGAAGCAAACTTTGAAATCCTAGGCGTCCCCTGATGTAATCTGTCATCAGTGATCAGTCATCTAGTAATTTAACTCATCTAAGACTATGCGTAGTAGGCGTGGTTTGCCCGGTTGTTGCCTGAACAGCGCCCCCTGCCCTAAAACGCAGGGGCGCTGTTGGCCAATTTTTCCTCCGGCTGGTGGTGCTGACAGCGCCCTGGCTTCACTCCTTTCCACACAAATTCGAACGTTACCAACGAGAGGATTGCCAGGCATTTCTTTTTTATTTTTGAAACCAAGTTCAATCTTTTTCTTTTTTTTTGCTCCAGCTCATTATTTTCTTGAAGCCTTCCATTTGCTTAAAGATTTATCGATGAAATCATGAAGATGATGTGAGATGATGTGAAGCCTTCCATTTGCTCCAGCTCATTATTTTTATTTTCTTAAAGATGTATCGATGAAGAAGTTTGTGTTGAAGAGTCGATGTGAGATGCTGAGATTAAAAGGGTTATGTGATTAGTTTGGATTTGAGAGGATTTTCGAGGATCTGAGTTGTGAGAGGATCTGTTTGGATTTGGATTTGAGAGGATCTGGGTTATGTGATTAGTTTGGATTTGAGAGGATTGAGTTGTGATGAAGATGAGAAATTTGTGTTGAAGAGTAGTGGAATGATTAAAATAAATAAATAAAAAGAATGCCACGTGTCAAACAAACCCCCACTCACCACTACACCACTTTTTCAACAAAGCCCCACAATACCCCACATGCCACGTGTCAAACAACCCACAACTCTCCACTTCTTCCCACTACACATACTCTAAATAGGTGACGAATATCGCCATTGAGTACTTAGTATATAGGGCCAATTCTACAAATAGCCCGGTAGCTTAAGGTGTTTACCTTTTTTAGCCCCAAAAATGGCGCTTTTCCAAAATAGCCCAAGCATTAAGCGCCTAAAATGTGAGAGTGACATGTGTCATTTTTTTTTTTGGCTTTTAGCAAAATGGCGCTTAACAGTAGCAAAATGGAGCTTAAAAGTTTTTTTTTGGCTTTTAGCAAAATGGCGCTTAAAAAATTTGGCTTTTAGCGGAAAGTCTCTTAAAAAGTAGCCGTAAGTCGCTTAAGCGACTTCCTAGAAGTAGAAACATTTTGTATTGCTAGTTCAAAAAGATAGTACTGCTAGTTCAAAAAATTAGGCGCTTAACTCTAGCAGTAGGGGCTTAAGCGACTTGCTGGAAGTAGCTTAATTCAGTGGGCTATTTTGGGAAAGCGCCATTTTTGGGGCTAAAAAATGTAAACACCTTAAGCTACCGGGCTACTCCTATATTTAGCCCTAGTATATAATACAGTAACATCAAAGTTTAAGACTGAAAGCAGACGAACAGTATCTCACTTATCTTTTATAATATGTGACGCATTAAATGTCTAAACAAAGAAAAAACAGTGATATATGAAAAATAGATACTTTTAAACGACACCTAAAGTATCTGCTTAGCTGCTAAATTACTTTACCCGCTGAGCCAATCGATCGATATGTCACCGCGTCCTAACTAACGAGTACCCAGGGAATATAGGCATCAATTAATTTTGTGAAGCAAGATATCACGAGTATCGGGTTCTGAAGCTTGAAATTACAAACCACCACATAATCTTTATTGTCTGGAAAAAGGGAATTAACACATGGACAACTAATTATATACTGTAATAAAAAGTATAAAACCACCACATACCTTTGGTTTTATATTATTTGGTGATAATGGTTCGCTTACAACACAAAAAGCAACACAAAAATAGTTTCTTTGTCCATTTATTAATAAAACATTTAGATAATCTAACAACACAAAATGCAATATGTTTACAATGACAATCTAAATACTTAAACAGAGATTTAGTTGTAAAGTAATTAGATGTCAATGGAAAAATTCAACCAGTAAAGTATTGTAAATTTACCAATAAAGTTTAATAAGTTGATCCATTTGATAAAAACACAAACCAAATTAGCCCATTTAAGTAGAAGATAGATATGTAAACACAAAATTAAATAAAGGATTGAAGCCACTAGTTGAATACCCAAGCCATAATCGCATATGTGAATTTAGGGCACGAAATCTGTGGAAAATCATAAAGTAAAATTAATGAATGTAATTAATTTAGTTAATTGTAAAAGTGATGGTCATTTGTTTTAGGAACTTAAGTGTCTAATGTAATAAGTAGTCAAGGTAGTGGGCTAGTGGTATTAGTTTCAAGTGTAAGTAAATGTATACGTGTAATACTTACACTAGCCCACACATAGTCCATTTAAAAGCCCATCAAACCCATTTGGTTTGTGGCTTGGTGATACGTATAAACACACACACTCTCCATTTGCTTTGTGGCTTGGTGATACCTCATTATTTTGTAAGAGAGTGTGTGTGTTTCCCCTTGTCATTGTTTATTTTCTTTTCTTTGAACCTTATAAACATTCGACCAAAAGTTTAACATAAGATCCACCACTTCTCTTCTTGTTCTAAATATGATCTTGTGAGTGTGTTCATCATAGTTCTTAGCATGTTTGTGTGATAAAGAGGAAGAGATTCAGTCCTATCAAGTGACAACCCCATATCTCTATCACGTTTAACATATATTCTATAATCTAATCATGACATTAAACCTTATTTAAAAGAGAATATTACCTTTCTTGAGAGATAATACATCAGTTTACAATGGTATTGAGAGTAAACACTGATCGTGTATAGTGTCCCCGGACCCAGCATACTGGGCCGGACATGTTCACAACTAACCGCGGCAGAGTCAAGACGGACAAATACACATTGTAGAGTCCAGTCTTGCCAAGCCAGGACAAGAACATACCCCGGCCTCCCTAGGCCGGTCCGGAACACATCATTGGCCGCAGCCGGACTACCACACGGCCAAAAGCCAGATCTTGTGGGATTGTGTCTCCCACTTGATCTGACACCTACCTGCTAGGTATGGCGCAGTTCAGCTCTGCTCTGACACTTACCTACTCGGTAAGGTGTAAGTCAACTCGCAGAGTCCCGAGGTAGCTACAGTAAGTATATGGGTAGTATAAATACCCCCATCTCATTTAATACTCACAACGAACTGCATTTACTTCCACCTAGTCCGCACTAACACCTTATATCTCAAACAATATACTTACTCTCACACCGGAGGCCAACCGCGGAACCCCCTTCCGCGGTAAGACTAACGGTGTTGCTTTTCTTAGCAGCTCACGAAGTACTTAGCACAAGATCTGTACCCGCCAAGAGCAAGTCTAACCTAGGTCTAGTAGTGTGCCCAAGATTTGTACTAACAAGTTGGTGCCATCCGTGGGACCAGTTACACAACTGCGTCTCTAAAAAAAAAACTTTACCATGAGCAATCAAAAACAAAAAACCCCTCCCCGTTCCAAGAGCCTTCCACGGTACGAAACACTCGAGGGAAGGGGAAAGAAGGAGAGCGCCATTCAGACTCTCTTCCAGATGAGGCAATAAGGGCGTTCTGCGACAAGCATTATCACCAATTATTGCCCTTAATGACTAAAAAGGTCCATGCGGAGAAGATGGGACAATTAAAAACCCGTCTCAACTTCAAGGACGAGTCACAGGATAATTCATACTCCCGAGAGCCATCCCGATATGTTGAATCAAGAGACAGGAGAAAGCGGAAGACAAGCCCCGGTGCGAGGCCTGAACCTTCCGAAAGTTCCTACTCCCGGAGTGTTTTCTCCAGACTTAGTAAAGAACCCGAAGATAACGAGGAAAGGGCCAAACACCCCCGGTCGGCCGTTTTCACTCGTTTAGGGGAGAAAAGAGAAGGTGTTAAGTCACGTTTGGGGGAAAGAAAGCCGGACGTATTTTCTCGGCTTAAGTCTAAGAGCCGCGCTCGAAGGAAGCGTAGAGGTGAAGCTAGACGTTACAGACAAGACGGACGACCTTCTATGGAAGGAAGTCCGGACAGCCCAAGAGGAAGATCCCCAAGCCCGACCTACAGCCGCACCCCCCGCTCAAGGGAAAGAGGCGTCGGATCCGGATCCGCCTGTTCCGGTTCCAGAAGGCGATGGGACCAGACGCCGGAGGGAAATGGAGATAATGATGGAGGATATTGGGAAGCCGGGTCTGGGAAGAACAAAGGGAACGCGGACGATCTTCATCGCCCGTACGACATCGATGACAAGGACCCTTTTTCGCAAAGAGTCAGAAACTTCGAGTTCCCAAAGAGGACCCGGATGCCCTCCAATGTCAAAACTTACGACGGAACGGGAGATCCGGAGGATCACCTAAAAAATTTCTGTACCGCGGCCAAAGTCGAGCGATGGGCTATGCCCACCTGGTGCCACATGTTTAACTCCACCCTGATGGGCCATGCTCGAATGTGGTTCGATGAATTGCCGGCAGAGAGCATAGATAGCTTCGAAGATCTCCGCAAAAGTTTCTTATCCTACTTCCTCCAGCAGCAGAAATACACCAAAGATCCGGTGGAACTCCACCTTAACAAGCAAAGAGAAGGAGAAACCACGGGGGCGTTTGTCGACCGCTTCAAAGCGGAAAGTATGCACGTGAAGGGCGCCCCTGAATGCATGAAGGTTTCGGGATTCGTACACGGGATCAACAATCCAGAGCTGATCAGGAGGCTCAATGATAAAATTCCAAAGACAGTCGACGAAATATGGAAGGTTACTACGGCCTTCATCCGTGGTGAAACTAACGCGGCAAATGTGTCAAGGAAAAAGCAAGACCGCTCTTCGTGGAAACCTCACGAAGGGGGATCCCGGGCATCCAACAACCAGAGTTTTGAAAGAAAAACAGAATTCAAAGGACGTTCAATGGCGGATTGGAGAAAGAACGACCGGTTCACACCTCTCACAAAAACGCTGAAGGAAATTTTGGCAATGGACGCGGTAAAGTTCACAGCTCCACCACCCATGGCAAGTCCGGCGGAAACAAGAAACAAAGACAAATACTGCGAATTCTACAGAGAAAAAGGAAATCATACGGATGAGTGTTTCCAATTAAGAAGGCAGATTGGGGACGCAGTCAGATCCGGCCAGTTGGCACACTTGGTAAAAGAGATCAAGAACGGAAGTCAGAAGGGCGGGGCCGCTAAAGGTGGCAAGAAGGAAACCGCGGCCAAGGACAAGGCTCTGGCCATATTCATGATACAAACTTGGCAACGGAATATCAAACAGAAGGTATCCTCTAACACCGAACCTAATTTGGAAATATCCTTCCCTCCCTTGAAGGAAGACGATTGGGATGACCATCCCTTGATAATAAAGGCCGGAGTAGGCAGACACCACGTGCACCGGATGTACGTGGACAACGGAAGCGCCTTCGAAGTCCTTTACGAACATTGCTTTAATCGACTGAGCCAGGAAATAAAGAAAAGGATGATCCCCGCTACTGCTCCTCTTCTCGGTTTCAGTGGCGAATTATCATGGCCTTTGGGGCAGATTCTGTTAGAGGTTACCTTAAGCGATGGAGAGAACTCAGCTAGCGCTTGGATGAACTTCATGGTGGTTAGGTCACCTTCTCAATACAATTGCATAATCGGCCGGCCGGGGATAAGACAACTTAAAATTATCCCTTCCACGGCCCACGGCATGATTAAATTCCCCACCCAGGGTGGAGTAGTCACACTACATAGTGACAAAATCATTCCGGTAGAGTGCCAAATGGTCGCGGAACCCCAACCACAGCAAGGTCCTGAGGGAACCCCGGCAAAAGATGGAATTCAAGTAGCAATACACCCAGAATTCCCTGACCAGACAGTCACTATAGGAGGAAGCTTGACAGATCTGGGGAAGAAGGATCTGTGTGAATTGTTAAAGAGCAATCTGGATATCTTTTCCTGGCAACCATCGAACATGACCGGAGTACCGCGGAGCATAGTAGAACACAAACTGAACATCCGGGAAGGGTATACCCCGGTAAGGCAAAAGACACGCGGGCAGGCCCCGGAACGGAACAAAGCAATTAACTAGGATGTTGCAAAATTAGTAGAAGTCGGTATAATGAGAGAGGTCCACTACCATGACTGGCTGTCAAACCCGGTCTTGGTCAAGAAGAGTGACGAAAGCTGGAGAATGTGCGTAGATTTCAAGGATCTAAACAAGGCATGCCCGAAAGATTGTTACCCTCTTCCGGAGATTGACTGGAAAATCGAATCTCTCTATGGATACACCTTCAAATATTTCTTGGACGCGTACAAAGGATACCACCAGATACAGATGGCCGCAGAAGATGAGGAAAAAACCACGTTCCACACAAGCCAAGGGATTTTTTGCTATAAGAAAATGCCCTTTGGATTGAAAAATGCAGGGGCCACATACCAGCGTCTAATGGACAAAGCATTTTAAAAACAGATTGGAAGGAACCTCGAAGTATACGTCGATGATCTGGTCATCAAGAGCCATTCGGAGGTGGAAATGTTAAGGGACGTGGAAGAAACCTTCATGACTCTCCTGAAGATAAACATAAAGTTAAACCCAAAAAAGTGTACCTTCGGAGCGGAAGAAGGAGTATTCTTGGGGCATGTGATCAGTAAGAAGGGAATCAGGGTTTGCCCGGAGAAATCCGAGGTCGTTGCCCGGCTACCCTCACCGCGGAATCTTAAAGAAATACAAAGCTTAAACGGAAAATTAGCTAGTCTGAACCATTTTTTATCGAAGTCTGCGGAAAAGTCCTTACCATTCTTCAAGACACTGAAGAAGTGTATAAAAAAAGCGACTTTCACTGGGTACCAGAAGCGGAACAGGCATTCAAAGAGATGAAGCAACGCATCGCCAATCTTCCCACCCTCACGGCTCCCTAACCAAGAGAAGAACTAATCATGTACTTATCCGCGGCAAAAGAAGCCATCAGTGCCGTCCTTTTGGCAGAAAGAGGACCGCGCCAGGAGCCCATCTACTTCATCAACCGCACCTTACAAAGTCCGGAAATAAACTATAGCCCAATGGAAAAATTGGTCCTATCACTAGTTCATGCGGCTAGAAGACTCAAGAGGTACTTCCAAGCACACCCAATAGTGGTCATCACAGACCAACCAATCAAGCAGATGCTTGCGAAGACAGAAAATACAGGCCGAATGGCTAAGTGGGCCATTGAACTAGGAGGACACGACATCAGCTTCAGGCCGCGGACATCCATAAGGGGACAAGTATTAGTTGACTTCATCGCGGAAATTCCAAAAGAAGAAGCCCCGACAATAAAAGTAACTGCAGAAGAATTGCCGTACGTTGAGCCATGGAACTTGTATACCGATGGATCCTCTTGCCAAGAAGGATCCGGAGCAGGCTTAATCCTTACAAACCCTGAAGGTACGGAATTCACTTATGCTTTAAGATTTGAATTTGATACATCCAATAATGAAGCAGAGTACGAAGCATTATTAGCGGGTTTAAGGATAGCGGAACAGATGGGGGTGAAGGACCTGTCCACAAACGTGGATTCTAGGTTGTTCGTGAATCAGATCAACGGTGCATATGAAGCCAAAGAAGAAAGCATGGCACGATATCTCGCAAAAGCCAAGGCCTTGATTGAGAACTTCCGCACATTCTCCATAAAACAAATTCCGCGGATTCAGAATAAGCAAGCGTACGCACTAAGCAAAATAGCCTCCACTAGCTTCGCCCATCTGACAAAACAAGTTTTGGTGGAAGTCTTGAAAGACAAGTCAATCAAGGAGAAAGAAGTTATGGCCATGGTTGAAGAAGAAGGGGACACTTGGATAACCCCACTCCTCGAATATTTGAAAGATGGAACGCTTCCTGCGGATCAGAAAAAGGCAAGAAAGCTAATGATCAAAGCAAGACAATACACCGTCATCAATGGAGTCCTGTTCCGTAAGTCATTTCTGGAGCCGTGGTTACGATGTTCGACCAATACAGGCAAACTACGTGATTAGAGAAATTAACGAGGGTTCGTGCAGCATGCACTCTGGACCCCGGGCTATCGTGGCAAAGGCAATAAGATCCGGATATTATTGGACGACCATGCATAGGGACGCGAGAGAAGTGATCAACAAGTGTCAAGACTGCCAAGTCCACCGGCCGGTTCCCAGGAATCCTTAGCATAACTTATCTCCTATCACTTCCCCCTGGCCATTTTATAAATGGAGCATAGACATCTGTGGCCCATTTCCAGAAGCTCCAGGAAGAATCAATTATTTGATAGTAGCAATAGATTACTTCACAAAGTGGATCGAGGCCAAAGCTCTCGCAACCATCACCGGTAAACAGGTCAAGAAGTTCGTATGGGATAATATTGTGTGTAGGTTCGGCCTGCCGGGGGAAATTGTGGCAGACAACGCCAAGCAGTTCAGGGACAACCCCTTCAAAGATTGGTGTGAAATGCTTAACATCAAACAGCGGTTTGCATCAGTGAAACATCCACAGGCGAACGGGTTAGCCGAAAGAGCAAACAGAAGCTTAGGAGAAGGGATTAAAGCAAGAATTGACCAAGGAAGCCGGGATTGGCTGGCGGAGCTACCGCATGTACTCTGGGCGTACAGAATAATGATCAAATCCTGTAATGGAGACACGCCGTTCTCCCTAACCTATGGGACGGAGGCCGTGATCCCCGTGGAGATCGGAATGCCATCTCTCAGGTGTGCTCTATTCGACCCAATAGCAAATGATGAAGCTTTACAGCTGAACCTAGATCTCGTGGAAGAAAGGAGAGAAGTTGCGGCTATTGAAGAGGCAAGAAGCAAGTCTAGAATGGAAAAATACTACAATGCCAAAGTCCGCGGAACAAGCTTTAAGCCAGGTGACTTTGTCTATCGCAACAACGATGCTAGCTTGGTTGAAAGCACCGGGAAGCTGGGCCCCAAATGGGAGGGCCCGTACGAAGTTGTAGAAACATTGGGAAAAGGAGCATACAAACTCAGGAACCAAGATGGTCAACACCTACCCCGGACATGGAATATCCGGAATCTCAAAAAATGTTACTTGTGATTAAATGTAAGTATTCCCACCTTTTGTGGCTGACCGCAGTTCAATCCGGCAGCGGGAATTCATTTTAGCACTAGTCATCTTTTATGTATATAGTTTCCTAATTAATGATATGTGGAGTCCGATCAACTCCACAAATTTTCTAAAAATTTACTTGTCATTTTTTATTTATTATTCCGGTCATATGCATACATAAGCCGGAAAACAATTTCGCAGTTATAAAAATGCGTAAGAGGCATTGCAAGCCCGGCATGAGGACATTGCACCTCCGAATTATCTAAGGCATATAAGTGGTATTGCAAACCCATTGACCATACCAAGCTATCCCCGGAAATCCAAAGTATGGACGCACAAAGATAGTAAACTAAGTCCGGCCATATGAGCCCCGACAAAAACAAATACATAACATAAACAACCAAGTGTTAATACACATAAAAAATGGTTAAGTTATATTCATCATCGATTACAAAATACGCGGATGCATTCATCCGGATTACATCTCTAAAGTCTAAAGGATAAAAGCTTTACAATATTCACGGCAGGGTAGATATAGTCAAAATATCTCCCAAAGAACAGCCGCAGAAACAAGACAACTAACTCTCGGGCCCCTTAGTATCGAGGACGGAAGTATCAAACATGTCATCATGTTGGACACTATCATCCCCGGTCGGATTAGTCACCGGCCAGGATGGGGTAACAACATTCGCAGGCTCAACAGCCGCAGGTTCCACACTAGAAGAGGGTCCGGACTTGGAAGGAGCAGGAAGAACAACGGCAAGGCCCTTATCACTGTAGTCAAACTCCACCCCATACTTCCTATTCTTGTACTCTTTGTAAGCAGCAATAGCCTTGAGGCGGCGAGTGACAAGTCTGAGCAGGGATTCCGGAAGGACATGCTCTTCCGTGACTGGAGGTTTGAAAGTAAACTCCTCAGTCCCGGGATGATGATCTTCCTCTAACACCAGCTGCGACATGAGATACTCAAGCGGGGCATCCTTACACGCCTCAAGAGATTCCAGCAGGGGAAACGACACATTTCCTAATCTCTTCACTGAATCCTCAAAGTGCTTCTTTGCCTCAGGGTCGTAAGCCTCCACACTTTGGAGTCTAATACCTTTAGTCCCATGAACAATCTGGCTTCCAAACCCTGACGCACTCCCTCCGCTATTGCCGCGGATATGCAAGCTCCGAGCCTGGTCTTCAACTCAAAAGACTCTTTGAACTTGTGGAAGGCGTAACGAAAACCATGCCCGATAACCCAGCGTCTACCTTCAATAGCCCTTAAGCACTGGGGGAAGAGGTCCGTGTCAAATTCCTCGTTAATTTCCACCAACCTCTTCTCCAACTCTGATATGCGCTCCTAAAAACTAGAGCGGGCAATACTCACACTCTCTTCAACATGCTTCTCCATCTGTACTTGAACCTGTTGCTGCAAGGTGCTACAAATAATCTCCAGCCCGGACATCTTCTGAACCAGCTCCTCATTCTTGGCAAGAAGCTCTACATTTTGTGCGGCTAGCTCCGCATTCTTCTTACCGAACTGACCAACAAGAGCTACCGATGGTGACAAGCTTTCACATTCAGCACGGAGTTTACCCTCTAGCTCTTCAACCCTAGCTCTCAAATCAGAAACGAGCTTCTCCCTCCTCTCCAACCTCCTGCCCAGCTTACGGTTCTGCTCAAGTTCATACTCTAACCGTAGTCGAACCTCCGAGCTCATGCATATTTGCTGGGAGGTGAGCAAGTTGTATTGGTTCAATAAATCCTCGGCTCCCATACCCCTAAGAACAGACACATAACCTGGCGTAGCAACGTTGTCCACAATACTGCGGTAAATCCACGGGTCATCCATCTTGAAACGGTTCGTGGGTAACCACTTGGGAACATAGGTGGATGAGGCCTCAGTGGTGTCGACAGAGACGGACTGATAAAAATCCTCAGAATGGGCACCCCCCTCAGCCCCGGCCTCAATATGCCCGGATACATCATCGACGTTGTCCGGGTGTGACCCCTCAGCAACTGGCCCTGAAGACTCAAGATGCATGGACTCAGTATGCTCTGGAGTAGAAGTCTCAGAAGCTTTACCCTCGGAACGTTCTTGGGTAGGCGTAGTAGAAGAAGAAGTGAGAACAGTAGCGTTCTTCGTAATGTTCTCGTCCGTATGAGGACCAGAACGTCCCAGCTCATCCCCCGACTCATCTAGGAGTTCATACATGGAAGGATCTTTCGCGGCACCTGAAAACAAAACGTATGTCCGTACAGGCAACATACGCAGTAAAAAAAAAAAAAAAAAAAAAAAAAAAAAAAAAAAAAAAAAAAACAAGCAACTCATACTTGATCCAGCCGCGGTCCCCTTGCGAACAAGCCTCTTCTTTTTCGGGGGCTTCTCAGGCGCGTCAATCACCACCCTTTTCTTCCCACCCTTTTTCTCGGCCTTAGCCTATTCAATCTCATCAACAACAGTGTGCTCCACACCTTCAAAATATCCCCCGACGGCTGAACAACACGCGAAGCCGTCTCCGATCTCAATGTGGACTCACCCTCTTTTAAAGTTCTCTCCCCGGTGGTCACCTTGAATACATCCAGCTAGCTGATGAAAGAAAACAAATCCATCTCTGCAAAAACCAGAAAATAATGTTAGACGCGGAAGAAAAAAAATAGAAAATAGCGATGAAACAAATCTAACAACCCACCCGTATCATCCGGCCATAAAAAGGTCGGGCGGAAACTATCATCATCCCAGGTTTGGCTTAACCCTATGACTTTCAGAAAGGTCTCCGGATATTTTTTGAAAGCGGCCCTATTGGTATCAAGGCGCCGCAACAGCTCTAGATCCAAACCCGCGTTAGATGGGGGAGGGTCGCGGTCTATTGAAACCTTTTCATACCAAGGGATAGATAAATCAAATATGGTCTTCTTCACAAAAAAGAATCGGTCCTTCTAGTTCTTGACCGAATCAAGTGTGGCAATATAACAAACAGGGACTACCAACGACTTGGGACCCTTCCTCTTTTCTAGGGTCATCCAACCATTATTAAGACCGGCATAATAAATTTCCTAAAAAGGGGAACAGTGGGAACGCCACCATGGACGCGGCAAAGGATTTCAAAATGACTGATCCTACACGCCGCTAGAACAGATAACTGAGACAGATGAATCTGGAAATACTCCAAGACGCGCAACAAAAACAGCGAGAGAGGAATCCTAAAGTTACCTAATTCAAAAAACCTAGTATATACACCTATTTTGCCTTCCGGAGCATCCCTAATAGTAGCCCGGGCTCCAGGGGCTTTAGGCAAAAGATGGCCCGGAATGTTATACTTACGACAAAAATCATCTACATCTGCCTGGGATAGCTTAGAAGTCACACTACTTATATGCTAAGGAGCCATTCTAAATAATCAAAAGGCGAATTTGAAAGAAACCTAACCTGAAAATCTAAGTCCGGGGATAAAGGAAGCAAGAGGAGCGAAGGCGGAAGATATTCTTTTCTAGAGAGAAGGAAAATTAATTACTGTGTGTGAAAAAAGAATAACAGTGGTGTAAATCTTGGTATTTATAGCCACACACACGTGCAAGCGCGTCTATCAGACGGTCACTAAATAGCCATGTCCCCGGATACTTATTGAACGGTTAGAGATCTACCCAGATGAACCGTCACGATTGTCGCAGAAAATGAACGGTCAGCCGCAAAAACGTCACATCAGTCAGTAAATAAGCGGGTGAAAAACATTTTGCGACTACCAACGACAGACTGTCACCACCGAAAAATGCGGAAAGTGGAATATCCAGTCAGCAACACACAAAACTTGGCATTATCAGCCGCGGAAGTTAAAAGACTCTACTCAACTAAGCGCGCCATTCTTAGCCGCGGAAACTTGAATAAGTCTAGAACACTTGTTCCCAAAATTAACAACTATACTAAACTGGGGGGACTTGATCGTGTATAGTGTCCCCGGACCTAGCATACTGGGCCGGACATGTTCACAACTAACCGCGGCAGAGTCAAGATGGACAAATACACATTGTAGAGTCTAGTCTTGCCAAGCCAGGACAAGAACATACCCCGGCCTCCCTAGGCTGGGCCGGAACACATCATTGGCCGCAGCAGGACTACCACACAGCCAAAAGCCAGATCTTGTGGGATTGTGTCTCTCACTTGATCTGATACCTACCTGCTAGGTATGGCGCAATGCAGCTCTGCTATGACACTTACCTACTGGGTAAGGTGTAAGTCAACTCGTAGAGTCCCGAGGTAGCTACAATAAGTATATGGGTAGTATAAATACCCCCATGTCATTTATTACTCACAACGAACTGCATTTACTTCCACCTAGTTCGCACTTACACCTTATATCTCAAACAATATACTTACTCTCACACCGGAGGCCAACCGCGGAACCCCCCCTTCCGCGGTAAGACTAACGGTGTTGCTTTTCTTAGCAGCTCACGAAGTACTTAGCACAAGATCTGTACCCGCCAAGAGCTAGTCTAACCTAGGTCTGGTAGTGTGACCAAGATTTGTACTAACGTGTGGAAAACTAGAAGGGGGGTTGAATAGTTTTTACCGTTTTTAAAGTTTTATTTGCTTTGTTACTATATGTTAATTCAAAGGAAACAATCACAAATAAATAATCACACAATGTAAACAAAAGATAAAGAGAGGAAAGATCAAACCACACGACACAGTTGTTTATAGTGGTTCGGCTACAAGAACTCTATTCCTTGCCCTACTCCACTCCCCGAGTTTCCTACTCGAGAGTTTATCTTTCACTAAGAAACAAACTCCTTTCCTAGGCGGAGAAAACCTTTACACGTCGCTTACTTCCTTTTCCGGTACTAAGCTAAACACCGGGTTCTTTTCACAAGGTAGAACCAACCTGACGTCGCCTACTTACTTTACCGACACTAAGCTAGATGTCGAGTTCTTTACACGGGTACAACCACTCCCTACACTCTTTGTACTTTAAGGACTAAAGTACTAACCACACTCACTGATTACAAATGATAGATATGATGTGTGAAACAAACTATAAGATCACACAGTAATGCAACTAAAGGATTACGGTTCTGTAGATCCTTGAATGCTTGATCTCCTTTCTACAAAATGGAAGATCAAAGTGAAATGCAACTATGAATGATGTTAGTAAGATATGTACTGAATGAGTATATGTGTTTAAGCTATATGAGTGATGCCAAGATCAAATACCAAGCCTGCTATTTATAGGCAAGCAAGGAAAGGCTCCCACGGATCCGGCGGATCCTTCAAAAGGGATCCGTCCCTTATAACACTTGGATCCGTGGGATGTGACAGCTATGTAATAGTTGTCTCTTACCATATCTTAGTTGTATCTTACCATATCATCCAAGATCTTCAAATGTCAACTATGTTGCTTGCATATCTAACCAAGATATATCAAAGATATTGTATGTGATGCATACAATGATGTCATGGCATAGATTATGAATTAAAGTTTCCTTTTAAGGAAACAAGTTACTAAACTTGTAATTCTAAGTTAATATGTGAAGTGTAAAGTGTGTACTTAAGAGACTAAGCTAGTATTTATTATTTGCTAAAAGATATTCCTTATATTTGTCATTAACAAAACTAATGAAAGATCAAAGAATATAAATAACGTTTTTGGGACGCTATTTGTATTAACAATCTCCCCCTTTTTGTTGATGACAAAACATAAAGTATATTTTTGAGCAAGAGAATAAATATAGCATGAGTTCTTAAAAATATATATTAAGTTTGTTTATTTAAAGAAAAGTTTTGTAAAAAAAATGTATGTACTGTGATAATTCACAGTTGATGCAAACTTAGTCCTTTCTCCCCCTTTTTGTCGAAACAAAAAGAGTAGCGAAGCGGAATGCGATTTTGAGAACTTTAAGAGCTCCCCCTTGTTTTATACTCCCCCTAAATGGAGTAATCAAGTAAATGATGCATGAATCTACAAAACAAACGGTTAGTATATGAGATGCTTATGAGATGCTCCCCCTCGATGTATACTCCTCACTTCTCGAGTTACGTATACTATTGAAGGGTATGATATGCTGCAAAAGAAGTGTTAGTTATGAAATGACTTCAATGAAGAAGTAGAATGCATGTGAAGTATTCTCCCAAACAAGTCTTTGACTTTACAAAGTCAAAGTAAGTGTCTGATCATAATTTGTACCTAAAGCAATCATATGCCGGATATAATATATGCAATATAGGAATGTTAGTTCATAATGATAATGATAATATGCAATATGTTGATCACTCATAAGCATAAAACATCATATTCATATAAATTGAAAATTTTGTGACAAAAGTCACAATGGAGAAATGATGTTACAAATAAGAAGACATCCTAAAAAATAAAAAGTCCTAAAGAAACAACTTAAAAAGAAAAATCCAAACAACTAATCGAAAGAGCTCCTATTGAGGAGGATGAGAGATTGCGTTCAAACGTTCAAGAACATGGTTCAAGATGAACCTCATCTCGTTTTGAAGCTCATGGACCAAGATGTTGGTCCTTTGGGCCAAGTGAGCCGTTCTCTCACAATGTGCGCAATCATGACTTGAGAAGCCGGGCGGAAGACTAGGGTCCAAGTTGTGTGGTGGTGGTGGTGATGGTGGTTGGGTGTTGTTGTTGTTGGATGGTTGTTGTGGTGTTTGGAGGGAGTTCATAAGGATGTTTTGGATGTCCATTGCTTCATGAAGGCGATGGTCAACCATACCCGAGAGAGTGTAGAGACGATTAAGCTCTTCACTAACCTCCTCTTGGGTGTGAGGGATATTCATCCACATTGCCTCGTCAATGGCAACTAGAGTGGATGTGGGTGATAGAGGTTTTTGTTGAGGTTGGGATGATTGTGCATCATGGTATAAAGGGCCATGGATATCCGGGTATATCGGGTGAAAAAGCATGGGTTGTTGACCTTCAAAAGTCATGGGTGGAAGATTGGGTAATTTTGGTGAAAGTTCTTCTAAGTCATCAAGATGTGGTGATGTAGGAGGAGTCCTAAATAATTCCAAGGGTTGGAGTTTAGGTGATTTTGGTGGTGATGGTGATCTAACAGTCTGTGATGGAGCCGGTGGTGGAGTAGTGGCTATTGGAGTAACGGTTGGTGGTGGTGTTTTTATAACAACATGTGATGGTGTTGGGGTGGAAAGTGTAAGGAAATTTTCACTAGCAATGGGTGATGATATATTGAGAGGAGAATTTTCCTCAGATGAGGAGTTTGCTAAGTTGATAAAACAACAAGGTTTAACACTGATGCGAGCTGTTCTTCTTGGAGTTCTAGATGTGGAAGAGTTGTGTGACTTAGTCATGGTGAAGAAGGATATCTAAAGTGTACAGGAGAGGAAGTGTTTGTTGTGTGAAGAAATGATCCTAAAGTACTAATTTATAGACAGAAGGTTTGTGAGTCTGTGTGTTTGGATTTGATGTGAATCCAATAGAGAATGTTGGTTACTAATGATTTGGAACAGAAAATTGTGCAGGTCATATCAATGAAGTCAATCCATTGAGCTTTGGTTGAGTAATATGTTTTGGATATGCAGTTAATACAAGAGGATAGTGGAAAATCTGATGATTTGATATGTCCACGGATTTGACGGATCCCTAAAAAGGGTTCCTTCTTTGTATTGGTTTGGTAACTCATACCTCAAGTTTAAAAATTTAAATTTTGGTGGGAAATTTTGTTCCTAAGTTTCTAAGAATTCCTAAATGATTCTAAGATGAATTATGATTAGTACATGAATCCTAGATTATACTAAACACTAAGATTTAAGAATCGGGATGAGTCGAAAAAGTTTTAGAATTTTGCTGGGAAACCTGCGGATCCAAAGTGGATAAAAGGCGGAACCATTTTCTGGGATCCGCCAAATCCGCAGGTAGGCGGATGGCGGATCCAACGATAAGCCTTGTCGGAACCCTGTTTTGGGATCCGCGGGATCCGTAGGCCTAAAACTAAGAAAGTAAACAGAACATATGTCATATTTCGCGTTTTTCGACGAAAACCCGAAAATACACCTAGACCTTACTTAACATCTAATATGTATAGCAAAACAACTAAATATGATAACATTAACACATGATTGCACATAGTTTAATCCATACTTAGAAACTTACCGTTTTAGGTGTTATGCCAAACATAGGCAATCACCCGGAAAATTGATAACCATGATGGTTATCTACCTGCAAGTGTTAGTTATTACACATACACAATAAGTATTATCAGATAAATTCAAGACACATAGAAATTTAACAACACAATATCCAACATTGTTTAAAACCAAACACTCCATTAACTCAGCTTCTTCTTCAACTTCTTCATCCCCTTGTGTAATTTCATCATCCAACGCCCCAGATTCTTCACCATTCCTTTGATGTTTCGATACTCAGCGGATTCATGTGGAATTGGAGGAAGATGGCTCAAGTATTCGGGTGGAGGAATCCTAGAATTTGGCATACCATCATCTTCACTCATGGAAGATGATGAGGATGATGTTGGAACACGAGGACGTTTGCCCTTATCAACACTAACCCTAAAATCACTCAAAGGAACGAAGGTGTGTTCAATTTCATTGTAATCCGGAACAAAGCCTAGATGGTTTGGACGAGCGGGTGCGAAGGCTCTATAAAGTCGGGTTAAGAGCATACCATAAGGCATTGCAATCTTGCTTTGAACCGGAATGTCACACATTCGTTTGGCAACATAATAGGCAAGATTGAAGGGTTGACGAGTAGAGATGTTGTACATCATGTGACATAAACAAGCATTGATATGATCACGGTTTCCTATGGTGCACATCACATTTGCCCTTAACACATCCTCCATCTTCTTGAATTCGGGTCTTAGTTCATTAAGTTCCATTGCGAATGGATCTCTAGCAACTTCACGACCACGATACATTCTTGTGGGGTTGTTCTTAGGAATGAAGAGATGGTCCCTAATCACTTCTTTTGATTGGAGAGGAGTGGCATATCGTGCCGTCCTATCGAGATTGGAGTCTAAGATTGTTAAGGACCATTTGTCCGAGTAAATACATGTACCTTGACTTGGAATTCCTAAGACCTCACCAAATTGATCAAGAGGGATGTTGACAAGATTTCCATTTAGAGTAAAATGAAGACTTAAGTAACCTTCATCACTTGAGGTAAGACCTACACTAGCATAGAACTCAAGTATGAACCTAGGAATGATTGGCTCGTCTATGTCTAAAAGAGAATCAAATTGAATTGCGGCTAATTGTTCCCTAAGTTGAGTGCCTTCATAAAATGATGCATCTACGGCTCTACCCTCATGAACATACTTTTTCTCTAAGACTTTGTAAATTTCTATTTGGGCATCGGTTAGACCCTTGGTTTTGTGGACTTTAGGTAAGTAGTTAACGGTTTTCTTGTGATCGTAGTTGGTTGCGGGAGGCATGATTTTCCTAAGTACAAAAAGTTACATAGTTTTAGTTAAAATGATCAAAGGAAGTGTAAAATTCCTAGTGTGTGCCTACATGGGGACAATGTGGAGATGCGGTTATCTCGACTCTTTTGATGCAAGAAAAATTAGTTTATGCAAGTTTTGTTTACAAAATGGGAGATAACCCAAACACTCCTATTTCAATGTAGCTACGGTTGAATGTACCCGAAAATACATATTAGTTATGTATTCCCTTTAGCATTCAAGAGACATTATGCAAGTGAAGTCTAAAAGATAACGTTTTTGCATTTGTATGAACAATGTAAGAAAAGATCATTTTACCTAGTCGTTAGAAGATTTTAGTGAAAAATTTTCATGGGGTTTTTTGTTAAATTAAGACAATGTGCTATAAGATGCAATTCCTAACTAAGAAAAACATGTTTTTAAGTATAATGTAATAAATATGCTTCATGATTTTTCAAGAATTATGCATATACCCCAAGTTTGGTTTTGTGCATGAAATGGAAATCCTAGACGCAGATCAGGAGTATAAATGTGATAAGAATACTTACAGTGATGTTAGAAACACAAATTAGTGGAAGAAAATGGTCCAAAATATGATGGAGATTAAGTGTGTGTCGAGTTATAGTAAGGTGATATGTTTTGGAGTGAGGAATGAATAGTAGTTGTTCTTGTTTATTAAATAATAAACTGGAGTTAGCATGTGGCGGATCCGGCGGATCCCAAACAAAGGATCCGTCTTTGTTGACGATTGGATCCGCGGATTCAGAACACATGTTTTGGTTTAGTGTCGTGTGTGGCTAAACTAATGTCTATACTAATGTTTCTCCTAATCACTAGGTTCCATTAATCCTAATCCAAGTCTAAGATAGTTGAAAGGTTCACGTTTAAGTGGTTTAGTGAGGATATCGGCAATGTTGTCTTCTGAGGAAACTTTCTCAATTGAGATGATTCCCTTCTGTACATTGTCGCGAAGGAAGTGATGGCGTATTTCAATATGTTTGGTTCTAGCGTGTTGGACTGGATTTTTGCTTAAATCGATAGCACCTTTGTTGTCGCAAAGAATGGGAATGTTGTTGAGTTCAATTCCATAGTCGACGAGAGCTTGTTTCATCCACAGTGCTTGTTGACACGCCTTTCCTGCAGACACATACTCTGCTTCTGTTGTTGAGATTGCGAGGGCAGTTTGTTTCTTAGCAAACCATGACGTGAGACAATATCCTACAAAAGTACAAATACCACTAGTACTTTTCCTATCAACATAGTCACCTGCATGATCTGAGTCGGTATACACTATGGTTTCTACACCCGTTCCTTTGGGATACCATAATCCTAAGTGTGTAGTACCTTTGATGTACTTAAATATTCTTTTAACGGCTTCTAGATGGGATGTTTTTGGATCTTCTTGAAAACGTGCACATAGACAAACACTAAACATAATGTCAGGCCTACTAGCCGTAAGATAGAGTAAACTACCAATCATTCCTCTATATTTAGTGCTATCTACGGATTCATTTTCTTCATCCCTAGTGAGTTTGGTTTCGGAGGACATGGGTGTTCTCATGGGTTTTGAGTCTTCAAGACCAAACTTCTTAAGCATATCTTTGATATACTTTGATTGGTTGAAAAATATCCCATCTTCTAATTGTTTAATTTGGAGACCTAAGAAAAAGTTTAGTTCCCCCATCATACTCATTTCAAACTCGTCATGCATGATTTTTGAGAAATCGTCGCATAACTCTTGACAAGTTGAACCGAATATAATGTCATCCACATATATTTGGACTATAATAATATGTGATCCCTTTTTCTTGGTGAAGAGAGTATTATCTACTAGGCCCATGGTATACTTATGGTCAACTAGGAAAGTCTTAAGTCGATCATACCAAGCTTTTGGTGCTTGCTTAAGTCCGTATAAAGCTTTCTTAAGTTTGAAAACATAATTTGGTTTTTCAAAGTCGGCAAAGCCGGGAGGTTGTGCAACATATACTTCTTCATTAATAAGACCATTTAAGAAAGCACTTTTGACATCCATTTGAAATAACTTAAAATCATGTGCACATGCATATGCAAGTAATATCCTAATAGATTCAAGTCTAGCTACTGGTGCAAAGGTTTCATCGTAATCTATACCTTCTTGTTGATTGTAACCTTGAGCTACTAGCCTAGCTTTGTTTCTAGATATAATACCCTTTTCATCCATTTTATTTCTAAAGACCCATTTGGTACCTATTATGGTTTGGTTTTTAGGTGGAGGTACCAAAGTCCAAACATCATTTCTAATAAATTGATTAAGTTCTTCTTGCATAGCAATTACCCAAGATTCATCTTTTATTGCCTCTTCAATATTTTTAGGTTCAATGGTTGAAATAAAGCAAAAATAATTACTTTCATTTTGAGCTTTGGATCTTAATGTTCTTTCATTAAGTTTTCCTATGACGTTTTCTAATGGATGACTTTTAGTTTCTTTAATATTGACTATTTCTCCTTTTACGGGTTCATTGTCATTTTCAATGTTTTCTATAGTATTAACCATTTGACTTTCAACCAAGTCATCATCTACCAAAGGTGATGTCTTAGAGGGAGGTGGACTTTCGTTGAATGTTACGTTCAATGATTCCTCGACTCTTGATGTTTCCTTGTTTAATACTATGTATGCTTTACTATTTTGTGAGTATCCAAGAAAAACACCTTCATACGACTTTGGGTCGAACTTGGTGAGATAGTCTTTTGTGTTTAAAATGAAGCACTTGCTTCCAAAAACTCTAAAATATCCTAATGTAGGCTTTTTGCCTCGATAAATTTCATAGGGAGTTTTATTTAAGAATTGTCTAATTAAAACTCTATTTAGGATATACGTGGAAGTATCTACAGCGTGACACCAAAACTTTTGTGGTATGTTTTGTTCATTTAACATTGTTCTACTCATTTCTTGAATTGTTCTATTTTTACGTTCTACTACACCATTAGATTGAGGTGTACGAGGAGCCGAGAAATTATGAGTTATTCCATTATTATCACAAAAATTTCCAAATTGAATTTCATTGTCAAATTCTCGACCATGGTCAGTTCTAATAGATACTATATTACTTCCTATTTGATTTTGAATTTTCTTGCTTAGAATTTCAAATTTATCAAATGCCTCATTTTTAGTTTTCAAAAACTTTGTCCATGTATATCTAGAGTAATCATCTACTATGACTAAAGTGTAAAAATTTCCTCCATAACTTTGTATAGCCGACGGGCCAAACAAATCCATATGTAATAACTCTAGGCATCTAGATGTAGATACCATGTTTTTAGCCTTATGGCTACTATGTATTTGTTTCCCAATTTTGCAAGCATCACAAAAGTGTTGGTCATATTTCAACTTGGGTAGGTTCCTAACGAGTTCTTTGGAAGACAAGGATTGAATAAGCCTCATATTTGCATGACCTAAGCGTCGATGCCATAGAGTTGAGTTTTCGTCCAAGGAGGTAAGACATAACTTATCTTTAGGTGTTTTATCTAATTTCATAACATAGACATTATTCTTTAAAACACCTTTTCCTACGGTTATGCCATCTTTAAGTATTTTACTTCCATTTTCACTGAAAAGGACGTTATACTTTTTGCGGCATAATTGACTTATACTAAGTAGATTAAATCCTAAATTATCTACATGAGCAACATCATCAATAGATAGAGAGTCATGAGAGATTGTACCTTTTCCGATGATTTTACTTTTAAGCTTGCTACCGAATGTGACATTACCTCCGTCATACACTTGGTAGGATGAGAAAAGATTTTTGTTTCCCGTCATATGTCTTGAGCACCCACTATCTTTGATCCACTCATCAGGTTCAAGATCAACTTTCAAGCATACCTAATGTTCATAAAAGACTCAAGCATTTGGTCCCCAATATCTCATGGGTCCGTTTGGGTTAAACATGACATTATCATGGTTTATGTACTGAAAAGGTGGACAATTGTTCCACGGCATATAATTAGGACCATGAAAGTTTCTAGACATGTTTTGGTTCCAATTATTTTGATAAGTGTGTTGTGAATTAACTATACTCTTTGGAAAGGGGTGTTTGGGAAAACTCATCTGAGGTCTTTGTTGATCCGTTTTAACTCTATATTCATTTCTAGCTTGACCTCTTCCTAAAGATACTGTTGGTTTGTGTTTATTATTGGTTATGCTACTGTTAGGTTTCTTAGTAACTTTAACAAACTCGGAACGGTCGACTTTGTGAACCTTCTGTTCAACTTCTGTACCCGCGGATCCCTTGGATATACCTGGCGGATCCAAATTTTTGGATCCGTCGGATCCGTGGGTGTCCAACTTGGTTGAATCAGTTTTATTCACAGTCTGTTCCTTATAATCACTTAAGGTTCCTAGTTTCATAAAGCCTAGTCCTGTTTTATCATGAGGTAGCTTTTGCATTTTCATTATTTCATCTGCACAACTTATGTTTTTATCAAACCTTTTAAACTTTGAATTTTGTTTGATTAAATCTTCCTGTGTGGTTCTTAAGGTTTCTAGTTCAAGTTTTAGTTCTTGACAAGACACACATGTTTCTTTACTAACTTTACCTTTTTCAATTCTTATTGCTTTTTCTTTAAGCCAATATATTTCATTTTCTAAAAGTGTTGTCTTTGTTTTCAAAAACTTGTTTTTGTTTATGATTTTTAAAGTGACATCACACAGTTTGTTATATTCTACTTCTAAGGTTTCATCATCTATAAAGGAGTATGAATCAGAATGTACCTCTTCTGTGTCATCGGCCATAAGTGCAATTTCGTTGTTCTTAGGCTCATCATCATCATCTCCTTCACTATCGCTCCAAGCTCCACTAACGAAGGCTCTTTGAGACTTGGTCTTTGGAGGCTTTGGACATTCTCCTATTAAGTGACTGGAGTCACCACACCTATAGCATTTCCTATCATCCTTACCTCTCTTATCGTCACGATCTTTCCGAGAGGATTTCTTTTCATCACGAGGTGGTTTTACAAACTTTCCTCGTCTCCTGAAGAATTTCTTGAAATCCCTCACAGCCATGGCATATTCTTCATCATCACTGTTTGAACAAGACTCATCATCACTTGACTCGACTTTGGCTTTCAAGGCAATAGACTTAATCTTCTCCTTTTTGCCTTTGACAATTTCCGAGTCTTTTTCCATAATCATTTCGTGAACTTTTAGGTTTCCTATGAGCTCATCCAGTGTCATGCTTGAGAGATCCTTAGATTCTTCAATAGCTGTCACCTTTGCTCTCCATTTCGGATGGAGTGCTCTTAGAAATTTCCTGACAAAATTCTTGCTAGAAAAAGATTCATCAAGTGCTTTAAGTGATGTAATTATAGTATTGAACTTAGCAAACGCACTATCAATGGTCTCATCTTCAGAGATAACAAATTGTTCGTATTGTTGGACAAGAAGATCAATTTTGTTATCTTTTACTTGTGAGTTTCCTTGATGTGTGATAATAAGAGATTGCCAAATATCCTTAGCCGTTTTACACATAAAAACTCTTTCATATTCTTTCTTAGGTAAGGCATTATAAAGCATCATTTTGGCTTCGTTATTTTTGGCAATTAGTTTCTTTTGCTCATCACTGTGACGAGTAAGAGAAGCTCCATCATCCCGACCACCCGAAATATTATTACAAATAGGCTTGTAATCACCATCAACTATAATATACCATAGATCTATATCCTTTGACTTTACATAAGTCTCAAAGCGATTTTTCCAATAAATAAAACAATTTGGTTCAAATAGAGGTGGTCTCTGCATAGATTGCCCTTCTTTAAAGTTTTCAAAATCCATGGATCGTTTTAAGTTTTAAAATACAATATATTTTAAAGATCTTAAGTAACGTAGCTCCTGATGCCAATTGTGGAAAACTAGAAGGGGGGTTGAATAGTTTTTACCGTTTTTAAAGTTTTATTTGCTTTGTTACTATATGTTAATTCAAAGGAAACAATCACAAATAAATAATCACACAATGTAAACAAAAGATAAAGAGAGGAAAGATCAAACCACACGACACAGTTGTTTATAGTGGTTCGGCTACAAGAACTCTATTCCTTGCCCTACTCCACTCCCCGAGTTTCCTACTCGAGAGTTTATCTTTCACTAAGAAACAAACTCCTTTCCTAGGCGGAGAAAACCTTTACACGTCGCTTACTTCCTTTTCCGGTACTAAGCTAAACACCGGGTTCTTTTCACAAGGTAGAACCAACCTGACGTCGCCTACTTACTTTACCGACACTAAGCTAGATGTCGAGTTCTTTACACGGGTACAACCACTCCCTACACTCTTTGTACTTTAAGGACTAAAGTACTAACCACACTCACTGATTACAAATGATAGATATGATGTGTGAAACAAACTATAAGATCACACAGTAATGCAACTAAAGGATTACGGTTCTGTAGATCCTTGAATGCTTGATCTCCTTTCTACAAAATGGAAGATCAAAGTGAAATGCAACTATGAATGATGTTAGTAAGATATGTACTGAATGAGTATATGTGTTTAAGCTATATGAGTGATGCCAAGATCAAATACCAAGCCTGCTATTTATAGGCAAGCAAGGAAAGGCTCCCACGGATCCGGCGGATCCTTCAAAAGGGATCCGTCCCTTATAACACTTGGATCCGTGGGATGTGACAGCTATGTAATAGTTGTCTCTTACCATATCTTAGTTGTATCTTACCATATCATCCAAGATCTTCAAATGTCAACTATGTTGCTTGCATATCTAACCAAGATATATCAAAGATATTGTATGTGATGCATACAATGATGTCATGGCATAGATTATGAATTAAAGTTTCCTTTTAAGGAAACAAGTTACTAAACTTGTAATTCTAAGTTAATATGTGAAGTGTAAAGTGTGTACTTAAGAGACTAAGCTAGTATTTATTATTTGCTAAAAGATATTCCTTATATTTGTCATTAACAAAACTAATGAAAGATCAAAGAATATAAAATACGTTTTTGGGACGCTATTTGTATTAACATAACGAACACCAATAACAAAGAAAGGTAATAGAAGAATTGAGGGGAGCTTGAGAGGACAATAAAAATTTTGAATGGGGATCTGAGGAAAAATGAAAGGGTTTTGATTTGGGGAAAACCAAGGGGGGACGACATAAAAAGATTAACACTTAGTTCTCTAGTTATGTTGGAAAGGAAAGGAAAGGAAAGGAAACGGAAAGTTTTCGTGTAATTAAGTTTTTCTTAAGAGTGGAAATGGAAGCGGAAAGGAAGATAGAGGAAGGTTTTTTTTTTTAAATCTTCCTCTCATTTTTGGGAGGAAAGGGAAAGAAAAGGAAAGCATATGGTGGGTAAAGACTAATATATATATATATATATATATGTGTGTGTGTGTGTGTGTGTGTGTGTATTTTTAAAGTTTGTCATTAATAACTAAAGGGTATACATGTAATTTAAACAAGTTATTTTCCTTTTTCTCCCACAAAAAAACATGATTTATTAGTACTTTCTTTTTTATTTCCTCTATCTTAAAAACATATTAACTAACACTTCCTATCATTTTCCCTTTTTTTTCCCTTTCCTATTCTTTTCCATTTCCCTTCACTCAGAACTCGAGAACTGAGTGTAAGGGGGAAAAGATAGAGGGAATGAAAAATTACTTTAATCTCTTATAAATTTTAAATTAGGGGTGTCATAAAATTCGACCCGACCCGAATCCGAATATGACTATTCGGGTCGGGTTACTTGGGTTCAAAATTATATTTGGGTCGACCCGAATAACCCGAGTTCTAAATAAGGTCGTGTTCGGGTATATTTTTATTAGCCTCGACCTGAATTGACCTGAACCCGACTAACCCGACTCGACTATCACTTTTAAAATGTAAAAATATTGAAGTTAGCCATTTTTTTAATCATTTTACATATACTCGGGTTGACCCAAACCTAAATTGACCCGAACTCGACCAACCCGACTAACCCGACTCGACTAACACTTTTACAATGTAAAAATATTGAAGTAAGCCATTTTTTAAATCATTTTACATATACTCGGGTTGACCCACACCCGAATTGACCCGACCTAAATTTTTCCAACCTGAATTGACCCGAACCCGACTAACCAGAGTTCTAAATAGGGTCAGGTTCGGGTATGTTTTTTAAGCCTTGACCCGAATTTATCTGACCCGAACCCGACCGGGTCAACCCGAATAACACCCCTAAATTCATAAATTTTTCTAACCCGACCATCTCTGGTGGTTACCTTATAGCCTTAAGCTTAAGCTTGAGTTGATTATAAACTCAAAGATTGAAACTTGGCTTGAGTTCAAGTCATTGGATATAGATAACCAAATCAATGATACATTGTTGTTATTATAATACTAAATAATATGGTCAATAACATATATTGTAGCGTGACTTATATATAACATGTCATATTAGACCTTAAGATGTAATCGAGTCAATTCTAGATATACTTTACTGTTAGCTTTAAAGTTTTGTTATAGTCTGGAATTGCAATAACATTTAAATACAAGGACTAGTTTAGGCATTAGTACTAAGTTAGGATTGTATTCTTGTAGTAAATACCCTCCTAGTCACAACTAGGAGGGTTGGGATTCTCATTGTAACACTTGAGGTGTGTGTGTTTTCTTTACTTCTCTCTCTAGAAAACATACACACCTCGACATCCAATAAACCGATTATACCATGTTTAATCTTTATCACGAGTTTCCCCGACCTCCTGAACGTGAATCTTGGTATTTACAATTGGTATCAAGAGCTAACCAGGGGCTAACGAGGTATTTTTGAGGTAAAAACTGTGATTTATGGTGTGTTTTATCTCGTTACTATTCATCAGTCGAGTTTTTGAGTTTGTTTGTGTTCGATTTGTGCTTATTAGAACCATCAGTCGCATTTTTTGGTTTATAAAAACGTGCGTTGTTGTGTTCTTTCTTGGAATCGTACGCATAGTTTAAGGCTTAAGGTTGTGTCTGTTCGTGATTTGAAGCGTGGTTTTGTGAAGATTTGCTTGTTCTTCACTCGAATCTTGTGATTAATAGTTAGATTTTTTGGTGTTCTAAGTTCTTAGATCGACCAAAAACTATAGAAGATTGTCCAAGATTTGTTGTTAGATCTTCTTCATTGTTTATTGATAAATATTCTTGTATAAGAATATTTAGTCAAAGTTGGTAAGAAGTGTATAGATCTAACAGTGGGTGAATTATTGGAGAAGGGTGAAAAAGTCAAGAGTTGGTAGAGTTAGTATACTGACAACTTTCGAAATTGGTCTATATTCTCGCAATTGGTTTTGCTTTCGAAATTGCCATAAAATTTCGAAATTGGCCTGCTCTTCGTAATTGCAAATACTTTCGAAATTGCCTCACAGTTTCGCAATTGTCCTTTATCGAAATTGGTATCGCAATTGGAAGGTTTTTTTGCAATTCCCTTTATTTCGCAATTCAAGCAATCTTTCGCAATTGGTCCATACTTTCGCAATTGATGACCCTTTCGCAATTGGTTGAACTCTTTCGCAATTGGTTGAACACTTTCGCAATTGGTTGAACCCTTTCGCAATTGGTCCCTTTCGCAATTGGTCTCTTTCGCAATTGTTTCTCGGACAAAGACTATCGCACTTCCAAAAAAAAAAAAAAAAAAAAGTATTTTGGCAGGAAAATTTGAGTAAAATTTAATTTTGAGGAGTGACTTAACGGTCAATTTTTACGCGAGATTCAAATTCTAGAACAATAGTGAAAATTTTGGCCCAAAATTCAAATTTTTAGGTCAAAATTCGAATTTTCAGGAATTTTTGGCGTAAAAATTTCTTAAACTCAAGTTTTTCTAGCATCATTAAAATGTCATTTTATGGCATATTTCACACTAAAATCACAAATGATATTACTGGTATACATCCTCAAATCTTACCACGTATAGCCAAAAAGATCCTGATCAAGATTCACAATCAAATGACAATGGCTAAATATTGATTGTTGATTGTTATCAACTGTGACTACAAGGATGATGATTCATTACTACCTATTTGAAGTCGAAGTGGAATATCACGGGTGTGTGTACTTAGTATCTTGAAGATATCGAGGTTGGTTGGATGCATGATTCTTCGAGATCCTTGTTTGAGCTAACAGATCATTGAATGATTAAGTCTTGATTTATCTAGTTTTCATAGGTTAAGGGGTGGATGGACGAAGACCTAGTCAACTATCACTTAAAGGAGATACATTGTAGTACTCAGTGGCACACAAAGATGTGGATAATTCAAGATGAGTTCATATACAGTTAAGGAAGGTTGGATGGGTATATGAAACGACCTATGCTTTAAGGAATTACGTTGTAGTGCTCAGTATAGGTACTTAGTCATACAACAGTGCAAGTTTAAGTCACAAGTTTGGGTTATTTTACTTCAGCCTCAAATTCGTCATATTGGGTTTTCTCCATTAGTAGTCACTACATGAAGCCGTTTTTATTGATACAGGAGGTTGATAAAGAATTAGACAATTCAAATGGTATTATTAGTAGATTGGGTATATCGACATCTTCTCACGTGCTGATATGATTCCTGATATAGGGCTTCCAGTTTGTATTTCAAGTACACATCAGTATGCTGATTCCAATTAATCGTAACCAGTAGGGGAGAGAAATGTACGGGTTGATCTCTCATGGGAAAAATAACTGGGATGCATTTGGTGAGATAAAGATGTTGATGCTCTATTCCCCCGAACTGCAGGGCACTCAGGGAATTCAAAATATGAGGTTAACAGTTTGGGGGAGAGCACTAATTAGGGGAGAGCACTCAGGGCACTCTGAATTGATCCCTAATTAGATTTGTTAGAGTTTTGGAAAAATATTAAATCGTGTATGACTAGAATCGAACACGGGACTGAGGGATTGCACACTTTACGTATGAATGATCAAAGGAATAATTAATATATATATAACTATTATATATTTTAATTATTTGGACACGAAATATGAACTAACGGACGTTAAAGTAATTAACAGAATTGACTAATGACTGTTAGTAAATAAAGGAGGGGGTTAAGTGTCGAGTTATAGAACTTGAGGATGTGTTAGACTCAAACTTGGAGAACAAGTTTAGAGGCTATATATACAAACTCAATAACTATTTAATTGGGATGACACAATATATAATATCATCAATTATTAACTATGTGGTTCGACAGAAAAGAATAATACTCATAAAGTCAAACCTACTTTATGAATTATGTATCATGAATCGTACATATGATATCTTAATAGGATATAGATTGTACAGTGATATGATATGCATTGATTATAACATATAATATATACATATGTATCGACAGTATGTGTGTGTATGTGTATATATATATATATATATATATATATATATATATATATATATATATATATATATATATATATATATATATATATATATATATATATATATATATATATATATATTCCTTATTCTTCTATTCTTGAATATTAGATTCAAGGTTTATTAAACAAAATAGTTTTGGTTTAATAAATTGTGTTCATTCACTAGCATCAACCTTTGGTTGCTTTTATAGTACGTGTGTGGAAGATCTCGGATATAACATACTTTTGTTACTCATCTTGGATTGTGGAACAAAAGGTAAGGGGTTCCACCTTAATCCTGTTTGTTCTTGTTTGATTGATCTAGTGAAGGAGAAAGAAGATTTGATCCTTGTTCTTGCTAGGATCTTAAAGGTACGTAACTATTTAATATTCGGTAATACTTTATACATGTTAAATAATGATCCTGCTTCCGCTATTATACGTGCTTTGATGTTTATTTATTTATTTGAATGTCAAGATATTTAAATCCCAACAGTGGCATCACGAACCAATTTAACATGTAATTGTTATTATCGAAACACATAATAAAAATCAAATCAAGATTTGGATTTACATGTTCATTAGTCGAATTTTTTTAGGGTTTTATTACTAGATCTAAAAATAATTCGGACCATAATTTAGGGGGGGGGGTCGACCCTTCTTAGTTAAAAAGTTAGTTTTGTAACCCTAAATTAGGACATGTTTATGTGTTTATTTGAATAAGGGTTGCATTTATGAATGATCCATGATTTTTTCATGCAAAGAAATCATGGATTTGGGTTTGTTTTATTTGCTACATGTTTAGATAAATCTAAAATTAGGGAAAACCTAATCTATTAAATTAATGAATCAGTTATGTGCAACGTGGTATATTATTATTAAAACTTACGCGGTCAATTGTTGGCGTCTGTGGTCCATTGGGTACAATGCACTCGAAAACCAATGGGAGTTTTATTAATTATATACATATTAATTACACATATAGATTATTAATATGATTTATCAAAAAGTTTGCATGTGGCTATATGATTTAATTGTTAAGATTATATACGTTATTTGTGTTTATTTAATTTTTGTTAAAATTACTTGTCTTATTTGTTTAAATTATTCTTGAATTGTAAGCAAAAAGAGGGTGATTTTTGGTATAAAAATTAAATAGACCTAATAACTATGAAACCTTGATGTGGTAAATTATTTATTGCCAAGTCTTATGTGCCGACAGTGGTTCGCTTCGCACGGTAATTTGCTCCCAGGCGAGACTAGCAATTTAATAATTTACTACATAATTTCATAAGACTTAGAATCAAAAACTTTTAATTGATTGATGCAACTGTACAAATGGTCGAAGCGGCGGACCTAATTAGACAAACTATAAAGTGGGTATAAGGTTGGTTTCGCATTAAATTGTGGCCTTAAAAAGACTCCATTCTGTCTCTCCGCTCGCCTGTGCGTCAAATTAGACTTACCAAGTACACCATTATATGTACAAAGCATCTTAAGGCAAAGTTGTAAGTTACTCAACGCCTCAATTAAAACTTTGTTGATTTAACTCTTAGCGAATTGGTAATTAAAATTGTTTTGAAAACCTATGATACAAAGATGAGTGCATGCATCTTTGTACATATTTTGATTATAACATCAAAATAAATACCCTATAAAATTTAAGTCCATGCTATCTAATTATAAGAGACACTTGAAGTTAATATCTGGCGTAAGTGAGACCTTGACACAGATATTAATGACAAGGTAAATTACATTTTTTTATTGCCAGTAGATCAACTGAGTGTAATAAGAATATGTGAATTTACAAGTTTCTAAATTAGACGACTTAATTAAGTTATAAGTGAGACCTTGAGACTTAAAGCATGAGATGGGAAGAAACATGCTTACATTGCAAATTATTTGGCAAATGTAATTCCCATAAATTTAGGAGTCGGAAAATTGTTTCGCGATTATTGTACGGCAAGTTACCATCTTTTGTACTTTCACTGCTCAGATCAACAGATGTGGTGGAACTATGGAAAGTTGGATCCTAGTTTTCATGAAAATTAAATGGTTATTTTATATTTCCTGGGTAATTTTCTTTTCTTGAAAAATTATTATCAAAAATACTAAAATTGAATTTTGTAAATTCATTTAATGTATCAATGCAACGTTAAAAACCGTAAACGTGGGGCATTCTTTTAGTGGTATATTGATCTACACCCGTAGGGTTTTTGGTTAGAGTCAACTTTACTAAAAGAATAAACCAAGTCTACTTTCTTTGAGAAGAGTTAGACTTAAACCATATACCTTTTCATGAATGAGAAGGGTATAATGGGAAAATTAGAATTGTCTAAATTCTAAGAAATAACTCATAGCAAATTTTAATGGTTAAGAAAATTGCACATTTTATGAGTTATTAAATTAGAAGCTAGACAAGTTACCGCAAAATTGGTAAAAGGCAAACTAGCACACTTTGTCTAGTTGTTGTGCTTTGACCATTTTTAGATGCTACATACCATTGTGGTGATGGTAGTCAAATTAAGGAAGAAATTGCATGCCCAATTATTTCCAAGTTAATTGAATAGATGGATAGTCCATCATTTACAAAGTAGAATACATTCTTTAGTACCTAAGTAATTGTTACGTTTGGGATTACTCAAAGGTGTAGGAAAGTAAATAGCACACTATTTGCTTTTACTGGTTATGAAACACTTATAATGTTGTCAAATCCAGTGGGAGCATATTGGTGTAATTACTGAATAACATATATTAATGTAATGATCTGTAATTCAGTGGGAGCTACAAGCTTGTTATCTTGGTAGTAACCCAAATTATCTCTAGAATATCTTGAGATAATTACTTTCCAATCATAGACACTTGTGGGTTTAAGGATAGTCATGTGCGTTTCCTTACTAGACAAGGTGGTTCTATATCTATGAATATCTATGACACAATCATATTGATCACATAAACAAATGATTGACGAGTTGTTTATCTGATATATAATGTTGTTTCATGCACAAGTGGGAGAAATCTTAATTGTGTGCAAGCAACAACACAAAGGAATATGATTTAAAGGATTCTCTTGACTGCAAGGTAAGAGAATTAATGTTCTAATGTGATTTAATCACATCTAATAAATAGAACACTTGGAACTAATATATAGCATAAGTGAGACCTTGACATAGATATTAATAACAAGGTAAATTACATACTTTCATTACTAGCAGATCAACTGATGTAATGAAACTATGTTAATTTACAAGTTCTAAATTAGATTCTTATTAGAACAAGTGTCAATATGATAATGAGACTACTTCAAACTAATATTTATGTATTATTGTAATGACATAAATAAATGAAGTAATCTAATACTACTTCTAATTTGAATGTTTATGTATTCTTGGAATGTCATAAATATATGAAGTAATAAATTAACTTGAAATACTATTAAAACCAAATTGTTTGTTGTATTCGAACACTTAATAAATTGTTGGAAATCCATTATTCAATTATGTTGAATTAAAGAATTTGTTAATTCTGGGTTAAATACAATCGTCAGTCATAGTGGTGATAAGGTTGTGCTGTTATTATTGTGGTGTGGCATAGATCATTGTATAAAAAAAAAATTTACCCATTACTTTGTCAAAGTACTAAAGCAGTAAGTATTGTTGTTGGCTTAAACTGGAAGTGTGTTCAATTGTGTAGGTGTTTTGGTCGAATAGTCTAAGTAGGTAAGTCGAGTAATGGAAACTTGATACTAAGCTTGAATTGGATATTAAAATATTGAGTGGGCTAGGATTGTGTTAGTTTTAATATTTACACTCGGATTTGGGGTTGTACACAGTCATGGTAGTGTCGAACCACTGTTTGGGTCGAACCCAACAGTGGGTGATTTTTGGTCATTCTTTTTTTATTACTCAAATACCTGCTCAAGTAACGGGGCAATGTGTGCACGCCGCGGGGATGCTGGGTCACAGCCAAATCGTGAGTCCAACTGCCCATATAAAGGTCATGTTTGGTTGTGTCGTGTCCGCGAGGTCAAGAATGTTCGGAGCTTTATGGTTATTCGCCGCTATGTCACCTATGGTAGCTCCTAAAATCATAGAAACTATGTAAAGAAAACTAGCTATCAAAACTGCTAAAGGATGTTCAGGAATGAGATGATACAATTTGTAAACTTTTTTATATAAAAATGATTCAAGATGCATATATAAAATTGCCGTATTCAATTTTCGACCTCATATTCCAAAACGTATAACTGGATTTTGCTTCTACTGGTTTTGATTCGTGATTGGGCCGAAGCCCATCACTAACTCCACTCATTTCTTTTATTTTCCTTGCCATTGACGAAGCCCATTTAATGAATAAGAGACGCATTTGAAGTTTTGATTATACCAACAATTGTGTCAACATTCAAAAAAAAAAAAAAATTATATATAAATATATATATATATATATATATATATATATATATATATATATATATATATATATATATATAGTGGGACTTTCATTTCAGAACCATCTTATCTGCGAGAACTGACAGAACCACTAAAAACATACATGCACGCCTTCAATTATTGTATTTTTGCACATATGTTCTAAAAACAACATATATATTTTAAAAAAAACATGGTTGTTCTAAAGAATTTGATAAGAAATTGGAAATATAAAATTTTTCTTTGAAGGTGTGCATGTATGTTTTTATAAGGCGTGCAACGACAATATTGCGACCGTGTGTAAGGTTTTTGTGAAAAAAAGGATGAGTTCATGATGATATTGAAGAACATTTGTGGATGCTTACGATTATGGATGTTTTTATTTTATTTTAAAAGACGTGCATGTATGTTTTTGGTGGTTCTGTCAGTTCTCGCAGATAAGATGGTTCTGAAATGAAAGTCCCCCTATATATATATATATATATATATATATATATATATATATATATATATATATATATATATATTTTGCGTTCATGTGGTAAACACTTTAAAATGAAATACAATAGGTACCAATAGAAATGAGACATGTGGCATTTTTAATTAGAAAAAAGCAAAAGTAATTAAAAAAAACTTAAGGGTGTTATGGGTATTTGGCTCCTAATTTATTGCTAACCTTAAAGTCTTAAACACATACGTAGTATTATCTTTTCTACCCCAACAATCAATTCATTTATATCTCTTTCTCTCCCATCAAGAAACCACCATTTCATTTTCAAGATCTGAAAAACAAATATTCAGATTCTTGTTCCACGAATTTAAACAAGAAAAATCATAATAACACCCTCTTGGCTAGCTTCACTTGATCTTGAAATCCAAAATACTACATATCGGTATGATATTTGTGGCCGTCTTTACTAGTTCAAAAACAAAGCCGTGTTTATAAACACTTGTGAATTAGTAGAATATCATGGAATCTTTTTCGTTATAATACGTTGTAAATAAGAGGTTGCGAATTAAGTTTGGATCTTAAGTTTGGATTTTACATGCAGAAACATGGATCTATTGTTGGTTTGTGATGGGAATCGATCTTTCTTAATTAGATGTTCAAGCTCTCTCGGTCTCGTTAGCCGCTGCCATAAACCGAGCAGCCACCGTTTAATCGGAACGTTGTTCGTGTTTTTTCAGATTTGTACCAATTTTTTTGAAGACAACTGACGGTGTATTGGTGTATAAGATGTCGCGATCTTGGCTGACGGAAACAATTTTTGTTGGGATTCAATATCCGGCGAACCACAACAGTCATCTCTTTATGTGATCGGATTTATTGTTGGTTTATCATATCGGTATGAGTTGTGTAATAGTTGGTTGTGTGTATCATAAATTAGTTCATTCATATATCATAAATTAGTTCATTCATATAGCAACATTGTAATATCTTTTTTCTTGGTTTTTGTTAACGTAACAGTTGATATTTGCTTTGAAACAGTGGGTCTACTAGTTCTTATTTATGCATCATTGTGCTTACAAAATAAAAGTGGGCATTGATGTGTTGGATGATGCATGTTCAAAATGATACAATATAGTAGTTGATACTTGTTCAAGGTGGCACACATTTTGGGTTACTATTTGTTAGAGATGAGACAATTTGCTTTTATGTATTATGTATTGGTACATATATTTATTACTCGTATTACTCGTGTCTTATGTATTGGTACATATATTTATTACTCGTATTACTCGTGTATTATGTATTGGTACATATATTTATTACTCGTATTACTCGTGTCTTATGTATTGGTACATATATTTATTACTCGTTTTACACTTGTGTTATTACTCGTAATACACTATGTGTCTTATGTATTGGTACATATATTTATTACTCGTATCACTCGTGTCTTTAAAAATATATCAAGAAAATTAGTTTGATAAATATAATGTGTCAATCTTATATTTATTAATAGTAATGTTATTTACCGAAATGCCCTCAAACTTATATTTATTTCTATTAATGTCATTAAACTCATTAATTATGCACCAATCTATTTAATTTTGAATCTCATCAATAAGGTTTGATCCAATGGTCCACAAGTGTACCTATTGTTTTGTACTTTAAGAGTGTACACCACAATAACGCCACCCTATATTATATATATATATATATATATGTTGTGTGTGTGTGTGTGTGTGTGTGTGTGTGTGTGTGTGTGTGTGTGTGTGTGTGTGTGTATAATAATAATAGTAACAAAGTGGGTAGCAAATGGTGTAGAGTAGTATAATCAGATTGTATATTATTTATACGAGTCAAGCCACATTGATTGTTTCGTCAAGCCACATTGATTGTTTTCCTCGGTCTATTTCACGATTCATTCCCGACCCACTCGTCTTACTCACTCTCAACACGATTTCACGACATACTCCAATTCATTAAACTCGTAAATATTAAACATGTTTATTTATCTATATTGACTAATTAACTTGTCACACATGAAATAATTGTATAAAAACCTATTAAAGTTTTATAAGATTATACAACGACTTTTTCTTAAACATATATTTTGTAACACAAAGTGACCACGAGTCGTGCCCGACCTTTATTAAATGAATGTACTTATTACGGGACATGCAAAGTATTTTATAAACAACCGTGTTACGATAGTTTTCAAATCAAAAAAATCATTTAAACGGGGGTCATCACTTAAACAAAATTTTCCTACATCACAAAACATATATAGATGTTTATATATTTTTGTAACGACTATTCCATATCTCGGCAAAGTCTAGTGTTATTCATAATCATTTTTCGTTCATCACCTTTCGGTTAGTGTCGAATCGTAGTCTCATTCATCATTGATATTTTTATTGTCATACACTTATGCACTTCCAATGAGCCAATACCTACAAATGCTTATAAAATCATTTTTGACCTAAATGCTGCCACACCATCAACAATAACATAAACTCACTAAAACTTTTGAACTTGAGTCTTAAACATAGTCTGTGAACTAAAACAAACCTTACTAATCTAGGTCGCGTGCTGGTGCTGAACTTTATCTGAACTATAGCTTTATCTGACTGCTTTATGCTGAGGTGAGTATTCACAGCCCCTTTTTTTTTACCGCTTTAGTTATTTGGGGTGGAATGCATGACTTAAATTTTTATTTGAACTTATGACATATATTTTTACCTGAACTCTTTTATTGTTTGAGCTTATGACTTGTTTTGAACTATTGACGTGCCGTACGCACTTAAATTTTAGTCTCCCTTGTTGGAGCAGGCTTGATTTAATTAGTATATAATAGTTGGTATGATGTACCGTTCGTACATTCGCATTGTTAGTCCCCGATTGGTTTGCCGTTCGCACTCCAATTTAGACGTACCGTTCGTACGGCTCCCTTGTGCGGAGCAGTAGGTAGTATGGATAGCGCTATTAGAGGTCGGCCAGCCTCTCATTCCCCTGTCTACGGAATGCATATTATTTATTTTTAGGGGCTTTGCCGCATACATTATTATATACCTAGTCCTTTAATGTGAACTTAAAGAGTATGTATGTTTGACTATAATTGTTGTGAAACCATAGGTTACAAGTCTTGTATGGGCAGGACTTGTAACTGAATGGTTTGACACTGCCTCTACGATTTGGACCTTTTTCAAAAACCTCGGACTTCTTTTGAATTAAACCTGTATACTCACCAACTATTTTCATAGTTGACCCGTTTTCTCATGCATTTTAGGTGATCGCCAGTAAGTGTATTTTATGAAGACATTAGCACTAAGGAGTTTTCATCTATCATGTCTAGTTGGATGAAATAGCATGTTATCTTTTGGAAACAAACTTTTATGTTTCAAATGCCCTTGTTGGCTAAAACAATGTTGTATTAATGTATTATTTCTTTAAATTAAATTATGGTATTGTACTATATCACTCTGTGCTGTATAATGATTTCGTAGCACCCCAGGACCCGAATGCTTCTGCAATACCACATTTTTTGGGGTGTTACAGATTGGTATCAGAGCCAGGCTGTTATAGAGAATGCCGATTTTTCAAAATTAAAAATCGCAACTATAACCAGAATAAAGTTTTCTAAAAACACCAAACATCATACGAGTTGACTAGTCCGAGCATTGCATTATTACTCCTCAATTATGCATAGCCTGATCACCTATGCCTAATTCGGGAAGAATCATGCAATGATGGGAGTAGAAGTCTCGGATCATGTCTTGGTCGTGTCCTAAGAGTCTGGTCACCTGAAATTGCATTAGTTGTGTGTGCATGCCTATCATGTTAGAGCAGCCCTGTTTATATGCCATGTTTATATTATTATACTTTATGTAGATATATATGCCTTCCCCTTGCTAAATTACGACCTGATAGACTAAGTACGTCCTTGTTTCCGTCATGTCACAATCACTACGCCTCCAAAACTGTCGTTGTTCCGCAACACCATCCGCCATCGTCCCCGTATAACTCACATAACCAAATGTTTTGGCTTATTGTAGAATCATGACTACAAGGAACACTCGTTCAGGAAGCATCAACAACGAAACCCCAAGAGACAGTGCTGCTGGGTTGGCGGATCTCCTAACTCAGATCGTTGCACACATTGATGCAGGACGAACCAATGAAGGAGCTGGTACCTCGACCAACGGCCATGGATGCAGCTATAAGACCTTTATGGCATGCAAGCCAAAGGAATTCTATGGCACCGAGGGTGCCATTGGCCTGCTATCATGGTTCGAGAATGTTGAGTCAAAACTCAGCATCACTAAATGTGCTGAGGGAGATAAGGTTGAGTTCTCATCCGGTCTACTCCAAGGTCGAGCATTGACTTGGTGGAATAACCAACTACAGCCCAGAGGAAGAGAAGCTGCAAATGGATTATCTTGGGCGGAATTCAATAAATTACTATCTGAGGAGTACTGTAGAAAAGACGAGGTGCAGAAATTGGAAGCAGAATTTTGGAACCATGTGATGGTGGGAGTAGAAGTTGACAAGTACACGACCCGTTTCCATGAGCTGACAAGAATGGTCCCTCACATGGTCTCCACTGTGGAGAAGCTGATTAATCGATATATTTGGGGTTTGATCCCTGAAATCAGGAGAGATGTCACTTCATCCAAACCAACCACACTTCAGGAGGCTGTAGGCATGGCATACAGCTTGAAAAATGATGTGATCAGATCTGGTGGGTTAACAAAAGGAAATGACAATGGATAAAAGCGGCGGAAGGATCAGCAGGGAAGCCGAGACCAGGACCAGCAGGATAAGCGACAACGAGTAGCCAGGAATTTTGGAGAAACAACTCATGAGCGCAGAGAGTATGTAGGCCCACATCCTAAGTGCACAAGATGTAACCTCCATCACTCAGGAGACTGCCCAAAGTGCCACGAATGCTGACAGACGGGCCATCTTAGTCGGAATTGCCGAAACAAAAATGGAGACCAAGGACAGAAGCGGACATGCTACGAGTGTGGGAGTCCGGATCACCTCCGAAATGTGTGTCCTAAGTTGAACCGAGCCTAGAAGCCAGTGCGGGAGAATCTAACTCTCGCTGTAGCGATTGGTGAAAATGACCCAAACCGTGGAGGCAATGTCAGCCCAGCTCAGGGTCGAGTGTACTTTCTAGGCAACAAGGAAGCTCGCTAGGACCCAGCCATCGTGACGGGTACATCCTTTGAACAACCACTTTATTTCTCTATTATTAGTACTGATGTAGGAATTACTTTTGTGCCCGATGACAATGACTTATGTGAGACCTAACGTCATAAGCCTTGACTGAACTTCTAGCCTTCTTGCTAACCTAAATTATCACTATCCGTTGATTTGATTTGGCTTAGACGATTCCAAACTTGAGCCAAACCTTCAAGAGACCTCCATCTAAGATGTTAAAATCTTCCCTCCTAGCAACTTGTTTCTAGCTTGATCTAGTGACAGTTCTTGTTTGATGAGTTACGAAAATCAAGATAGAACCAAGTTGTTACTCAAACTCATGACAGTTCCCGGTTAGGGAGTTGTGAGATTAAGTTAGAATACACTAACTAAAGTTCACTTGAGGGCTAAGCTCGAGAATGGAAAAGTTGACCGTCAAATCTAACCGCAAGGACGAACGTCAGTAGAGTGGACGAACTAAATGATGCGCGTGATGTGTCGTTGCGGTTTAGCAGTATTAATGCCTACTCAAGTTTTAAATTTATATTTAGCCGACTTATCAATAATACACACACTTAACGAGCAGTGTACCCGGTCAGTATGAATATAATGGTAAGCAGAGTGTCGATCACTAAGAGTGGAACGTATTATCTAGTTATTCTAATCAGTATTTTAATATCCTAAGTTAGCTATACAACCTAATCTAACGCAAGGGGGTTCAGCCTGAGAGACTGGCACGGTTTGGTTATAATTAAATAGAAAACTAAACTAATGAGCACGAATCAGCGATTAGCACACACGTACACAGATAGATACTCGAGACAATAAGAAGACCTGTCCTGATAATTAAATAGCTTGTCACTTGTTTTATTGCTAGTTTTATATGAAGTGTATATAATTAAACCTTTTTCGTTGGCTCTAATCTTATCGGCGAGTAAACCCTTAATGATTACTTATGTCTATCCTACTTATTTAAGCGTCTCTAATAAATAGGCGAGGAAGGGGCATGGCGACCCAAGCAAGACTCAGCTAGACACAGAGGTTATCAATGCACTAATAAAAGTCACCAAAGACATCAACATATAAACTTTAATTAATGGGAAAGCAATATTAAGGGGAGTGCATGATCTTCCGTAGTCACATGACACAAGCCCATCAATCCTGATCAATTAAAGCGTACTAAAACAATAAAACAAAACTACTTAATGAATTAAATACATGCAGGACCTTCTTACAACTCTTGTATCTTTGTTTAAGGTGTGTCTTGTGCTGCTTGGTCGTCTGAATTCGGCTCTAGGGTTATATCTCTCTGTGTGTCTATGGTCTTTCAAAGTCGTCTGACCTTGGGGTATTTATAGTTTCTGCCTGAGGGATCAATGCGGCGCGTAATACCTGAAATTCTGATAACCTGTAAAATTACCTAATTACCCCTGAAATCATAAAACTTAAATAAATCACTTATAAAATTCTGAAATGATTCCAAACCTCTGAAAACGAACTATACATGAAGTAAATTAATTTCTGGGACAACATTATATTATTTCTGAATGTCCAAAAATTATAAAGTCACATATACTTATACATGTAATCTGAAAATAAATATTAAACTAATTATATTTTATAAAACCATTTTAATTAAGATAAGTATCAAACAAATATGGAAACCATTCTCAAAGTAATTTTGATTGCCCATTTACCCCTAATTACCTTGATTTGCTCCCCCCCCCCCCTCCCATCACTCGGCATTTTTATTTACTTCTATTATTTCCATCCGAAAAACCCTAACAAACACACACAAAATTCTCTTCTCTCCATCCGAATTTCTGGAAGTAATCTAGCATTTTTTTGGTGTTCTTCAAGATCAAATCAAGCTAGGAAAAATAGGTTTTTGGTCACAAGAAGCTTGGTTGATCGCTAGTTCCTTTTTCTTGTCGAATTATCCCATCCGAGAGGTAATAATTTACCACGACTAATTCTTGAGTTCTAAATTCATGTTGGTATTTTTCTGGCGTTACTCAGGTCGTATATAACTCATAAAAAACTATAAACATGAATCATGCAAGCTAAATCAAGCATACGAAATTTAAATAGCTAAAACACACTTAATTCTCAAATATGATTATACGAATTTTCTGGAGTATTTTCATAATTTTTACGTGTTCTATGATGAATATAAAGGTCTAGAAAAAAAGCCTTGTGAATTTTTGAAGCTTAGATTAATTGATCTTGAATTATTTTGATATCGTATATTAAGAAAAAAATCAAGAAAAATTATAAAAACCCTAGTAACGATTTAGGGTTTGGTTTTAAATGATGAAATCTAATTTATAAATGCATATTAATGATTGTATAATGATGGTGTAATGATTTGATGAATTAGGGTTTGGATTTGGGATTTAAAAAGTAAATACGATTGGGTTTAAATCACAAGGGTGTGTTTTGCCAACTTTGAAACTTGTAGGGTATTTTTATAATGTTATATACATCTGTAGGAATGTGGGAAAAATATAACTTGAGGATCCTAAGTGTAAATATTGCAAGATAATGAATTAATTGTATTTATAAGGGTTGTTTTGTAATTAATTAAAATAGAGGGACTAAAAGTGTAAATTCTGGAATCTTGATGTTATTCTGAGTAAATACTAATATTAAAATTATGATGTGTAATTTTGAGGATTTATGGGCTTAATATGTAATTGTTATGAAATTATGATTTAATTTATAAGTTTTGTAAACTTAAAGGACCATTTATGTAAATTTTGAATTCTGTGGGATCTGATCTGTAATATACTTAATTTTGATGTTACATTCTATAATTATGTAAAATATGATGCTTGGTTGGTAAATATAAATATTGTAGGGATTTAATTGTGAATATTGTAAATCTAGGGTTTGTTATGTAAATATGGTAACTAGAGGGGTATAATCTGTAAATTGTGAAACTAAAAGGATTAAGATGTCATTCTGCATAAAATAAGTATTTAAGTCAGTAACTTAAAGTATTTTCACTGTATGCCTTTGAATTAGATGAATTTACAATTTAAAACCCTGAACTATGAAAATCGGTCATAATAAACCCTAAACTTTTGTAACCTGCTAAAGGATACCTTAATACAATAATAAGCCTTAGATAAGGACTTAAAATAATCTGAGATATTAATATCTGGTTAAATATGGAAATCTGTTAAATCTGGAAAGTTACCAAAAATAGAAAGTTACTTAAAATTGAAAGATAAATTAAAAGTAATAATCTGAACTAGAATCTGTAGTAATTCCGTCTTCTACTTCTTTAGGTGTGAAGAAGGAGAAGTCCTGATGTCTGTTCCGTGTCTGTTTTGCTTATTCTGCTTTGCTAATAAGGTACAGATATTCTGCCCTTTTTCAGTAAGGGTTTTCATTCCCTTTCCTTTCTGTTTTCATTTCCTTATTAGGATTCCCTATACCATTGCTATGTTCCCTTCTATTTGTAGATCTTTGTTGTGATCTGTTTGTCTTGAACCTTTTGTTTGAACCTCTGATATGATTCTTTTATTCTGAACCTTTTTCCTGAACTCTGATTGTAAACCTGTTTGTGAACCTCTAATGTGTTTCTTTGTTCTGAACCTTTCTTGAGCCTTTTGTTTTGATCTCTTGTTCTGAACCCTGATATGTGAACCTTGTTTTGAACCTTAATCTGATATACTTGTTTTAAACTTTGATTTGATTTTTGATATAAACCTTAATCTGTTAAATCCTTATTTGAACTTAATTGATTTTGAACCTTTCTTAAACTACATATGAAACTGTATGAGAAAAGCTATTTTAAAAAGAAGTGATACCACTTTAAATGAAAGTTACTAAAAGTTTTGGAAGACCATTTTTATGAAAACTATGTTGTAAGATCAGTTGTTATGAAAACCATTTTTGAAGGATTGATTTAATGGGACTTTTAAATAGAAACCTTTCTAAATAAATTGTTGCTATAAAACTTTTATTATGAACCTTCTGATACATGTTGATCTTTCTGATATTGAACCATCTGATACTGAACCTTTGATATTTAATTCTGAAACTACTTGACACGAACCTTTTGCCATGAACCCTTAGATATGACTCTGATAAGTGTATGACATCTGACCTTTTGACCTACAGTCTGATATCCGAGCCAATCACTAGGCATGAGGGTTTCATGTCCATATCATTGATGCACCTTTGACATGACTCTAGGGCAGGAGAGTGATGACCTGTTCCGTCCCTGATTTTATCTGTTATGTAGGAGAAGAATCTGGCCTACTGGGGCGTATGGATGCATCCTAGATTTGATCTGTTTCTGTTATTTGTTATTATTTAACTATTATATATATATATATATATATATATATAATATATATATATATCTGGTGACTGATGGTGCGTGCGATACACGTCTTTCACAATATCTGGGAGCTGATCACTCTGATTTGATACATGAGGTCACCCCTCATATTATCTGGTTACTTGAGAGGTATCCCCTCTAGATTGCTTATATGTTTACACTGTTATGATATTATCTGTTATCTGGGCTCGTGATAGATTTCTGTTTTCCTTATTCTTAAACCTTATTTATTTCTTATTCTTATTTCGTTTCATTTATTCCATTTCTTATTCATACTCCTTCATTTGATTTTGTTTCTGTATGATCTGTATTTTCTGATTTCCTTTGTACTGCTATCCGTTATCGTTTCTATTATCTATATATCTGTTCACTGAGCTTTTGAAGCTCAGCCGCATTTCTTTTCCTGCGGCAGGTTTTTAGTAGGAAGCTGGGAATGAGTGAAGAGTGTACCTTTGGACTTAGAAGATTTGATAGCTATTCTGGATTAGAGTTGACTAGAAGATAATGTATTTTAGAATTAGTTTTGGAAGTTTTCGTTTGTAACCTTGTAGAATCAGTATTTCATTTGTAATCCTTTGAATTTTGGTATTACTGTAAGATGTATGCTTTGTTTTGTTCTGATATGAATCCATATTGTGATATCTTTACCCTTGTCGGGTTGGGGTGTTACAATTTATGGTATCAGAGAGACAGGCTGCGACTCGTAATACATTTACCCTTGACCTGTGAAGTCTGGACCACTAAGTTTCCACTGTAGGCGCTCGTAGGACAACCTTTGAGAATTTGCTGTAGGATTTCCCTATAGGAACTTAAATTCTGACCAGTGAGGAATGGGTAGACTATAAGTCATTTGCTTAAGTATCTTGCTTCCGCACCACTCTGATTCGTGTCTTGCTTTTGGTTAAAGACTATGGAAATCACATTTGGAAATCTAGAGCTTATGCCTTGCAACACCAAAAAATTTTGAAACCTAAATAAAACCTGGAGCATTGGGAATTGCGTAGTAATTATCTGACACTATTTGATCCTTGCCTTCCGATTTTGACTCCGACCTCTGAACCTTTTGTTAATCATTCTGTTGCCTCTTCGGGCATTCTGAGGATTCCCATAACGATGATATACATAATACATTCTGTTATTTGTTTCTTGCTTCTGATAATCATCTATGAATCTTCTGACACTATTCGATTTCGTCTTAACCATCCCTGTTCCCATGAGAAGTTTTGTGGTGTTTAACCACGAGTGTAAAAATGTTTTCACTCTCCTTCTGAACGATAAGATTTTTCTTTATTGATCCGTCTTTCTTGATAGTAACCTTGATTTTATTCTTATAAGGATTGATTGATTGATCACTCTATAGTGACGACTATCCTCCTATGTCTCACCTTTGGCGTTTGAAACAATTTTGGAACCCCCTGACATGATTACCAATTGTTAAACTTTTGCTGCCATTACCTGATTTTGACCTTCACTTCCGATCTGTTTGATAAACAGTCTGATATCTTTCCGACCATCCCGAAGGCCGTTTATCCCTAATGTGGTTGACACCTTCTATAATTCATTACCCGTGCTGGATATAAATGTACCACCTGATACTATTCTGTCTTGCAAATCCATTACTATTTCTATTAGAACTCTGGTGATTATTAACCTTGGATATAGAAGTTTATTCCCTCCCTTGAATGATGAATCTTATTTGCCAATCAGTTTTTCCTTTGGAAGGATTTGATGCAAATACTATCTCTGTATGAAAGTGTTAACTGAGCATGATGATGCTGATAACCGATTGTTCCATATGCCTCACTTTGACAGTATACGATGTTCGTATTACCGATGATTCACAACCTACCTGCCACTTGTGCTAAAAGCTAAACAAAACTCCAAACACCTTGAACTGTTCGCTTATCTATCCCTAACACCTTGATGAACCATGTACTTGACTCTGGCATATGAACTATCCGTCTGGTTTAATGACCATATTTGTTCTGCGGATCTGTTTACTATTGATATACTTGATTTTGGAGATCTTTTGATTATTGATTAGCTGGCTCTTCGTAAAAGCTACCATAGACTACCGTATCTGAAATATAACAATCTGCTCCACCCTACTTTGTTATAATAACCTTTAACCGCTTAAATCTGTTAAGCTTAACACTGCTATGGAAATATGTACCCTGATCTCATTTGATTGTTAAATTCTCCTGACACCCTATTAGTATCCACCCCTAGAGAGTGCTGGCATTGAAAGTTTTGTTGTACAAATTTTCTGGCATTTTCTGATGAAACTCTTGGGTTTTCCTCCCGTTTGAGAAGTAGAATTGATTCTGAACCGATCTCGGTTGACGAGCCATGATGCTATAGAAGTTGAGAGGTTGAAGAAACTGATGAGATATGATTTTGTTTCACCTCAGTGTCCCCTTTAAATACCCTATTAATTTATAAAGAAGAAAGAGAAAATTTTGCGTCTGCATATCAACTATCGTAAACCTAACCGTAATCTCAACCGTAATCACTTTTCATTTCCGAGTATAAATGATTAAATTATTCTATCCTTGTGAACTCTGTATCAGACAACCTCATTTAATGTTTGAAGGACAGAAGAAGCAACCACAAGAACTCCTAAGAAGGGAGATGACTAACTGAGATCAACTCCGTAAAAGTATTTCAGTTTTATTCGTAAAGATTGGTGATGTGAATTAGATATGAAGTTTTCCCTAAAATGATTCATGAAGCTGTTTGGTACTCATTGTGACCATTATGAGTTTTAAATAATGCCAATTGTATTGGCTAATGAGAATCATGTTTTCGCGAGTAGTTGGACAATTGTCATAGTATGACAACATGTTCGTGCTCTGAGATGAATGAGGAACATGAAGACCATCTTCGTATTAAATGGAATGACCTTTGTTCTGGAAGAGTATATGTGATTGACGTTCAGAGATTGTAGCAGACACCACTACCAAGCATCCGATGACGACTGGCAATCTGAGTTGGCGAATTCCGAACTGTGCTAGCAGACTTGTCCAAGACTCGCAGTCTTGCTTCTCTATTCATTTTAGTTGTACTAAGATGAATTGGGAGCAGAAGCAGACTTGAGAATGGAAATTGAGATCATGATTTTGAATGGAAGAAAATTCTGAAGCAAACGTTTGGTTTGGAAGAATGAATTCTGTGATGGATGAAGCTAGGGATGACGTAATTCATTTCCTCTTGACCTATTTAAATTTCTGTTACCTGATGATAAAACTCTTTGAATGATTTAGGTTCTCTGTAGTAATTCCGCTCTGCGTTCATTCTGCGTATGTCGGACGATGATTTTGTTATGTGAAACTTGATGAATGATGGATGATCTGATGTACCAAATTCTGATAGACATTCTGGGACTTCCGTTAACTCTTTCGAGTAGTTTGTTCTCCTCTTAGTTAGGGTATTTGATTTTGATGACCTCTGAGACTGTAGGAAGTTTAGGTGGAATAAGATAAGTTGTTCTGTTCATGACTTGAGATAAAGTATGACCATCATGAGGGCATATTTATATGATGCCAGTATTATGACGTCTGGCCAACGTGATAATACTTACATCATATAACGTGCACTTGTTGTGGGCATAGGATATTTCGAGAAGTGCCTTAGAGCTTTAGAAATTCTGATAACTGTTGGGATTATCTGCATTAGTGAGACTGTAAGTTCATTCTAACTGTACGCGTAATCTGCTTTCACCGTTCTGTGAATTGATACGTCTGGATTCTAGTCACGCATTCTGCTGACCTCTGAACTTCTGATAATAATCTTAGGTTCTGTTATAGAACTTCTTCCAATTGATGTGATCGATAACCTATTCCTAATCTGATTTGTCAAATCAAATCCTGGGGACGGCATATCCGTCAAAATCCTGTGTAATTCTTACGTCTCTTCCGAGAGAATCCGATTATCATCTATTAGGTCTGGTATGTCTTTTGTTTAGTTTCCGTTCTCTGTCCTTTCTGCTTCCTGCAAATTTCGAGGACGAAATTTTTTTGTTAGTGGGGAAGAAGTTGTAATACCTGAAATTCTGATAACCTGTAAAATTACCTAATTACCCCTGAAATCATAAAACTTAAATAAATCACTTATAAAATTCTGAAATGATTCCAAACCTCTGAAAATGAACTATACATGAAGTAAATTAATTTCTGGGACAACATTATATTATTTCTGAATGTCCAAAAATTATAAAGTCACATATACTTATACATGTAATCCGAAAATAAATATTAAACTAATTATATTTTATAAAACCATTTTAATTAAGATAAGTATCAAACAAATATGGAAACCATTCTCAAAGTAATTTTGATTGCCCATTTACCCCTAATTACCGTGATTTGCTCCCCCCCTCCTCATCACTCGGTATTTTTATTTACTTCTATTATTTCCATCCGAAAAACCCTAACAAACACACACAAAATTCTCTTCTCTCCATCCGAATTTCTGGAAGTAATCTAGCATTTTTTTGGTGTTCTTCAAGATCAAATCAAGCTATGAAAAATAGGTGTTTTGTCACAAGAAGCTTGGTTGATCGCTAGTTCCTTTTTCTTGTCGAATTATCCCATCCGAGAGGTAATAATTTACCACGACTAATTCTTGAGTTCTAAATTCATGTTGGTATTTTTTTGGCATTACTCAGGTCGTATATAACTCATAAAAAACGATAAACTTGAATCATGCAAGCTAAATCAAGCATACGAAATTTAAATAGCTAAAACACACTTAATTCTCAAATATGATTATACGAATTTTCTGGAGTGTGTTCATAATTTTTACGTGTTCTATGATAAATATAAAGGTCTGGAAAAATAGCCTTGTGAATTTTTGAAGCTTAGATTAATTGATCTTGAATTATTTTGATATCGGATATTAAGAAAAAAATCAAGAAAAATTATAAAAACCCTAGTAACGATTTAGGGTTTGGTTTTAAATGATGAAATCTGATTAATAAATGCATATTAATGATTGTATAATGATGGTGTAATGATTTGATGAATTAGGGTTTGGATTTGGGATTTAAAAAGTAAATACGATTGGGTTTAAATCACAAGGGTGTGTTTTGCCAACTTTGAAACTTGTAGGGTATTTTTATAAATGTTATATACATCTGTAGGAATGTGGAAAAAATATAACTTGAGGGTCCTAAGTGTAAATATTGCAAGATAATGAATTAATTGTATTTATAAGGGTTGTTTTGTAATTAATTAAAATAGAGGGACTAAAAGTGTAAATTCTGGAATCTTGATGTTATTCTGAGTAAATACTAATATTAAAATTATGATGTGTAATTTTGAGGATTTATGGGCTTAATATGTAATTGTTATGAAATTATGATTTAATTTATAAGTTTTGTAAACTTAAAGGACCATTTATGTAAATTCTGAATTCTGTAGGATCTGATCTGTAATATACTTAATTCTGATGTTACATTCTGTAATTATGTAAAATATGATGCTTGGTTGGTAAATATAAATATTGTAGGGATTTAATTGTGAATATTGTAAATCTAGGGTTTGTTTTGTAAATATGGTAACTAGAGGGGTATAATCTGTAAATTGTGAAACTAAAAGGATTAAGATGTCATTCTGCATAAAATAAGTATTTAAGTCAGTAACTTAAAGTATTTTCACTGTATGCCTTTGAATTAGATGAATTTACAATTTAAAACCCTGAACTATGAAAATCGGTCATAATAAACCCTAAACTTTTGTAACCTGCTAAAGGATACCTTAATACCATAATAAGCCTTAGATAAGGACTTAACATAATCTGAGATATTAATATCTGGTTAAATATGGAAATCTGTTAAATCTGGAAAGTTACCAAAAATAGAAAGTTACTTAAAATGGAAAGATAAATTAAAAGTAATAATCTGAACTAAAATCTGTAGTAATTCCGTCTTCTACTTCTTTAGGTGTGAAGAAGGAGAAGTCCTGATGTCTGTTCCGTGTCTGTTTTGCTTATTCTGCTTTGCTAATAAGGTACAGATATTCTGCCCTTTTTCAGTAAGGGTTTTCATTCCCTTTCCTTTCTGTTTTCATTTCCTTATTAGGATTCCCTATACCATTGCTATGTTCCCTTCTGTTTGTAGATATTTTTTGTGATCTGTTTGTCTTGAACCTTTTGTTTGAACCTCTGATATGATTCTTTTATTCTGAACCTTTTTCCTGAACTCTGATTGTAAACCTGTTTGTGAACCTCTAATGTGTTTCTTTGTTCTGAACCTTTCTTGAGCCTTTTGTTTTGATCTCTTGTTCTGAACCCTGATCTGTGAACCTTGTTTTGAACCTTAATCTGATATACTTGTTGTAAACTTTGATTTAATTTTTGATATAAACCTTAATCTGTTAAATCCTTATTTGAACTTAATTGATTTTGAACCTTTCTTAAACTACATATGAAAATGTATGAGAAAAGCTATTTTAAAAAGAAGTGATACCACTTTAAATGAAAGTTACTAAAAGTTTTGGAAGACCATTTTTATGAAAACTATGTTGTAAGATCAGTTGTTATGAAAACCATTTTTGAAGGATTGTTTTAATGGGACTTTTAAATAGAAACCTTTCTAAATAAACTGTTGCTATGAAACTTTGATTATGAACCTTATGATACATGTTGATCTTTCTGATATTGAACCATCTGATACTGAACCTTTGATATTTAATTCTAAAACTACTTGACACGAACCTTTTGCCATGAACCCTTAGATATGACTCTGATAAGTGTATGACATCTGACCTTTTTACCTACAGTCTGATATCCGAGCCAATCACTAGGCATGAGGGTTTCATGTCCATGTCATTGATGCACCTTTGACATGACTCTAGGGCAGGAGAGTGATGACCTGTTCCGTCCCTGATTTTATCTGTTATGTAGGAGAAGAATCTGGCCTACTGGGGCGTATGGATGCATCCTAGATTTGATCTGTTTCTGTTATATGTTATTATTTAACTGTTATATATATCTCTGGTGACTGATGGTGTGTGCGATACACGTCTTTCACAATATCTGGGAGCTGATCACTCTGATTTGATATATGAGGTCACCCCTCATATTATCTGGTTACTTGAGAGGTATCCCCTCTAGATTGCTTATATGTTTACACTGTTATGATATTATCTGTTATCTGGGCTCGTGATAGATTTCTGTTTTCCTTATTCTTAAACCTTATTTATTTCTTATTCTTATTTCGTTTCATTTATTCCATTTCTTATTCATACTCCTTCATTTGATTTTGTTTCTGTATGATTTGTATTTTCTGATTTCCTTTGTACTGCTATCCGTTATCGTTTCTATTATCTATATATCTGTTCACTGAGCTTTTGAAGCTCAGCCGCATTTCTTTTCCTGCGGCAGGTTTTTAGTAGGAAGCTGGGAATGAGTGAAGAGTGTACCTTTGGACTTAGAAGATTTGATAGCTATTCTGGATTAGAGTTGACTAGAAGATAATGTATTTTCAGAATTAGTTTTGGAAGTTTTTTTTTGTAACCTTGTAGAATCAGTATTTCATTTGTAATCCTTTGAATTTTGGTATTACTGTAAGATGTATGCTTTGTTTTGTTCTGATATGAATGCATATTGTGATATCTTTACCCTTGTCGGGTTGGGGTGTTACAATTTATGGTATCAGAGAGACAGGCTGTGACTCGTAATACATTTACCCTTGACCTGTGAAGTCTGGACCACTAAGTTTCCACTGTAGGTGCTCGTAGGACAACCTTTGAGAATTTGCTGTAGGATTTCCCTATAGGAACTTAAATTCTGACCAGTGAGGAATGGGTAGACTATAATTCATTTGCTTAAGTATCTTGCTTCCGCACCACTCTGATTCGTGTCTTGCTTTTGGTTAAAGACTATGGAAATCACATTTGGAAATCTAGAGCTTATGCCTTGCAACACCAAAAAATTTTGAAACCTAAATAAAACCTGGAGTATTGGGAATTGCGTAGTAATTATCTGACACTATTTGATCCTTGCCTTCCGATTTTGACTCCGACCTCTGAACCTTTTGTTAATCATTCTGTTGCCTCTTCGGGCATTCTAAGGATTCCCATAACGATGATATACATAATACATTCTGTTATTTGTTTCTTGCTTCTGATAATCATCTATGAATCTTCTGACCCTATTCGATTTCGTCTTAACCATCCCTGTTCCCATGAGAAGTTTTGTGGTGTTTAACCACGAGTGTAAAAATGTTTTGATGCGTGGGTTTTGCAACCTTACAACAGGTTTTACCTCTCGAGGGATCTCAAGAGGCTTACAACCCCACCAGGCAGTGTACCTGACCGATGTAGTATAGTGTAGTGGTAAGTACGGGGGATTGATCGTTCTCCACAGGGAATAGTGTTCGTTAGGTGTGAAAGACTACTCTAATTAGGTCTAAGGGTTGAGGATGATTCTTTTTATGTTTTTATATTTTTATGAAAGCAAGTAAAATCTCGGTTTTGAAAGAGTGGGCGGAATTAGTTGCTAGTCAACTAACCCAAAATTACTACGGATGCAAATAAAATAAAATAACAAAAATGAAATGTGGTGAGAAACTTATGTGTAGAGAAATGTGTTTACTTAGATTTCCTTACTCCCTAACTATCTTTTACCGGTTAATTAGTGTGTATTAGTCGCGTGGATGACGGGTGTATTCCTTAATACCATTCGTGGGGTGGCGTACTTACTTCCCCAACTCTACAAGCTCCTACTTCACTCCTATGTCGAGCCGGCTAGGAAGCTCCTAACATGGGATCACTAGAATTCGCTTGTGCATTAAATACAACCATAAAAACCTTTAGTACGCATTTGGTTCATGTTTCTTAAGACGTTCAAGCAAGTTACCGAATAGGAAGTTAGCCAGTTTTCTTAAGCCTAACATAGATAAACAATCATCCAATACAACTAACAACACACTAATAACCAATAATCAATAGCTAGGTTTCATTAGATCTAAGCAAACACAAGATAAAATTAGCCTAACATGTTAAACAAAAGACAAGAATAAGATAGAATCAAACAACACATAGACATATTGAATGATTAATTGATAACTTATCTTTCAATGTAACATGGAAGATCTCAAGGCAAAAAGCCTTGAAAAAGAAGCTAAAATCGTCCTAGGGTTTTCTCCCAAAATTCCACACACTAAGCTCTCTCTAATGACAAAAAATTAGAAAACTATATATAGACTTTTGCATCTGACGGCGTCACGTTATGGAGTGTGACGCCATCACCTCGCCGCTTCTAGGGTTCCCGGATGACCTTCTTGACGCCGTCCCTCTTTAGCTCTTCCAAAATCCATTCTGGCTTATCAAGGCTTGACGCCGTCGAACCTTGAACGTGACGCCGTCCCCTTTTGATTTAAGCCGTGACGCCCTTGATCAAGTTAAAGCGTGACGCCGTCAGAATTCACATGGTATTTTCACTGGCTTATCATGAGTAAATTTCACGTCCATCTTTTCTTGCCAAGGCATGACGCCGTCTAGAGTAAATTGTGACGCCGTCAAAGGTAACTTTTAGCCGATTTTTGAGACTTTGTCGTTTTCTTCACTTTTATGCTCCAAAAACGTCCAAAATGCCTCCTTTTCCAGATTTCTCCTCAAAAGTACCTAAAATGACAAAAGGAACGATTTAGGGCGATATTTGATCAAATAAATACGATTTAGGGCTTAAATGACCCCTTAAAAGCGGTACACTTTTCGCTTCATCAAATACCCTTACACTTGAGATTTGCTTGTCCTCAAGCAAATGCGCTTTTATTCTAATCAAAATACAAGTTAGGGGTCATTTAATGCAAACATAAAAGTAATTACAACTAATATTCGTTCCACTTTAATCATAATAAGCACGGAGATTATAAACTAGCACCTCACAAGTAGTGTTTAGACTACTCACATCTCTCAAGTGTCATCAAAATAAATCTCATAAATGGAAACGGATAATATCTCTCACTACCTGTCATAGCAAATAGATTACCATAGGCTTGGGAAAGGATCGAAAACCTCCTCCACTAGGCGTAAGCACCTAAGATAAACTATCAAAGAGGGCTTTTAAATGGGTTATAACGTTAGGTGTAGGGAAAAGGAAAACACGGTTTTGTTGGATAAAGGATATTTTACTGGTGGCGAGTTAAAGATCTTGATCAATTACATGTACTATACAATGTTGCTAAGCCAAGACTCGACTCAATCTTAAGCTAATGAAAAAAAAATACAAAAACATAAAAAACATAAAATAAAACGGGATGGTAGTCCGTATGTTTTTTCTACTTTTCTTTTTCTTGGTTTTTTGTATTTTTCTTGATTTGATTTTTTTTTTTTTTTTATTTTTTTTTTTTTTTTTTGCATACACTTTTGCCCTACCGTCCAAAATAATACATCATAGGGGCATTGCATTCCCCTTACACTTGAACTTTTACATAACTTTACAAATAACTATTCTAATGACTCGAATTAAGATAATTAAAACACTTGGAGTACTTTTAAAATATTTAGCACATATGGGGGTAATAAATGATGTTCTTCTCCATTACTCCATTACACTAGTACTTTACCCATGAGTCCCAATCATCCAAAACAATATGTACAAGGATATGACTCGACTTAGCAACCATGTAATCAACTAGATAATTAACTTGGGTTTAAACAAATGTTGTAACAATAATGCACTAAAAATGAGTGCATACAAGGTAGGCTAAGGCGATTTGGGTGTACATTTAAGTGGGGTGTAACAAATTCTTCCTTTAAGTAAAATGCTTAAAGGTCGAAACGAAAAGATAGGCTCTGAGGGGTGTACTAGGGGTATCGTGCACTAAAAATGAGTACAACGCAAAGGGTGTGGGAGAATTACTTGACCAATGTAGCCAATGTAATTATAACAAAAACACAGGTGTAAAACAATGGGTTAATCCTAATGCCTCTTATCATGTAGTAAATCTAACTACACGAATGTAGTCTCACTTGTGGCCTTGGAATGGTCCTAACGCAAGTTCTAGAATCTAAGTGCTACCGGTACACACATCATAGCATAAATGCTTTTCCTACCAATTCTAGGGGCGAACCTCACATATTTGGGGTGGAAAATTTTTTTAGTGGTACGGTTTTTTGTGCTAGTCATATAACTCCTATCCGTGAGACGCTCATTAAGATCAAAGTTTCACTCCTAAGTGTTGTAAAAAATTTTAAATTTGGCACTAAAATTACCTTAACAAGTATTTATCTCAGTTTTATTACACATCTACCATTAAACAAACAAAAATCAAGCGCAATGGCATTCTCTAAAATCGTACTTTTACCCCCCCTTACACTTAAGATGAACATTGTCCCCAATGTTCAAATAACAAGATGTAAAAGCAAAAAGTAAAAGAATGAAATCAAATACTCCCCTGATTCGCTCGGTGGATAATGAAATTACACGGTTAGATCTTCCTCCAAAGAGATGTTGAAGCTCCATGACTAATGCATCGCCAAAAGCTTGATTCAATAAACATCTCCTTGTCCAAAATAACCTGTTAAACCTGAGAAAACAAACACGAAAACCTGCATAACATCGGCGGGATAAAATCTATATATAAGGATATAATGCTTGTGGAATGATAACTTTGCAGATTCCTGGAGATTATAAGTTGGAGATTTTAGTAAAAACTTTTTTAAAAACAAAACTTTCAAAAATTTTTGAAAATTAAATCTGACGCCGTCAGGTTATAAACCCTGACGCCGTCAGAAATGACCTGACAAAAATTTTCATTTTAAGTTTCCGGAAAATTTCTGGAAAAACCTTTACCTTACTTCCTGGAAATCCTGCAAAACATCATTATGACTCGATACAAGCATTTGACTCAAACAAATACGAATATGTATGCTAATTTATTATTATTACGATTCATGTTCATTTGTGTTCTAATAAACCGATTTAGATTTCCCTTACACTTAACTTTTGCAAAATACCTTTATATGTAGTTAAGACGAAGTTAAAAACAAAATAAAGCATTTTCACAAATTACTTTTGAACATGAATCAATAATGATAAAAATTAAACATACATACGGAAAATAAAATCAAACAAGCAAATAAATAAACACACAAAGCAAATAAAGCTTGGGTTGCCTCCCAAGAAGCGCTTGTTTTTGTTCGAGTCATGAGCCTGACTCTACCCTTATTTAACGGATAAAGGAGAGGTTTTTCCTACACTTAGGATTAAGTGCGGGTGATAGTAGCGATACACACCATCTCGGTAGGAGTATGCTACGTGAGGAAAGAGTGGTGGATGAATTATATGCTCAAAGGGGTGTGCTCCTTTCATCATAACCTTACCTAGTTCACTTTGGTCAATGGGTGAATTAAAGTTTTCTCCTAAAAAGGGATCATCTTCTATCAACTTCGAGAGATTCCTAGCTGGGAATCCATCTTGACCTAATAAACCCGGTTTAAACCCATAGTGTTTCTTGTGATTAATCATGAATGGGTGATGTAAGTATGAAAGGTTATGGTTCACTCCTATGTCAGCTTCCTCTCTACAAGGCTTAGAGTCTACTACCTTCAACATAAAACTACCCGGACTATATGGTTTGATGGGTGGGTCGGGACCTAATTCAATTCCTAAGTTCACATCTAAGGATGGAAGATTAGGTAACGGTTTTGGTTTAGGCTCCGGTTCATCAAAACTAGGAACTTCCATAGAACTAAAAGAAAGGTTATGACTACAAGTATTCAAACCTATTTCTTCTAGTTTTGTTTGGTCCAAGGGCTCGACCTCTATTGGGGTTCCTATAGTCTCTTCTACTCCTTCCGGGTAAGTCACGGGCGGTGTGGGTGCCTCAAATGATAGTAGGACTTGTGAGGTACTTAGCGGGCTTATGTTACTAACCTCATCATTCCTTGTGTCTAGATCACCTATATCCTCATCATGTGCTTTAGTAGGATCTAACCCTAACATTTTCCCAAGTATCTCAAGTGCTTCTCTAGGCATCTCAACTTCTATGTCCGAATCATAAGGATCATCCTTAATATTCTGACTGCTATATTCAAATTGCCTAAAAGATTCATCATGTGTTTCTTGAGATTCAACGTCATCGATCATAAAACCTAGGTCTTTTTGATCAATGTGATCATGTTCGGCTAAATCCTCCATCACGTCAAGATCACCTAAGTGTTTGTTTTGTACTATGGCATTACATGACAACCACTTAGGTATCTCAACACTAATGTATTCATCCCCAAACAAACTTGTTTCATGATCCAGGAAATTTATATTCAATTGACTTGTACTAACGTTTGTTGGGTTGTCTACCCTATAATAATATTGGGCACAATCTTCTATGGCATCCCATGCTTCTTCAGCACTTAATTCCCTAAAGTCCCCATTGGCAAAATCCTCAATGCGCATTTGGTCATATTGGCCAACACGATAGTAAAAGGTTCGGGTTAGGGATGCTAAAGCGAAACTATGATGAGGGAATTTTCGGAGTAAATTTCTAAAACGAGTCCATGCATCATATATGGGTTCATCTCGATATTGTTTGAAATTCGAGATGTCAATAGGGTAGAATGGCCTTTGTGGTTGGTGGTATGGTGGATTCGCGTACTCCATAATGGTGAACGGAAGAGTCAATGGAAATTACGAACAAACACACAAAGAAAAAGATAGACTAAAGAAAACCTAGAAAAATAAAATAAAAATCTCACTAGAAAGGAATCTAGTGAGTAGACCTATAAAGTAAAAATTCAACCTAAACAATAACTATTCCCCGGCAGCGGCGCCAAAAACTTCATGCGTGGGTTTTGCAACCTTACAACAGGTTTTACCTCTCGAGGGATCTCAAGAGGCTTACAACCCCACCAGGCAGTGTACCTGACCGATGTAGTATAGTGTAGTGGTAAGTACGGGGGATTGATCGTTCTCCACAGGGAATAGTGTTCGTTAGGTGTGAAAGACTACTCTAATTAGGTCTAAGGGTTGAGGATGATTCTTTTTATGTTTTTATATTTTTATGAAAGCAAGTAAAATCTCGGTTTTGAAAGAGTGGGCGGAATTAGTTGCTAGTCAACTAACCCAAAATTACTACGGATGCAAATAAAATAAAATAACAAAAATGAAAATGTGGTGAGAAACTTATGTGTAGAGAAATGTGTTTACTTAGATTTCCTTACTCCCTAACTATCTTTTACCGGTTAATTAGTGTGTATTAGTCGCGTGGATGACGGGTGTATTCCTTAATACCATTCGTGGGGTGGCGTACTTACTTCCCCAACTCTACAAGCTCCTACTTCACTCCTATGTCGAGCCGGCTAGGAAGCTCCTAACATGGGATCACTAGAATTCGCTTGTGCATTAAATACAACCATAAAAACCTTTAGTACGCATTTGGTTCATGTTTCTTAAGACGTTCAAGCAAGTTACCGAATAGGAAGTTAGCCAGTTTTCTTAAGCCTAACATAGATAAACAATCATCCAATACAACTAACAACACACTAATAACCAATAATCAATAGCTAGGTTTCATTAGATCTAAGCAAACACAAGATAAAATTAGCCTAACATGTTAAACAAAAGACAAGAATAAGATAGAATCAAACAACACATAGACATATTGAATGATTAATTGATAACTTATCTTTCAATGTAACATGGAAGATCTCAAGGCAAAAAGCCTTGAAAAAGAAGCTAAAATCGTCCTAGGGTTTTCTCCCAAAATTCCACACACTAAGCTCTCTCTAATGACAAAAAATTAGAAAACTATATATAGACTTTTGCATCTGACGGCGTCACGTTATGGAGTGTGACGCCGTCACCTCGCCGTTCTAGGGTTCCCGGATGACCTTCTTGACGCCGTCCCTCTTTAGCTCTTCCAAAATCCATTCTGGCTTATCAAGGCTTGACGCCGTCGAACCTTGAACGTGACGCCGTCCCCTTTTGATTTAAGCCGTGACGCCCTTGATCAAGTTAAAGCGTGACGCCGTCAGAATTCACATGGTATTTTCACTGGCTTATCATGAGTAAATTTCACGTCCATCTTTTCTTGCCAAGGCATGACGCCGTCTAGAGTAAATTGTGACGCCGTCAAAGGTAACTTTTAGCTGATTTTTGAGACTTTGTCGTTTTCTTCACTTTTATGCTCCAAAAACGTCCAAAATGCCTCCTTTTCCAGATTTCTCCTCAAAAGTACCTAAAATGACAAAAGGAACGATTTAGGGCGATATTTGATCAAATAAATATGATTTAGGGCTTAAATGACCCCTTAAAAGCGGTACACTTTTCGCTTCATCATGTTTTCACTCTCCTTCTGAACGATAAGATTTTTCTTTATTGATCCGTCTTTCTTGATAGTAACCTTGATTTTATTCTTATAAGGATTGATTGATTGATCACTCTATAGTGACGACTATCCTCCTATGTCTCACCTTTAGCGTTTGAAACAATTTTGGAACCCCCTGACATGATTACCAATTGTTAAACTTTTGCTGCCATTACCTGATTTTGACCTTCACTTCCGATCTGTTTGATAAACAGTCTGATATCTTTCCGACCATCCCGAAGGCCGTTTATCCCTAATGTGGTTGACACCTTCTATAATTCATTACCCGTGCTGGATATAAATGTACCACCTGATACTATTCTGTCTTGTAAATCCATTACTATTTCTATTAGAACTCTGGTGATTATTAACCTTGGATATAGAAGTTTATTCCCTCCCTTGAATGATGAATCTTATTTGCCAATCAGTTTTTCCTTTAGAAGGATTTGATGCAAATACTATCTCTGTATGAAAGTGTTAACTGAGCATGATGATGCTGATAACCGATGTTCCATATGCCTCACTTTGACAGTATACGATGTTCGTATTACCGATGATTCACAACCTACCTGCCACTTGTGCTAAAAGCTAAACAAAACTCCAAACACCTTGAACTGTTCGCTTATCTATCCCTAACACCTTGATGAACCATGTACTTGACTCTGACATATGAACTATCCGTCTGGTTTAATGACCATATTTGTTCTGCGGATCTGTTTACTATTGATATACTTGATTTTGGAGATCTTTTTATTATTGATTGGCTGGCTCTTCGTAAAAGCTACCATAGACTACCGTATCTGAAATATAACAATCTGCTCCACCCTACTTTGTTATAATAACCTTTAACCGCTTAAATCTGTTAAGCTTAACACTGCTATGGAAATATGTACCCTGATCTCATTTGATTGTTAAATTCTCCTGACACCCTATTAGTATCCACCCCTAGAGAGTGCTGGCATTGAAAGTTTTGTTGTACAAATTTTCTGGCATTTTCTGATGAAACTCTTGGGTTTTCCTCCCGTTTGAGAAGTAGAATTGATTCTGAACCGATCTCGGTTGACGAGCCATGATGCTATAGAAGTTGAGAGGTTGAAGAAACTGATGAGATATGATTTTGTTTCACCTCAGTGTCCCCTTTAAATACCCTATTAATTTATAAAGAAGAAAGAGAAAATTTTGCGTCTGCATATTCAACTATCGTAAACCTAACCGTAATCTCAACCGTAATCACTTTTCATTTCCGAGTATAAATGATTAAATTATTCTATCCTTGTGAACTCTGTATCAGACAACCTCATTTAATGTTTGAAGGACAGAAGAAGCAACCACAAGAACTCCTAAGAAGGGAGATGACTAACTGAGAGCAACTTCCGTAAAAGTATTTCAGTTTTATTCGTAAAGATTGGTGATGTGAATTAGATATGAAGTTTTCCCTAAAATGATTCATGAAGCTGTTTGGTACTCATTGTGACCATTATGAGTTTTAAATAATGCCAATTGTATTGGCTAATGAGAATCATGTTTTCGCGAGTAGTTGGACAATTGTCATAGTATGACAACATGTTCGTGCTCTGAGATGAATGAGGAACATGAAGACCATCTTCGTATTAAATGGAATGACCTTTGTTCTGGAAGAGTAGATGTGATTGACGTTCAGAGATTGTAGCAGACACCACTACCAAGCATCCGATGACGACGGCAATCTGAGTTGGCGAATTCCGAACTGTGCTAGCAGACTTGTCCAAGACTCGCAGTCTTGCTTCTCTATTCATTTTAGTTGTACTAAGATGAATTGGGAGCAGAAGCAGACTTGAGAATGGAAATTGAGATCATGATTTTGAATGGAAGAAAATTCTGAAGCAAACGTTTGGTTTGGAAGAATGAATTCTGTGATGGATGAAGCTAGGGATGACGTAATTCATTTCCTCTTGACCTATTTAAATTTCTGTTACCTGATGATAAAACTCTTTGAATGATTTAGGTTCTCTGTAGTAATTCCGCTCTGCGTTCATTCTGCGTATGTCGGACGATGATTTTGTTATTGAAACTTGACGAATGATGGATGATCTGATGTACCAAATTCTGATAGACATTCTGGGACTTCCGTTAACTCTTTCGAGTAGTTTGTTCTCCTCTTAGTTAGGGTATTTGATTTTGATGACCTCTGAGACTGTAGGAAGTTTAGGTGGAATAAGATAAGTTGTTCTGTTCACGACTTGAGATAAAGTATGACCATCATGAGGGCATATTTATATGATGCCAGTATTATGACGTCTGGCCAACGTGATAATACTTACATCATATAACGTGCACTTGTTGTGGGCATAGGATATTTCGAGAAGTGCCTTAGAACTTTAGAAATTCTGATAACTGTTGGGATTATCTGCATTAGTGAGACTGTAAGTTCATTCTAACTGTACGCTAATCTGCTTTCACCGTTCTGTGAATTGATACGTCTGGATTCTAGTCACGCATTCTGCTGACCTTTGAACTTCTGATAATAATCTTAGGTTCTGTTATAGAACTTCTTCCAATTGATGTGATCGATAACCTATTCCTAATCTGATTTGTCAAATCAAATCCTGGGGACGGCATATCCGTCAAAATCCTGTGTAATTCTTACGTCTCTTCCGAGAGAATCCGATTATCATCTATTAGGTCTGGTATGTCTTTTGTTTAGTTTCCGTTCTCTGTCCTTTCTGCTTCCTGCAAATTTCGAGGACGAAATTTTTTTGTTAGTGGGGAAGAAGTTGTAATACCTGAAATTCTGATAACCTGTAAAATTACCTAATTACCCCTGAAATCATAAAACTTAAATAAATCACTTATAAAATTCTGAAATGATTCCAAACCTCTGAAAACGAACTATACATGAAGTAAATTAATTTCTGGGACAACATTATATTATTTCTGAATGTCCAAAAATTATAAAGTCACATATACTTATACATGTAATCCGAAAATAAATATTAAACTAATTATATTTTATAAAACCATTTTAATTAAGATAAGTATCAAACAAATATGGAAACCATTCTCAAAGTAATTTTGATTGCCCATTTACCCCTAATTACCGTGATTTGCTCCCCCCCCCTCCTCATCACTCGGCATTTTTATTTACTTCTATTATTTCCATCCGAAAAACCCTAACAAACACACACAAAATTCTCTTCTCTCCATCCGAATTTTTGGAAGTAATCTAGCATTTTTATGGTGTTCTTCAAGATCAAATCAAGGTAGGAAAAATAGGTGTTTTGTCAAAAGAAGCTTGGTTGATCGCTAGTTCCTTTTTCTTGTCGAATTATCCCATCCGAGAGGTAATAATTTACCACGACTAATTCTTGAGTTCTAAATTCATGTTGGTATTTTTCTGGCATTACTCAGGTCGTATATAACTCATAAAAAACGATAAACATGAATCATGCAAGCTAAATCAAGCATACAAAATTTAAATAGCTAAAACACACTTAATTCTCAAATATGATTATACGAATTTTCTGGAGTGTGTTCATAATTTTTACGTGTTCTATGATAAATATAAAGATCTGGAAAAATAGCCTTGTGAATTTTTGAAGCTTAGATTAATTGATCTTGAATTATTTTGAAATCGGATATTAAGAAAAAAATCAAGAAAAATTATAAAAACCCTAGTAACGATTTAGGGTTTGGTTTTAAATGATGAAATCTGATTAATAAATTAATATTAATGATTGTATAATGATGGTGTAATGATTTGATGAATTAGGGTTTGGATTTGGGATTTAAAAAGTAAATACGATTGGGTTTAAATCACAAGGGTGTGTTTTGCCAACTTTGAAACTTGTAGGGTATTTTTATAATGTTATATACATCTGTAGGAATGTGGGAAAAATATAACTTGAGGGTCCTAAGTGTAAATATTGCAAGATAATGAATTAATTGTATTTATAAGGGTTGTTTTGTAATTAATTAAAATAGAGGGACTAAAAGTGTAAATTCTGGAATCTTGATGTTATTCTGAGTAAATACTGATATTAAAATTATAATGTATAATTTTGAGGATTTATGGGCTTAATATGTAATTGTTATGAAATTATGATTTAATTTATAAGTTTTGTAAACTTAAAGGACCATTTATGTAAATTCTGAATTCTGTGGGATCTGATCTGTAATATACTTAATTCTGATGTTACATTCTGTAATTATGTAAAATATGATGCTTGGTTGGTAAATATAAATATTGTAGGGATTTAATTGTGAATATTGTAAATCTAGGGTTTGTTTTGTAAATATGGTAACTAGAGGGGTATAATCTGTAAATTGTGAAACTAAAAGGATTAAGATGTCATTCTGCATAAAATAAGTATTTAAGTCAGTAACTTAAAGTATTTTCACTGTATGCCTTTGAATTAGATGAATTTACAATTTAAAACCCTGAACTATGAAAATCGGTCATAATAAACCCTAAACTTTTGTAACCTGCTAAAGGATACCTTAATACCATAATAACCCTTAGATAAGGACTTAACATAATCTGAGATATTAATATCTGGTTAAATATGGAAATCTGTTAAATCTGGAAAGTTACCAAAAATAGAAAGTTACTTAAAATGGAAAGATAAATTAAAAGTAATAATCTGAACTAGAATCTGTAGTAATTCCGTCTTCTACTTCTTTAGGTGTGAAGAAGGAGAAGTCCTGATGTCTGTTCCGTGTCTGTTTTGCTTATTCTGCTTTGCTAATAAGGTACAGATATTCTGCCCTTTTTCAGTAAGGGTTTTCATTCCCTTTCCTTTCTGTTTTCATTTCCTTATTAGGATTCCCTATACCATTGCTATGTTCCCTTTTGTTTGTAGATCTTTGTTGTGATCTGTTTGTCTTGAACCTTTTGTTTGAACCTCTGATATGATTCTTTTATTCTGAACCTTTTTCCTGAACTCTGATTGTAAACCTGTTTGTGAACCTCTAATGTGTTTCTTTGTTCTGAACCTTTCTTGAGCCTTTTGTTTTGATCTCTTGTTCTGAACCCTGATCTGTGAACCTTGTTTTGAACCTTAATCTGATATACTTGTCGTAAACTTCGATTTGATTTTTGATATAAACCTTAATCTGTTAAATCCTTATTTGAACTTAATTGATTTTGAACCTTTCTTAAACTACATATGAAACTATATGAGAAAAGCTATTTTAAAAAGAAGTGATCCCACTTTAAATGAAAGTTACTAAAAGTTTTGGAAGACCATTTTTATGAAAACTATGTTGTAAGATCAGTTGTTATGAAAATCATTTTTGAAAGGTTGTTTTAATGGGACTTTTAAATAGAAACCTTTCTAAATAAACTGTTGCTATGAAACTTTGATTATGAACCTTCTGATACATGTTGATCTTTCTGATATTGAACCATCTGATACTGACTCATTGATATTTAATTCTGAAATTACTTGACACGAACCTTTTGCCATGAACCCTCAGATATGACTCTGATAAGTGTATGACATCTGACCTTTTGACCTACAGTCTGATATCCGAGCCAATCACTAGGCATGAGGGTTTCATGTCCATGTCATTGATGTACCTTTGACATGACTCTAGGGCAGGAGAGTGATGACCTGTTCCGTCCCTGATTTTATCTGTTATGTAGGAGAAGAAGCTGGCCTACTGGGGCGTATGGATGCATCCTAGATTTGATATGTTTCTATTATTTGTTATTATTTAACTGTTATATATATCTCTGGTGACTGATGGTGTGTGCGATACACGTCTTTCACAATATCTGGGAGCTGATCACTCTGATTTGATACATGAGGTCACCCCTCATATTATCTGGTTACTTGAGAGGTATCCCCTCTAGATTGCTTATATGTTTACACTGTTATGATATTATCTGTTATCTGGGCTCGTGATAGATTTCTGTTTTCCTTATTCTTAAACCTTATTTATTTCTTATTCTTATTTCGTTTCATTTATTCCATTTCTTATTCCTACTCCTTCATTTGATTTTGTTTCTGTATGATCTGTATTTTCTGATTTCCTTTGTACTGCTATCCGTTATCGTTTCTATTATCTATATATCTGTTCACTGAGCTTTTGAAGCTCAGCCGCATTTCTTTTCCTGCGGCAGGTTTTTAGTAGGAAGCTGGGAATGAGTGAAGAGTGTACCTTTGGACTTAGAAGATTTGATAGCTATTCTGGATTAGAGTTGACTAGAAGATAATGTATTTTAGAATTAGTTTTGGAAGTTTTCGTTTGTAACCTTGTAGAATCAGTATTTCATTTGTAATCCTTTGAATTTTGGTATTACTGTAAGATGTATGCTTTGTTTTGTTCTGATATGAATCCATATTTTGATATCTTTACCCTTGTCGGGTTGGGGTGTTACACGGCGCATTGACTTGATAGATGCGGCGCATTGACTTAACTTCGCGTGGGGTCCAAGATTAATATATTCTGGAATATTCGTACACCGTCTTCAGATGCGGCGTAACTTGATCTTTGTATGCGGCGCATGTACTTTAGCTGTCTTGGATTGTAACTGGTGAAATCTTTATAGTGATACGCCATATGTTAAAAGTATATTGCGGCGTATCTGATCTTCTTCTTTAACCAAAGTTTCATATGCGGCGCATGACAGAATTGCATGCGGCGCATTCTTCAAAAGTCAGGCAATGGTCTTCAAATTCATCTAAGTATGATATTGCGTCGTATCTGTTGAGTGAGATACGGCGCATCTTCTGGATTTCAGTAGACTTTTGACATCTCGCTTGTTTTGCTCCATAATTAGTCCAAAATTGCCAAGTTTCACATAATGCTTGTTTTTACCTGAGAATTACTAAAGTAAACATTAATGTATCGATTCTCATATATAATATAATAAAATAAGTCAAATAAATAGGATAAATGATGATAATAAAATGTACTTATTTGAGTTCATCAAATATCCCCCCACTTGAACTTTACTTGTCCCCAAGTAAACCTTAGAATTAATCATATGAAAATGTATCCTAAAAGATATTAGGATTTATTTTTATATTTAAGCACGTATTCGTTTTGTCATAATCACACAACCAAACACTTAACGAAGTAGAAACCAAAATAATTTTTAATGTAAAACAATTCTAAATCGTTTAGTTGCTTAGTCGTGACGAATATTCTATCATAGGCTTGGCAAGTATACGCATCTCCCCCACTAAAGCCAAGGAGTAACAAGTCTAAAGCGGTAAAAAGGGTTTGTTGGTTAAGGGTTGATCATCCTTTTTAATCTCTATCGATCTCACATTCCAGAAAAGGCGACAAAATTACAAATACATGATCGAATCCACGACCACGATACTTGCAATTGCTCAATTCCTTAACTCGAATGGGCTAAAGATAGGACCAAGTAATCTTTACCAATAATATTATATCAAAAAGGGCGACAAAATCATAAATACATAGCCGAATCCACGACTACGATACTTAAGATTGCTCAAATCCCTAATCTCAATAAATCAAAGGTTTGGATGAAGAATGATATAGGGTATGGATAATATTTGGGATACAAATTGGTGTAAAATGAAAAATAAACAAAACAGATAAATTAAAATCCTAAGTGGTTAATACATTTCTTTAACCAATTACTACTATTATATCAAAGAAAATCATATAATACATAGCTAACACTTGATACATACTGTTCCATAACCCTAACTCAACATCAAATCTCGATAAAATAGTTGGGTTATATCATTGTTAAAATAAAATAACAAACAAATAGTGGTGATATCTCCCACTTAATACAAAACTTTACATAATGTAAAACAAACTTCCAACTTTATCGGTTGACATTATAATCACAACATTCATCAATTCGATAATTTTTTCATACCTCATATTCAGAAATATAACTTAATATAAAACAACAAAAAAATAATAAAAGTTATACAATATTTACTTTCATACCAATTGCATTGTGCAATTTCCCGACCTAACCAAAGATAATGAATTACGCACGCGAACACAGGTAATGTAAGGAAACACACTTTGCCTAAAGTAATTAACCACGATTTTAATCTACAGGGTAGGCTAAGGTGTAAGGGTGTATCGAAACATTATAACAAAGGTGTAAGAAACGAAAGGAATGGCTCTGATGGTTTTTCTAGGGGTATCTTACTCTAAAAGTGAGAGTAAACAAAGAGTTTATACGGGGGTTAACTAACCAGTGTAGTTAGTTAATATCACATAACTTATAAAGGCTATTTGGGTGTAATCCTAGAAATTTACCAATTTAGACAAGTCACTCCAATTATATAGATAATACTCATTATGGTGGTCTCGAATAGTATACAAGCCAAGTTCTAAAGTTTACAAGTCACCGGCACACTAAAAGTTTTAATATTTTTGAAAGAATAGAGTTATGTGTGAGGTTATGTAATTTAGACTTTAAACAAAAACATGCTAAAAAAATTTAAATTTTGATATATTAAGCGCATTTTAAGCATATTTTGAAAAAATTTAGGACAAGTAAGTGTTCTAATTCTCCATCCCCCCACTTAAGTTAAACAACGTCCTCGTTGTTTGTGTCAAAGGTTAAAAACTGGAAAATAAAAGAATTAGAACAGAAAAACTCCCCTGAGATTTGCTCGGTATGATCCTCCATTATTCGTATAAGAGCAAAAATCAACTTTCTTTTGGATGAGAACGTTTAAGCTTCATAAATGATGTATCCACAAAAATGCAGGAATCTATAATACCATTTAGACTGTAACACACCTGAGTTAAGAAGGTTCAAACTTGCATAATACATTAGTAGTTAGTAAAAATAAAACCTAAAAAATTAAACTGTAAATCATCAGGTCAATCGATACGCCGTATCTTATGGAAGAAGATACGCCGTATCGAGCCTGGAATAAATACGAATCAGAATAAAAGATGCGTCGCATCCTTAACAGGGATGCGCCGCATTAAATAAACTGACAGAAAGTTTTAAAGTCAAAAATAAAAATGCAGAAAATGAAATAAGATATGACCAGTGCAGGTGATGCGTCGCATCTTATGATGGAGATGCGCCGCATCTTCTGCAGGTCTGACAGACTCGACACAAAAAGAAAAGTAAAAATTTTTCCTTCGGGTTGTCTCCCGGTCAGCACTTGTCTTTATTCCAGAGTCTTCAAGTTAGACTCACGTTCAGCTCCTTAATACCGATCACTGAAAGAGTCGGAAGCATCGCGCTCCCTCATCGTCAGTCCAATAATATTGCACACTCCTTGCTCGTCCTTAATATCCACGCCATTCTTCTTTAATATCTGTATAAACAAAGTTCTGTCCCTTTCGGGCAGAGATGACAAAATGATAGACGGGAAATTCTTATTATTATATAGGCATAAATATGCAAGGTGGGGTGGTAGTTCAATAAACATATCATTATTCAAATTTTTATTCTCAACTATTCTCCTACGTTTGTTAATCACTTCGCAATCATACCACTCATCATCAGAATCATTAATAATATCGCGCCTAAGTTCGGTAGGTACATTAAGATCAATAAATTCCTCGAGGTTCTTATGATTAGGATTAGTTGAGTTGTTTTGAATCAATGTTTCTCCCATAAGTCTAGCTTCTAGATCGAGGTCCATACGTTCTCTTAATCCTAGCACATAGACGCCTCTAATTATGCTCTTAGCAGGATTTTGGCACTTATAGACTAGTTTATTATTCCCTACCTTTAATTAGATTTTTCTTTTAAACACTTTAATCTTAGCATGGGCGGTAGACAAGAAAGGTCTTCCAAGGATTAAAGGAATCTTAACATCCTCGGGCATATCTAATATAACAAAGTCTACGGGGAAAACAAACTTCTCAATCTTAACTAGCACATTTTCAGCAACCCCTTCAGGTCGTTTTACCGTTTTATCAGCCAATTCAATGAGCAGCTTAGTTGGTGCTAATTTTCCTAGTCCTAGGGTAGTGAATGTCTTAAGGGGCATAACACTAACGCTAGCTCCTAAGTCAGCTAATGCATTATTGAAAGATATGTCATTAATTGAACAAGGTAAAGTAAAACTTCCTGGGTCCTTTTCTTTATGAGGCAAGGCACGTAAGTCGGTTGCAGAGCTCTCTTCTTTCATTGTAGCCTTGATCTCCTCTTTAATCTTTGCCTTCTCGTTGAGTAACCTCCTTAAACTGATTGAAGAATTAAAGAAAAATTCGGGCTTTGCAGCATCATTACCATTCATCAATCTTCTAGGAAAAGGTATGTTAGGCGTGACTTCTTCAGTAGTGCATATGGCCTTGACATGATCTCTTGGGTTAGTTTCAGTTGAGCTAGGTAAACTTCCGTATCCCCTTTCTTGAAGAACCTTGCTCATTTGTCCGATTTGTTGTTCCAATGCTTTGATCGAAGCTCCTTGATTTCTTGTTATAGTATCCGTTGAGGCTCGGATTTCTTTGATCATAGCGGTGTTCTCTTCATGTCTTTTAGCAGCATCGACCATAATTTGCTTTAGAGTGTCATCCAAAGTCTGCCTCCTTTCTTGATAAGTGGGATTATAGTTGTTCTTTTGATAGTATCCCGGAGCAGCTTCCCTAAATCTTCCTGAAGGTTGGAATGGTTGTCCAAATTGTGTGTAGTATGCTTCTTCAAAAGTCTCACTTTCATTCTTTTTAGGGCAATCTTTAGTGTAGTGAGGTCCTTCGCATTTTTCACATCCAACTTGGGCAGCATAAACTTTTTCATCACGCTTCTTCATTTCTCTACTAATTTTATCCAATTGAGCTTGAATTGCAGCAAACCCGTCAAAATTAGTGCTGCTCTTAGATCTAGTAGAGGTTCCGTCGTGCCATTTTTGAGAGTGATCAGCAGCTTCTTGGATAGCTTTTCTAGCATCGGCCGCACTCATTTGAGGCACAGCTCCCTTAGCATCCAAGATTTGTCTAGTAGGCACGTCCAATCCTTGATAGAACAATATTATCTCCTGCATTGGACTTAGATAATGTTGAGGGCATTTCATCAATAAGTCTTTAAATCGTTCCCAAGCTTGATAAAGAGTTTCATCAGGCTCTTGCTTGAAATTGTTGATAGCCTCCATCTTTTTAGCAGTTTTAGCAGGTGGACAATATCTTTTCAGGAATTTGCTCTTCAAATCTTCCCATGTTGTGATTGAACTAGCAGGTTCATTCCTTAGCCACTTATTAGCAGCTCCTTTAAGCGAAATTGGAAAGATTCTTAGCATAAGTTGATCGTCAGAGACTCCTTCTGTAGTAAATAAATTTGCAATCTCGAGGACTTTTTCAACATGTTCTTTAGTATCTTCATGTTCTGTTCCACTGAAAGCATTTTCTCTTAGCTCCTTGAGAAACTGACCCTTCAACTCAAACTTTGATTTTTCATCAAACTTTGGTCTAGCAATTCCTGAACTGTAATCAGCACGGGTTTTGTTCATGTATTCCTCCATAGTAGTGTTTTCCATCATTGTTTCTGTTTCTTCTTCCTCCTTCTCTTCAGAAAAGTAATCAAGCTCGAACGAACTTGAAATTTCAAAGCTTTTTGTGTTGAAAAGCCTTTTAAGCGAATGTAAAGCTCGTTCAGGATCTTCGAAAGGTTTAATCAAGTTCTTAGTTGAACTCCTGGTCATGCACTTCCTGAAATCATCACAAAAGCATCAGTAGGGTATGTTCAAGAAAGTAATATATCAGAAAATTAACAACGAAAACGGAATACGAAAAATAAAAGTTGCTGATATCTGTAGACGATGCGCCGTATCCAGAAAGTTGGATACGCCGTATCTTATTATGTTAAAATTTAATCAAACTTTTATTCAGAAAACAGATACACCGTTTATGAATTAGAATGCGCCGTATCCAGTTTAAATTATCAAAAATCGATTATATTTATTAAATTAAATGCGTCGTATTAACAAAAGTTAATGCGCCGTATTTTCGTTATGTTTCAAAATACAAGATTTTTGATTTAGTAGATGCGCCGTATCGATAAAGATCGATGCGTCGCTTCTGTTTAATAATTCAAAAAACTGTTTTTTTAATTTAAATAGAAAATACGCCGTATCTGTTAAAACAGATGCGTCGTATGGCGTTAGGGTTTAGAAAAATTTCTTATTAAAAACAGAATACACCGTATCTTGGGAAAGATGCGTCGAACTCGAATTTATTAAACGCGTTGTATTTTATAAAAATTAAACGCAATACGCTGTATCTATGAAAACAGATGCGCCGTATCGTTTATATCAGCACAATACAACGACAGCAGAATGCAGAAAAATAGAAAAAAAAAATAAAATAAGAACAAACAAAAAGAAACAAAAATTACAGAAAACAAAAACACACAAAAACAGAAAATATGCAAATTATACAATGAATGCAATCTATCTAATATATAACAGGGTTAGTGGTTAAAATCTAAAAATAACTAAAAAGAAAAACCTAATTAAAATACGTAATCAAATTAACAGATAATAACAATTCACTCCCCGGCAGCGGCGCCAAAAACTTGATGCGCGTGATGTGTCGTTGCGGTTTAGCAGTATTAATGCCTACTCAAGTTTTAAATTTATATTTAGCCGACTTATCAATAACACACACACTTAACGAGCAGTGTACCCGGTCAGTATGAATATAATGGTAAGCAGAGTGTCGATCACTAAGAGTGGAACGTATTATCTAGTTATTCTAATCAGTATTTTAATATCCTAAGTTAGCTATACAACCTAGTCTAACGCAAGGGGGTTCAGCCTGAGAGACTGGCACGGTTTGGTTATAATTAAATAGAAAACTAAACTAATGAGCACGAATCAGCGATTAGCACACACGTACACAAATAGATACTCGAGACAATAAGAAGACCTGTCCTGATAATTAAATAGCTTGTCACTTGTTTTATTGCTAGTTTTATATGAAGTGTATATAATTAAACATTTCTCGTTGGCTCTAATCTTATCGGCGAGTAAACCCTTAATGATTACTTATGTCTATCCTACTTATTTAAGCGTCTCTAATAAATAGGCGAGGAAGGGGCATGGCGACCCAAGCAAGACTCAGCTAGACACAGAGGTTATCAATGCACTAATAAAAGTCACCAAATACATCAACATATAAACTTTAATTAATGGGAAAGCAATATTAAGGGGAGTGCATGATCTTCCGTAGTCACATGACACAAGCCCATCAATCCTGATGAATTAAAGCGTACTAAAACAATAAAACAAAACTACTTAATGAATTGAATACATGCAGGACCTTCTTACAGCTCTTGTATCTTTTTTTAAGGTGTGTCTTGTGCTGCTTGGTCGTTTGAATTCGGCTCTAGGGTTATATCTCTCTGTGTGTCTATGGTCTTTCAAAGTCGTCTGACCTTGGGGTATTTATAGTTTCTGCCTGAGGGATCGATGCGGCGCATTGACTTGATAGATGCGGCGCATTGACTTAACTTCGCGTGGGGTCCAAGATTAATATATTCTGGAATATTCGTACACCGTCTTCAGATGCGGCGTAACTTGATCTTTGTATGCGGCGCATGTACTTTAGCTGTCTTGGATTGTAACTGGTGAAATCTTGATAGTGATACGCCGTATGTTAGAAGTATATTGCGGCGTATCTGGAGTAGAACGAGCTTGATCTTCTTCTTTGACCAAAGTTTCATATGCGGCGCATGACAGAATTGCATGCGGCGCATTCTTCAAAAGTCAGGCAATGGTCTTCAAATTCATCTAAGTATGATATTGCTTCGTATCTGTTGAGTGAGATACGGCGCATCTTCTGGATTTCAGTAGACTTTTGACATCTCGCTTGTTTTGCTCCATAATTAGTCCAAAATCGCCAAGTTTCACATAATGCTTGTTTTTACCAGAGAATTACTAAAGTAAACAATAATGTATCGATTCTCATAATGATAATAAAATGTACTTATTTGAGTTCATCATTAAATCTCGAGGACGAGATTTCTTTTAAGGCTGGTAGACTATAACAACCCGTAATTTTTTAGACTATTATTTTAATCGTTCATATATTTATTTTTGGCAGATATTACAAATTAAATATCTTCTGACAATTTACTAATGTTGAAAATTTAAAATCGAGAGGCTATCTCGTTTCCTTGAAAAACAACACTACGCGCGTACCGACACAATCCTAGTAACGACATGAACTCAATACTGGTTATCTGAAATTAATAAGTTTTAATTTTATACAATTATTATAAAAACGCCCTCGTTAAAAATATTTTTTTTAGCGCTCCCGCTAACCTCGAAAACTCAGATTTCACCGGAGCTCAACGGGACACAGAGTACACTTTATACCCGCAAAGATAATAAAACACAAATAATTCTTTTCTTTTTAAACCAAACCCCACCCTCTTTTATTATAAATCGTCTATTAAAAAAAAAAAAAAAAAAAAAAAAAAAAAAAAAAAAAAAAAAAAAAAAGGAGAGATAAAACTCAAACCCACGCCTATCTCTCCCTCTCTCCTCCACAACTGCCATCTGAATCTCTGCTTCCATCAGAACAAAAAAATCGCCATCTCCATTGTCTTCTTCCCCAGATCGAAAGCAAACAAACCAAGTGACAAAGGGATAAAACAAGGCCAGCTTGTCACCTTCTCTATGAAACTGCTGCCATCTTTTGTCGAGACCAACAGAGTCAACACTTTGAGCCAAAGAGGTGACGAGGCTATGATGAAGCTATACCCTTTTGGGCTACCAATCTACTGCCAAACGGGTGGAGGAGGGGCACCTTTCCCTCGTATTAATTCTTTATAATCCAATCGGCTCACACTCGCAACCCACCACCCAAACAAATCACATCAAAACATTCAAAGGAGGAGCTGTGGTGGAGTTAGCCGATTTGGATTCAAGCCTCTTCGATTCTCACTTCATTCTATCGGATTGATTTTTCCTCGTCTTGTTGTAAGGTCTTAGTCTCTTTCCTTTTTGTTTGTTGTATTCGAACACTTAATAAATTGTTGGAAATCCATTATTCAATTATGTTGAATTAAAGAATTTGTTAATTCTGGGTTAAATACAATCGTTAGTCATAGTGGTGATAAGGTTGTGCTGTTATTATTGTGGTGTGGCATAGATCATTGTATAAAAAAAAAATTTACCCATTACTTTGTCAAAGTACTAAAGCAGTAAGTATTGTTGTTGGCTTAAACTGGAAGTGTGTTCAATTGTGTAGGTGTTTTGGTCGAATAGTCTAAGTAGGTAAGTCGAGTAATGGAAACTTGATACTAAGCTTGAATTGGATATTAAAATATTGAGTGGGCTAGGATTGTGTTAGTTTTAATATTTACACTCGGATTTGGGGTTGTACACAGTCATGGTAGTGTCGAACCACTGTTTGGGTCGAACCCAACAGTGGGTGATTTTTGGTCATTCTTTTTTTTTTACTCAAATACCTTCTCAAGTAACGGGGCAATGTGTGCACGCCGCGGGGCTGTTGGGTCACAGCCAAATCGTGAGTCCAACTGCCCACATAAAGGTCATGTTTGGTTGTGTCGTGTCCGCGAGGTCAAGAATGTTCGGAGCTTTATGGTTATTCGCCGTTATGTCACCTATGGTAGCTCCTAAAATCATAGAAACTATGTGAAGAAAACTAGCTATCAAAACTGCTAAAGGATGTTCAGGAATGAGATGATACAATTTGTAAACTTTTTTATATAAAAATGATTCAAGATGCATATATAAAATTGCCGTATTCAATTTTCGACCTCATATTCCAAAACGTATAACTGGATTTTGCTTTTACTGGTTTTGATTCGTGATTGGGCAGAAGCCCATCACTAACTCCACTCATTTCTTTTATTTTCCTTGCCATTGACGAAGCCCATTTAATGAATAAGAGACGCATTTGAAGTTTTGATTATACCAACAACTAGCCTATAAACCCGTGATAAATCACGGGTGGCTTATAGAAAGTTTGAAAACAAAAGTTCAAACAGCTAGTGGAAACTATCGTCGTTCATCTTCAATAGAAACCTCTTGTCTGAAGGACTAAGTTTCAACCGCGAGATGATTGGGATTGTTGGATTGTTAGACCCTTTGATTTATTTTCCTAGTTTTGGCTTGTATAGTTTTAGTTTAATTTTATGGTTTGTGGCTTCTATGCCTTTTGTTTCTGCTGTACAGGTTCTTCTTGGTTTGTGAGGCCCATTTTATAATACTAACTTTTCCAAAAAAAATGCAACACACATCAATTCTTGTTAATTTTGTGCCTCTTGTATAGGAATTTTTTGAAACTCTGGTATCCTTGATTCATAAACATGGCACTGTTTAATTGTGTTAGCATTCAATATGACGGCTTTCTTGCTGGGGGAACCTGGTGGCAAGATAATTTATATGCAATAAAGTTTCTCAAATTGTGAATATCTTGCAAGCAAAATGATCATGTTTTGTGCTTCTAAATCATTCCACTGAGAAATTTGGTTCTTTGAAATAATTTCCTAGTTAAAACAAATATTTCTATATAGTTTCCAGAACACCAGATATGGTGATTACAAATGCAGGAATAGCCAAAAATTTGTTTTTGGAAGATTTAAAATTTTGGAGAAAAAGTGCATGATAGTGTAATATACGCCAATCCAAGCTTTAACAAAAACCAACAAAATGAATAGTCAAATAATTTTGATAATGGAACAAATCAGTTTAGTGAAAGGACGTGCCAATTGATTATCTCCGTCATCCACTTCCGCCTCCCTGTCTCATTGAAGAGCAGCAATCCTTGTCTCGAGTTATGAGCATTTACACATATATTTCACCTATATTACGCATATATTTCAATCAGATATGGTAAACCAATTGGTAAAAGATCCACGGTGACATAGAAGTTGAGATATTAAAGAATGGATGCTTCATACTGATAAAACAGATATTTGTGCTTCTCAATGTACTTGTCAATAATCTGGTGGGCCAAATAACATTAACTATTGTTGATTTTTATTTCTAGTAATAAAGACTTAAAACACACGACATATAACCAAGAGATTCACCTCATCTTTGTTAATAAGCAACAGGAAAGATGCCTTGACCGTTGAACCCTTATGCATCCTGCGTTTGTCTTGAGTTTACACCAGTGCAGCTTCCACGATTAGATGTGGAGGATGATTTGCTTGGTGGTGACCCGGTGAAGAATGGGTCATTGTCAAGAAATAAAATAAACAATCAAGAAATAAAGAAATGGAAGAGAAGAAAATGACCATCCGTTTAAGCACGGAGTTGTTACAACAGCTTTGCGACCAACAGAACGTGGAGGTGTCCTCTTATTGCCATGTAATGCAATCTCAAAAGTTAAAAACTACACTATATTCAAATAATAAGGCGCTAAACCCTAAATGTTCTGGGCAACACTTAGAAATTATCTTCAATTATCAACCATACACTTGACGGAACCTACCAATAATCAATGATAGCAATCATAAGTACCAAATGTTGCCCTCGTTGAATCAAAAACTAATGGTGCATCAAAATTCAAAAGCCATGTCTTTACCATAAAAACAAAAACTCAAACTACTAATAAAGGCATTTTGTATGTTTTGCGTGTGTAGAATATTAATGTGTTTCGCTTATGAAGGATGGTCATATTTGTTCACAATGCCTGATATTGTTAAAAAAAACAATGCAAAAGCTGATAGAAGGTGACTTTAAGTACACAACATGTTGCAAGAAATATTGCGCACAAGGTAAATGATGGTAACCTGGAAAAGGAATAGCTAGCATATGGTTACACTACGATTGCCAAATCTTTATGTATCAAAAACTAAACCTCTTTGGTACTACACATGCCTGCTTTCAAAGAAAAATAAAATATTAATCATTATGCTATGAAAGAAAAAAACACAACATAATGCATAAAATTTAGAAGCGTCAATTTGTATAACCCAAACCAAATGTCATCTGAATTATAGAATTATATATCAATAAAACCCGCACAAAATTTCATATTCAATTTTTAGAAGCAATTTAAGAAGATGAGATAAGAATTTGAGAGATAATGTGTGGAAGCAACCTAAATTAGAACCCTAACATCAGTTTGAAAAAACTCAAAAAAGCAACAACCAATTTAATTTACAATTTTGATATTAGAAATCGAATGAACGACATATCAATTAAAACCCTAATATTGGATTTTGAAATTACAGTTTGATCAATTAAAACCCTAAATTAGAACCCTAAATCTATCAATAGCATGAATCCGTTCCAAATTCATTAGTTGCTGAAGAATCCGGCTAACACAAACAATTAAACACGAATTATAAAAGTAATACATACCTTATACAATTTCGAGATTTAAGATTAGGAAATAAAGATTGAATTATACCTTGTAGAGATGTGATGCAGTGAAATAGGTATTGGATGTTACATGTTTATTGAGATTGGGAAAGGTTGAAATAGATGGTAAGCAGTTGCTTGATTTTCGGTTGCCATTGAATAAGGTTGAAAGGTTGAAAGTGAAACAGAATAAGGTTGAAAGGTTGAATTAGGTGATTGACGTGGATTTACTGAGCTGGCTTTTTTTGATGAGCTGGCTTTAGTGAGGTGTCAAATTTCAAAAAAACTTTGGTTTATTATATATAGATAGATTGTGTCAACATTCAAAAAAAAAAATATTATATATATATATATATATATATATATATATATATATATATATATATATATATATATATATATATATATATATATATATATATATATATATATATATATGTATAATAATAATAGTAACAAAGTGGGTAGCAAATGGTAAAGAGTAGTATAATCAAATTGTATAATATTTATACGAGTCAAGCCACATTGATTATTTCGTCAAGCCACATTGATTGTTTTCCTCGGTCTATTTCACGATTCATTCCCGACTCACTCGTCTTACTCACTCGCAACACGATTTCACGACATACTCCAATTCATTAAACTCGTAAATATTAAACATGTTTATTTATCTATATCGACTAATTAACTTGTCACACATGAAATAATTGTATAAAAACCTATTAAAGTTTTATAAGATTATACAACGACTTTTACTTAAACATATATTTTGTAACACAAAGTGACCACGAGTCGTTCCCGACCTTTATTAAATGAATGTACTTATTATGGGACATGCAAAGTATTTTATAAACAACCGTGTTACGATAGTTTTCAAATCACAAAAATCATTTAAACGGGGGTCATCACTTATACAAAATTTTCCTACATCACAAAACATATATATATGTTTATATATTTTTGTAACGACTATTCCATATCTCGGCAAAGTCTAGTGTTATTCATAATCATTTTTTCATTCATCACCTTTCGGTTAGTGTCGAATCATAGTCTCATTCATAATTGATATTTTTATTGTCATACACTTATGCACTTCCAATGAGCCAATACCTACAAATGCTTATAAAATCATTTTAGACCTAAATGCTGCCACACCATCAACAATAACATAAACTCACTAAAACTTTTGAACTTGAGTCTTAAACATAGTCTGTGAACTAAAACAAACTAATTTAGGTCACGTGCTGGTGCTGAACTTTATCTGACTGCTTTATACCGAGGTGAGTATTCACAGCCCCTTTTTTTTACCGCTTTAGTGATTTGGGGTGGAATGCATGACTTAAATTTTTATTTGAACTTATGACATATATTTTTACCTGAACTCTTTTATTGTTTGAGCTTATGACTTGTTTTGAACTATTGACGTGCCGTACGCACTTAAATTTTAGTCTCCCTTGTTGGAGCAGGCTTGATTTAATTAGTATATAATAGTTGGTATGATGTACCGTTCGTACATTCGCATTGTTAGTCCCCGATTGGTTTGCCGTTCGCACTCCAATTTAGACGTACCGTTCGTACGGCTCCCTTGTGCGGAGCAGTAGGTAGTATGGATAGCGCTATTAGAGGTCGGCCAGCCTCTCATTCCCCTGTCTACAGAATGCATATTATTTATTTTTAGGGGCTTTGCCGCATACATTATTATATACCTAGTCCTTTAATGTGAACTTAAAGAGCATGTGTGTTTGACTATAATTGTTGTGAAACCATAGGTTACAAGTCTTGTATGGGCAGGACTTGTAACTGAATGGTTTGACACTGCCTCTACCGTTTGGACCTTTTTCAAAAACCTCAGACTTCTTTTGAATAAAACCTGTATACTCACCAACTATTTTCATAGTTGACCCGTTTTCTCATGCATTTCAGGTGATCGCCAGTAAGTGTATTTTATGAAGACATTAGCACTAAGGAGTCTTCATCTATCATGTCTAGTTGGATGAAATAACATGTTATCTTTTGGAAACAAACTTTTATGTTTCAAATGCCCTTGTTGGCTAAAACAATGTTGTATTAATGTATTATTTCTTTAAATTAAATTATGGTATTGTACTATATCACTCTGTGCTGTATAATGATTTCGTAGCACCCCAGGACCCGAATGCTTCCGCAATACCACATATTTTGGGGTGTTACACATACTATGAATGATTAGATGCAGTCCATAAAGATAATTAGTTTTGGAAACTTAATTAATCTTGAACTCTATAGTTACACTATAGAATAATGATGAGTTTCTCAAAAGGAATAAAAATCCTAGAGATTTAAATTCCTGTGTAGAAATCATAATGGACAATTCTGTATACATATTTATTGTATGAAAAGATTATCAAACACACTTAAGCAATTAACTGTGATTGGAATTCTTTCTAAACACATTAAATGTATAAAGATTATGATTGTCATTCTTAGTTTCATTTAAATGAAATTAACAATGGAATATCAAAACTCTTTCTTGGGTAATTACTTGTGCGAGGACGGAAAGTAATTGAAAGGAGTATTTGAATTCAAATAATCTTTGGAAGTATACAAAGTGCAAATCATTTATGAATGGATTAGTGCATGCATCTGGATATACTTATGTTTAATTATTAAATCCTAGTTTTGATTTATAATTAAAATAAGGCAATCTCTAAATATTCCTAAAAGCTAGTGGGAGTGTCATATTTATTTTCTTATTTCATGTATGTTTTATAACATATAGGAAGTAACGTTCCATTAACATTAAATGTTAAGTCTTAGTTGGAATGAAACTTCATTATAAAAATTTAGAAAATAAACATACAACATTGAAATATATGTTTATTATAATAAACATAAGCGGTAAAAGTATTGATTCTAATAAACATAAGCGGTAAAAGATAGATAAATATCTTTGAAAAGATATGACATGAATAAATCTAAGTTTGACGCAAGGATTTTTCATCTACATCATGTTGTTTGTTGTATCATGCTTGATGTAAGATGATTTTACAACATTAATATCTAATTGGAAGTTATTAGATAACTAAGTGTAATGGATATGGTTAGATTTAGAATTAACATCCTCATCCTGAAATAGCTCCGAAATTCTAAATATGAACCATATGGCAAATTGTTGCGTAATTTTCATTGCCAACAAATCTTGAAAGATTTGAAGGTATCAAACATTACACAAATGGATATTAAAGTTTACAGGATTTTAAAAGGCATATTGTTGTTTGCATACAATGATGCTAATAAGATTGAGATGACACTCAATACTAGTCATGGTAGGATTTCATCCTAGTTAATGGCCATGTGTACTAGTTATGCTTAACTGTAAGCATAGTTGCATTTTACATTAATGTATTAGAATACTGTAAACTATAAAAGGTTTGATAGTTTGCTTGTCATAAATTCGTGGTTGAGGATGTCACGTATTTTATGAAATATTATGTGGCATTATCAAGATAATTGATAGCACACATACAAGAACTTCATTAATTGAATTCTTGAAATAAGTATTCTCAAAATTCTCATAGATCAAAATTAGTTGATTTATGCCTTGTCAACAAGTATGTTTGACATGACTTGACGCATAATTCATTAATTAGAATTATCATGCATTGATCTATTTTAGTGTTTGGATAATGGGATGTTATTGAACAATTATTATTTTAATGAAATAAAATAATGGTTATGTTTATTTATCATTTTCTTAATAATATATAGTATATTTGTATGTTTATATCCTTGAATATATTTATATATTCTAAACTGTCCGTTGCCAGTTAATGATATGGGAATATCATTAAATTAAGGTAAATCTGAGTATTGGTATAATATACTTCAAAAGTATATTGATGCGTTGTCATGCCAATTTCACATGATATTTAAATTGTTTGAGTATAGGACTTAATCCCGCCGACATGAGTTTACTTTATGGATCTTGTCATCAAGTAAATCATGAGTATATAGTTATCCTCAGACTTGAGATACCAGATATGTAACGCCCCATACCTGTTTAGACAAAAAATTTAAACTTTTTACGCAAAAACAACTTACTTTTATGGACATCTGACCACTCTTTTGATGACTGACAAAAATTTATAAATATTCAGCCCTTGAGGCTATTTCTAAATGAAAGTACACTCAATTACCTTCGAAACGATAGGTGGTACGACCCGTGACGACTTACGGATTAAAAGATACAAAATTTTGAAAATCGACAAAATCTGGAACTGGGCCCATACCGCCGGCCGGAAATCCCAAACCGCCGGCATGGGTCCGAAAAGGCCCCCATACCGCCGGCATAAGGCCATACCGGGCGGTATGGACCTTCTATCCAAAAAAAAAGGGATTTTCCCAACTTTTCCATGCCATTTTCGCTATAAACGACCCATATGACTTCCGTTTTACATCAAACTTGACCAAAAGCATTACATTAACATGACAAACATGTTTCAAGGGTACTTGACCCGTTTACATCCCAAAATGGGTAATTTCATACATAAACCAAACGCCCTCTTAAAATAACTTCCAAAACACACTTTTACGCATAACACACAAACTACTACATATCCAATTTGACTTATACATAACATAACATTCCTAACATATTGAAAGAGTGTTGATACAACGTCATTACCCGCATCTTCCCAAAATGGGTAGATTTGGCTATTTGCCAAACACCCCTATTTCAATTGATTCAACCATAACTAGTTACCATAACAACTTCAAAGCACTTACACAAATATGACTCGTGACCTATACATGAACAAAAGGACTTAAACAACGACAAGACCACCTGATAACAAAACGACCATATGGATTAAAGTATACCAACACACACAAAAGACACGTTGGGGCTTTCAACTTCAATACGCTTGGTCTAAAAGGTTGCGGTCTTCTAAGCTAGCTTCTAACTACGCTATGCTTCCTTCCACGACTACAACTAGGCAAGATCCTTACCCTTGCTTCCTCCGCTAGAACCTACAAAACCATTAACATCTAAACCGTAAGCGAAAACGCTTAGTAAGTATACAAGACACAATCAACATCACATTTACATAAGAATGGTGATTAACACCAATCAAAACATTGACAAGGAGCATCAAATGAAATTATTACTCACCTTGACCGGGCAAGTAATTATATAGCATTTACACAAATAGCATTGGATCCAAGCTAATCATGCATTCACAAGCTCCATAGAAATCACATTAATACCAACATAACTTTAACATCATAACATTTACAAGGATTATGCTCATATACTTACCTCAAATCCTACTAGGACTTGAATGGGCTTCTATTATTGCTCCCTATCACTAGATTAACTACAATTAGTAACTAACTAACTAAAGAGATCATCAATTACAACCTTTATCCATATTACTCAAATCCACCACATGAACCCTAATTTCTACAAATTGGGGGAAAGTACTTACTTGATGAAGAGATAATAATTAAGGTATCTCTTATGCCTTTTGATCACTTCTTGATACTAAAAATGAGCTAGATAATGATATTGGCCTTCCCTCCTTTTTCCTTGCTAAATGTCGACACCAAGAACACTCCCAAAGTTTCCAGACTTTTCTAATGGCTAAGATATTTATTTGGTGTTAGTTACAAGTTTGGTCTCTTGGCAATTATGGTCCTTCTAGCTCTATTCTTCTTATTTTGGCCACCCATTAGTTATTACTTAACTTACAATACATAATTTATATTTACCTAGCAATATATTTACATAAATGGTACCTCATCGGGATACGGGTGTAACAAGATAACTGTCATGCATGTAGTGCATTTCTTTGATTCAATTTAACGCTATACGTATGGGTAGCCATCCGGACTGGGCCAGGAATGGGCCAGGCCCGGCAGACAGCGGCCCACTCTACGCCTAAACCCTAATCCATGTCCTATAAATACATGGATGGGATCTCCTTATTCACTACGAGATAACAGGTTACCCTAAACCTAACACCCATATACGCTATATCGCTACGATACTAACTTGACCGTCGGAGGTGGATCCCGGGGCTACGGCCTCAGGTCCACTCCTAACGGGTTCTCTTTGTTGAACAGGTCTACTCAGGACTCGAGAAGACGACTAACGGCCCAAGGAGAGTCGTTGAATTCAGTCCGCGCCAGATTATGTATCAACAGATTGGCGCCATCCGTGGGACACGACAAGTTTCGTGATCTCACATCACCGGAAAGCAACTATCGAGTTCAAAAGCCGGTAACCTTAAAACTTTGTATTTTTTTGGGTTGCACTTTAAAACCCGGCCGATGCGGTATTCATTCTTTATTTTCTGCTAGTACGCGACAAACAGAAAGGATGATAAACAATACAATGTTTATATATTAGGGATGCATGGTTTTGAGTTCATCAATATAACCAGACACTATAATAAATAAAGTCTAATTGGTGATAACATATCTTGAATTTCGTTAACAAAACATTTGTTATAAATGAAATCTATAGCTCTGTGCGTGCCTCTTATTGTTTTTCTCGTGACATATTTACTGCCATGTTAATATAATGCGGTACACGCTATCTTTTCTTGACATATGCAATAAATATGTTTTTTATTTAGTATCTTGCCTACTAATAGAATATAAGGCATGCTTTCTTTTGGTGACGTAAGATATCTTTTAAATATCCCAAGATTTTATGTAAATCTTTTAATTTGGTAAACACGATTTTACCTATAATGCATTAAGTCCGCACGATCGGATCTACTATATCTTTTAGCCGCGAACAGCGCAGTCACGATAAATCTACCCGCGTTAGGCCGTGCGTATAGAGATCTTCGCAGACTGGCGACATGAGCGCACTGTCACGTACAGGCACCACGATGCTAGTCAATCGCCATGAGCGCACTGGACAAAAGCCGTGGTCATCTGCGATCATCCACAAACGTTAGAGTCTATGCGGTCACGATACATCTATCTGCGTCTGTGCGTGCAATTGAAACTACTAGTCGCGGTCATGGTACATCCATCCGCGCCATTGTTTTTATATATAATATAAAAAAGAAAACGATCATGAGCGTACTGCGTTCGTAGATTAGCTACGTGCTACTTCTTTTATGTAGTTTGTAAAACCTCACGATAGGTGTAATTCGCACTACTACTTCTCTTATGTGTTAATTTTACATGCTACGTGCTATATATATGCTACGCGCTAATTTTTTATTTCATTATCTTTTATATGTTGCGATGCGCAGCATATACTTCTAATATTTGCATTGAGTTTTTTTTAGGATTTGAATAACTAAGTTTAATGCTCCTACACGAGTAGCACCATCAAACTTGGGGGGCTACCAGGATACGCACTGTGTGAGTACGCATCACGCAGGTATATTTGGAAGCAGATCGTACGTAAGAGGTATCGCGAGCCCAGTACAAAGACGAATTTGAAAATTCGCACCATCTTGCCGCAGGGGAGACGTCCTCTGTCGGTTGTAAAGACGAATGTAATGTTCGCGCACAGCGCGCATCTTTGTCGCGCACAACGCGCATCTTTGTCGCGCACAACGCGCATCCTTGTTGCGTACAACGCACATCTCCGCGCACAGCGCGCACTTCTGCCACAGAAGCACGTCTACTGTCGCACTATGCTGCACCGCTACTGGTACAAAAGGTACGCCCTTATCTAGGATGCAGCATAGGGATCCACCTATCCACCTTCACCATTGTGAGACAATCACAATCGCAATGTCAATGTTACTCAGGTCGCGCCTACAAGGACGCGCCTACAAATGCGCGCCAACAAGGACGCGCCAACATGGTCATCACGCACTGCACCACAGACCCAGTGCGCACTGTCGCATTTGGGCTGCGCGGTATGGTCCGACCCATGTGCACACCTGAGTTGCGCACACATGGGCCTACGCGGCCAGGAACAGAACTTAAGTCTAGCATAACATAGCCACGCACTATGTCATACTAAACTTGGGGGGCTTGTGGACGTATGGTCCGGACTGGGCCAGGAATGGGCCAGGCCCGGCAGACAGCGGCCCACTCTACGCCTAAACCCTAATCCATGTCCTATAAATACATGGATGGGATCTCCTTATTCACTACGAGATAACAGGTTACCCTAAACCTAACACCCATATACGCTATATCGCTACGATACTAACTTGACCGTCGGAGGTGGATCCCGGGGCTACGGCCTCGGGTCCACTCCTAACGGGTTCTCTTTGTTGAACAGGTCTACTCAGGACTCGAGAAGACGACTAACGGCCCAAGGAGAGTCGTTGAATTCAGTCCGCGCCAGATTATGTATCAACAAACGCTATACGTAACGGGTAGCCATACGGATTGTTTTGGGAAGCGTTGCGAAGTGCATGTGTTATGCTCGTAATCAAGATAGAATTTGTTCCTTCAAATTATTTGGAGTTTAATACTGTTGGGCCCCTCGTAGGGTTGACAAGATGTTTGTGCGGCCGCACCCAAGATCTCCCCTGAATAGGTTCAGATGATTTGGTAATCTTGCTCAATCATAACAACGAGAAACATAATTATTAATAAAAAATGACTTAGATCCATATCTTTATTAATGTAGTATTAGAACAAAAGGATAAGTATGATGATTAATCATCAAGTGGTTTTTCCAGGAGACCACCACCCGAGTTGTACTAGGGGCATTGGCGTGTTGCTAGACGCTAACCAATGTCATTACCCTTTTAATAGATTTCCAAGTGGGAGCTGTTAGAGTTTTGGAAAAATATTAAATCGTGTATGACTAGAATCGAACACGGGACTGAGGGATTGCACACTTTACGTATGAATGATCAAAGGAATAATTAATATATATAACTATTATATATTTTAATTATTTGGACACGAAATATGAACTAACGGACGTTAAAGTAATTAACAGAATTGACTAATGACTGTTAGTAAATAAAGGAGGGGGTTAAGTGTCGAGTTATAGAACTTGAGGATGTGTTAAACTCAAACTTGGAGAACAAGTTTAGAGGCTATATATACAAACTCAATAACTCTTTAATTGGGACGACACAATATATAATATCATCAATTATTAACTCTGTGGTTCGACAGAAAAGAATAATACTCATAAAGTCAAACCTACTTTATGAATTATGTATCATGAATCGTACATATGATATCTTAATAGGATATAGATTGTACAGTGATATGATATGCATTGATTATAACATATAATATATACATATGTATCGACAGTATGTGTATATATATATATATATATATATATATATATATATATATATATATATATATATATATATATATATATTATTCCTTATTCTTCCATTCTTGAATATTAGATTCAAGGTTTATTAAACAAAATAGTTTTGGTTTAATAAATTGTGTTCATTCACTAGCATCAACCTTTGGTTGCTTTTATAGTACGTGTGTGGAAGATCTCGGATATAACATACTTTTGTTATTCATCTTGGGTTGTGGAACAAAAGGTAAGGGGTTCCACCTTAATCCTGTTTGTTCTTGTTTGATTGATCTAGTGAAGGAGAAAGAAGATTTGATCCTTTTTCTTGCTAGGATCTTAAAGGTACGTAACTATTTAATATTCAGTAATACTTTATACATGTTAAATAATGATCCTGCTTCCGCTATTATACGTGTTTTGATGTATATTTATTTATTTGAATGTCAAGATATTTAAATCCCAAAAAGATTTGCTCACATGGTTTGTCTGCAAGTAAAGAAATGACAGCTGAGAAGATTCTGCAAGCTGAACGAAGTAATGAAGTTTGAAGATCATTCTCTATGCTTATGGTTTATATTTTACTTGTAGGGAACGTTGTAAGCAATTCCCGTATAACATCACTTTGGGGAGAGATTGTTAGCTTTAAAGTTTTCTTATAGTCGGGAATTGCAATAGCATTTAAATACAAGGACTAGTTTAGGCATTAGTACTAAGTTAGGATTGTATTCTTGTAATAAATACCCTCCTAGTCACAACTAGGAGGGTTAGGATTCTCATTGTAACACTTGAGGTGTGTGTGTTTTCTTTACTTCTCTCTCTAGAAAACATACACACCTCGACATCCAATAAACCGATTATACCATATTTAATCTTTATCACGAGTTTCCCCGACCTCCTGAACGTGAATCTTGGTCTTTACATTTACCAAGCTATTTCGTTAAGTGTTGCGATGGACCTTTGGTCAACTATGGGAATCGACACTCTTGAGGACCTACGGGTTTCAAATACATTGAACTGATCTTATATACACTACGACTAAAAAGACTAATTAAACAATGAAGTATTACATATATCAAATATGTTAGAAATCGTATACATTTGGTGTCCTATACGGTCAAATACAATAGGTCGCCAACGAACTAGTATTCGATAAAATTTCGAATTTAGAAAAACTAAATAAGTTGTAGCTTATTTGGTTTAAAGCTTTTTCGGTGCAGCTTATTTTTAAACAGCAAAACGTGCAAACCCAAAGCCAAACACGCAGAGACATCATACTGCCATAAAAATGCAGATCAAAACAATTTGACACTTAATCACGCTCCAAGGAATGACATGCGAGGACACAAGGCCGGTCCTTCTAACAAACGCATAAATAACTGCTCAAACATATAAAGCAAACAGGAAGTAAAAAATTAATAGATAAAATGAAATCCTTCACAAGAGTAAACTACAAAAAAAGGGGCTTTTTAGGACAAACTTTTTTGGAACGGTCAAAAAAGAGTGCCAAATAAGTGTATTTGGCACTGTTTGGATAAACCTACCAAAAAAATAAGTATTTGGGACGGCTATTAGAAAACCGTTCCAAATACTTATGCATTTGGAACGTTTTGTGATAATGGTGCCAAGTGCATGTGTATTTAGAACAGTTTCAATTACCGATGCCAAATATTTATGTATTTGGGACAGTCGGTCCCAGAGGCGCCAATTACGTATATGTATTTAGCACGGTTTTAGGGCTTGTGCCAAATACTGTGTATTTGTAATGATTTTTTTAGAGTGAAAAATAGGAGTGTATTTAGATAGTTTTGAATACATATGTATTTGCAACATATTTTAAAACCTGACCCATATGCCGATTTTGTCTCACACGTGTTGCTAATATTTCTCCTTTTATAAAAAATGAAAAAATATAATTGATTTCATTCAATTTAATACTTAAATTCCCTTCATCATTAAATTTTTAAGATCAAAATTCATCTTAAATATCGGTGTCACCATTGAACATAACCTAAATCACTTAAAACGGGCTTCTTCCACTTGTTGACGAGTTATCGTTGTTGTTTCATAAATGAGAATTTTCCTTTTAAGACTGAGTTCAAAATATTCGTATTGTATGTGCAAACAAGTAAACAAATTAGGTCGTTTAGTATTGGTATGGCAAGTGTCTGACTCAAATGTACGCTGCCTAACTGAGGTATTCCGTGACCATTTTCAACCCTCACTTTTCGCTGACCACCCCCAAATAACTAGTGACATCTTATGAAAAATCATAGGCTTACCACTAGGAATTTAGTATCCTAAGAAGAGCACAAGACATAACATATGGTTCGGTTGGAATTGTTATAAGTTCTAGCACGAGCAATGATGTACGTAAGAAGGGTCGAGGACTAACACTTGGTTATCAAAGAAAAGAGAAAATCAAGATTATTACTAATGAGCGCATGCAACCTATCGGGATAGTAGTACCGATCATGCGAATTTACTTGGTGAATTCCAAAATGTGGGGCTCGTGCTCCTCTTAATATTGTTTCATGGATGTTAATGACGGATACCAATCTTGAAATAATGTGGCGAGATGTTTAGGTAAGAACGACACACATGTGTCACAGAAATGACTCTGTGACACCAAGCGCTTTTTAATCATGTCTGTATGACACTTATTATATTAGGATCACTTTCTTTTTTTTTTCTTTTTTTTTTTTTTTCTTTTTTTTTTTTTTTTTTTACAAGAACACAAAAATAAAATTTTCATGTATTAACTATATTCGTGATTTTTTGATACCAAATTTTATAAAAGACATACTCCGTAGTAAAATTAATTTGACGAGCCTTCAAAAAAATTAAAATTTCCCTCTACACGTTTTCATTAGTCCCGCCCAACATTTCACCAAAATTAAATTGTCCCTTCATTGCTATCTCACATTTCACATCCTCAAAGTTATCTTCTGATTTGAATCAGGTGTTTGCTCATGCTACTGATTTGAAGCACCCTTTTAGCCTTTTTGTATGATGTTTTTTCTAAGTTTTGTGTTATCATTATTAGAATTGCTAACTATTTGTTCCATTTATGTTAAAGTGAACATGAATCTGACTTTAGAGACGAGAGGTCACTACTACACAAAAGCTTATATAGATCGGTGGAAAACCCACATATAGATCGGTTTTGAACCGCTCTATACAAAAGTGATCTTTATGAGCGAGTCACATATAGATCGGTTGAGAACCGATCTATATGAAGCACATATAGATCGGTTGATACCCAATAACTGATCTATATAACACCACATATAGATCGGTTGATACCTAATAACCGATCTATATGATACCACATATAGCTTTCGCCTGTTCATCTACTGCACTCGAACTAGCAGTGGCCATTGTAAGAGAATCAAGATTCATTAATGAATCACCAGCACTTGTTGATGGTGGCTGGCTGGAAGTAGAAGCAATAAGAGATGTTTGACCACCATTTGATTTAACATTAGCACCATCAGATTTGAACGTTTTTACTAAACTATTATCACCAACTTCAACAATACTACCCCTTCCTTTGATTAACCCAAGATAAACACCGATGTGGTCAGTAGATAATGACGGGATGCTGCCATCATCAGTTCTCATATATGGCATGACCTCAGCAGCCAACTCCCACTGAGGTATACTCTTTGTACTGGAGGGTGTCTTTATATCCCAATTTCCTCCACCCCATTCGGGTCCTTTAGGAACCATACTTTCGGCAGCAAAGTTTGCAAAAATGCCTTGCGTCCACCCAGTTGAACGCACTCTCAGTATCCGTTCACAATAACGCCTCAACTCTGAGTCAGCACTCTTTTCTTCCAATCTCTGAGCAAGGCGTCGCATTGCACTAGGGTTGAGATGGCAGATAAATAAGTCGAGCAGGCTTTCGTAGTCGGATATTACTTCAAAAGTCTCTTTTGCACTGTCAAACTGGCCATACCTGTACAAAATATCGCCATTCACGTGCTAAGAAATTATGAAAAAAAATACATATATTTTATCAAGAGAAGTATGTTAGCAACATACTTGATGCAGGCATATCCCAATTGCCGAAAGCGGTGGAATAAGTGTGAGGTTGGAGGGCATTGTGGATAATCTCTAGATCGCAGAAACTCGTCTTTCAGAACAGACAAAGCCGTTGAAAAACGACGAGCTTTAATAGCATAAACTCCACGTAGCACCTAATACAAATCACATATAATTTAAGTATCACCTGAGTAAACTGAGGCCCTGATTGGGACAATGATACAGCAAGATCACCACACACTGGAGCACCAGTTGCAAGGATATCAAGAGATCGTGGAGTGATACGTAAGCTGTCAAACCTGCAAAATTTAAGGTTATCATGGTGTTAGATGTTTCTAGAAACAACGAGTCTATAAGAACTAACATAAAGTCCTGTAATCATATTACACTAAATATTCAAGAAAAAAAATGGACAAAAAGATGTCGACTATAACCCGGCCGTGTGACCAGCCTTAAACTTTTTGCCAAATTTACCCATACTAAGTCAACCCATTTTGCCACCTGTACAAGTTCCATATTAAGTAGAATCATATTTCATGCATTTCCAGAACTCCTTATTTCACATAAAGCTTTTGGGACATTATTTTTAAGTTTAAAGAAACATGGTACCTCATTAGCGTTTCGTGGAAACCGCAAGTTAACACTTCTAAAATCAAAGTTTATATCAATCAAATAGCATCCATCCCATGTTATTAACATCATATATCGTGTTCCGTCAGCCTTCCAACTGGCATAATAGTACTGCTGCCTCAAGCGTTTTAAGTTGCCCCTGCATTACGAAACTCAACAGCATAAGAACATTAGCATATCCTATATAGGAAGATTGTCCATAGGATACCAGAAACAAATAAATGAGATCAAAGCACGGAATCAGAGTTGTAATGAAACAATCCTGAACATTCATCATGCAGAAACAAATAAGAATGACAAACTCAAAAAAGTAACTATGCATCAGTGGATCTGGAGATAGACATAAAATTAACCAAAGCAGACACATACATACATGCCATATAGCTTAATTAATCATGCGTCGTAGGAAGAAGCAAGGAAAAAACCACGAAAAATTAACATTAAAATGTACCTGCTAAGAGATACAGGGTGTGATCCTGGAAATCGTCGATCCGTTGAATTCAACTTAAGAACATCATTGCAGAACTGCCTCATTGACTCCATCCTATTCAATGGCACTGTCTCTCCCAATTTATCATCACTTGTCATCTCTCTAGGTACCATAACATTTTTCTTCTCGTCTTCTCCCACGGCTTTTGCCATCTCTCCTGCTCCCACGACATTTGTCATTTCGCTTGCTTGAAGATCATTGTGCTGCAAACACATATAATTAGAATATCATGTACAAGGGTGAAATTTTCCATCATCATGATTACCAGTCATCAAAAGTCATAAATATTATGTTCCAGCACGAAAGCATCTGTGGTACATACCTGCAAACCTTTAAAGCTCTAGACAAGTGAAACTCAGATATTTGTGATGAACTCAGATAAAAACTTGAGTAATTCAGATAAAAACTTAGTCTATATTCTAGCGGACGCACTCATGTTAAAATTAGTCTATATTCACCAAATATTTGTGATGAACTCAGATAAAAACTTGAGTAATTCAGCATACAAAATCACAAAAATATCCCAAAAACAAGAATATGGAGACATCAATCCACAACCATGAAAGGGAAATTAAAACAAACTCACACAACTCCTGCACATTCAGAAGTAGAGAACCACCAAACAAGATCCTTAGAACCATTATTAATTTGCATATATACATTGAACAACCAATTAAAAGTTTGTAACACAATTTAATCACAGCTCAATAACACAAGAACAAAAGAAAACAATAATGTAATTTTGGGATATACCTGCCGAGTGGATAAAATAATCACAAACACAAGAACTTAGATTGTGTAAGTTTGGGATACACCAGGTGAACACAATAATTCGTTGATTTGGGGAAAATGGCAATTTTTGGGGAAATTTGGGTGAGAGAAATATGATTTTGGTGAAGCGGCAATTTTTTTTTGGGTGAGAGAAATATGATTTTGGGGAAATTTGGGGAAAATGGCTAGGGTTTGTGAAATTTTTGGTGAAGCGGCAATTTTTATTAGTTATCCCGCTAAAATTTTGGGAAAAGTTTTGATATAATTTTGAGTGCATAGATCGTTTGTTTATTTCTACCGATCTATATAACTACAACATGTGTTTCCAGTTGGAATATGGGGACTATATAGATCGGTTGTTATGTTAATAACCGATCTATTAAAGTTTGAAACTAATTAGATCGGTTATTAACAAAACAACCGATCTATATATGAAATTTCTCCCTCTTTTTCCTTTTATAGATCGGTTATTAACAAAACCGATCTATATGGACTGATCTATATGGCCTTTTGTGTAGTAGTGGGTGCTAATGTCTATATAAGAAAATTGCAAGGAAAAGTTAATGGTAAAGCACCTGAACTAGTTGGAGATTTGGATTTATCGCATGAGTGTAGCTGTAGGAAAGTAAAGGGGATAATGCTTGTGGTGACAGGTATGCCTTCAACACCATCTACTTGCAGGTCTCATCCTCATGGTTCGAAATCCATGCATGAGGTTTGTGTATGCTAGTTTTTATTGTGTATAGTATTGGGTTGTTTTTAATAAGACTGTTCAGTTAGAATACCTTGTGTTCCTCTTGGTGATGTATTAACAAATTCACAGTCCTTTTTTATATTATGTTTTAGTTTAAGTACTGATATGTACTTAATAAATCAAAGTAATTAAATGTGGCTACTTTTTTAGGACTATGTAAATATATAAAAGTTGAATGAAAGAATAAAGATGTTATGGCTGTTGGTACATCGACATACTGTATTAGTTTTAGACCAAGGATGACAATGTAGGTTTTTACTGTAATTAGGGCTATTGGTTTTCATATTCAAGCAGATTTTGAGCAGGATGTTCATGGAGTTAAGTTTGGAGTTTACTGTTTATGGCGGGTTTGAGATATCAAGACTAAGGATTAAGTATTTATTACTAAGATGTATGTTTTATATGGTAACGTTGCAGCCATTTGCCTGCATAGACATGGCATGTAGCCAAGTTAAGCCCTACTGAAATGGGTTGTATTAAAATGAAACATGATATTGGTTATGAACTGGTCTAATGTGTTTATTTTAGGTACTTCGCTTGGAAGAAAATGTAGAGCAACAGAAAGAATAGCACTTGTTGGAATATTTGAATCATAGCCATAAACAAATAAACACATAACATCAAGTACACACAGCGGAAAACAAGATCTACAATACATGTAATTAATTAACTAAATTAAAAGTAATGCGTACCTTTTGTGGTTTCTAGCCAAACAAGAAACCGGATCTCCAAGAACGAGGTAAACCCTAGATTAGGGTTTAATAAGGATCGACTAGGTGTTAGTCTAATGGGGAAAAATAACACAAGCTAAAGTAAGCTTGTTCTCCGTTCTTGTACACACGTATTACTAGCGTCTCAATGTGAAAAGCTAGGTTCATGTATCACAAATAAAACATCACAACAACTAGGGTTTGATGTTCTAGATAATACATGATCGAATCCCACTAACAAGAAGATAAAGGAGTCAACTAATATAATGCATATACTGTGCATGCATAATAGACTAATCAATGACACATGCACATGCATAGAATCATTACTCCTTTTTGTTTTACTGTTCATGTATGTTGTCAGTGGGTAGGAAAAGAGAGAACCGATTAATATAAATCGGTTAGGGATAAATATGTTGTAATCGATCATATGAAGCTATTAAGGTGTTTATGTACACTCCAAACTTGCTCTCCAAGTTTGAGTCCAACACCTCATCAAGTTTCAAAAATCAACACTCAACCCCCTCCTCTTTCCTTGTTCGACCATATAAATATTTTTGATTTCATAATTAATCATAAATCATTATCTTAATTATTCAAACATTGAGACTCATACGTAATGTGTGCAATCCCGAAGTCTCGTGTTCGAAACTGGACATACGTATATTAATTTATATCCACAACTTTAACAGCTCCCACTTTGATATGCATTAATATAGTAATGACATGGGTTAGTCTAGCTTAACACCCCCAATGCCCCCAGATCGACCCTGAGTATGGTTTCCTGGAAAAAAAACCATGTGATAATTTATCATCATACTTATCCTTTTGTTTCTAATACCGCGTTAATATGGATATGGATCTAAGTCATTCCATAATTAACTATTCTGTTTCTCGTTATTTATGATTGATCAAGGTTACCAAATTGTAACAATTCACATTTCAGGTTAATTTCTATTCCCGAAAATTTTACTATTCATTTTACTATTCATTTTCACTATTCATTCCAGAAATTTTTATTTCATATTCTCGTAAGATAAATTATTTCCATGACAAAATAAAAGTTTGACGCTCATCGGATCATTTTCGCAAAAGTTATTAAGAATTTATACGTTTGGTTTAAACATCGTTTAAACATCCTGCGCATAACGAAAACCAACTGCGCCAATTTTCCTCGCATCAGATTAATGTTTAGAACACTCACAATCAATTAGAGAATTTTTGATTTAAAGTTAAAATGTTACCAAATAGACCCTGTGTCTTACAAAACAGAAATTGCGTTTTAAGCACTTTTACTTATCCGCAACCTTAGCCTATACCTGCACCACATTTTCTAAGACATTTAGAAGCTTTTATATTATTGGAAAAGTCAACATATTTTCCCCCTCCTTTGACCACAAAAATCATTCCTTGATTTTTAACACTTCCGGTTTTACGTCTAAAGGACATTTAACACCAACCGACACTAGACTGAGCCCAGTCTAGACATTATAGGCCATTTTAATTCATTATCGTCATATTAGAAAAGTTACATTTTACTTTTCTCAATTTTACGCAATTTTCGTACGTTTTACGTATTACGCATTTTAGACCCGCGTTTCCAGCATTAACAGCATTTAAGCAACCCGATGAAACTTATCACTCATTTTATATTTTCATATGGAGTATAATGATAAGTTAAATCATTCCTACAAGTTTCATATTTTTACGATACCCGGTTTTACGTTTCGTGACCTAACAACTTACGGTTAGCGATTAACGGAACCAAAACTCACTCCGTAAACAGGATAACACCAAAATTGACCAAGTCATCTATCCTAGCCCTTATGAACCGCCAATAGGAGGGGAGTCATCCCTTGGTTTGCTTGATCCTAGCCCTTGATTCCTAAGATCATTACATGTGTAAAAATCTATTTACAAAACTACCCTAATTTCTTCCTATAAATACTAACCTAAAACTACACTAATACTTGCACCCTCCTTTCTTATAAAGCTAAAGTCCTAAACCCTAAAGGCAATTATATTAGATTTTGTAAGAACACACTTGTGTTCTTGAGAAGAAACTAGGTTTTGATCTTGTTTTCTTCAAGTTTTCAAGAAAGAGTCGTTATAATCTTCAAATAACTTCAAGTCTCCAAAAAGACTTTGTTATTATCTTCAAATAGCTTCGGGTTTCCAATAAGGCGTCGTTATAATCTTCAAGTAGCCTCGGGTTTACGAAGATTACAAATTCTACGTCGAAGCTCCACTTATATTCCCTTTTTCTATAATACTCAAGCATTCTATATTAAGGTAAGTATTTATGAACTTTAAATACTTATGAACTTTTATTTGATTATTTAGTGTTTTATAAACTCTTAATATGTCATATAATCAAGTAAGCAAAATATATGTTTCACTTATTAAGTACTATGTTAGTAGGGAGCTTCATGTGAGGGGTTTCATTTGGGTAAACAGATCGACGAGTTGCTGGATTTACGAGTTAAAGTGTCCTAGCTCCTCGAACGTTTACTACATGACCTCTGAATTATGATGGCCCGAACAGTAGTACGAGATATACAAACAAAACATGTTTCATAAACCATATGCAAGACATATACATGTACGTCTTTGTATTCTTAGACTTTATTCCAAACCTAAGTCGCAACGTTCTATTGTAGGTTGCACTTAGAGGTTTCCCTACTTATCCATCGAACTCATTGAAGCACTAGAACACCATCCAACTCACGGTGAGTTCATAGCCCCACTTCTATTACTTAATTTTTTTACAAACCCTTTGGGGGGATACATGCTATTATTAAACTGAACACATTGCTTTGAAACTATATGCTATACCTGAATTTGTTATTTGCACGAAGTACCGCTATTGTTAAACGTAAGTCCCTATTATCATGAGCCATTAATCACGATTGAAGTGAACGCGAATAATATGGATAGGCCTATCGGGATTGACAAATCCCGTTTGTTAACCAAGTCCGGTAAACAAACGCACTATATTTGAAGAACCATAGGTTTAATGACAAATTACCTATTAGGGCACTGTTACTATTATATCAATTTTTATTGACAAACTGTTAACGTTTTCGGTGGCATGAGCTTAGTGAAATAATAATTGTTTTGTTTTATAAACTATGAATGTGAGACTAATTACCTCACGTTAAGAATATTGTGTTCAACTGATTACCTAAACTCTATGAATATCACTCAACCTTTGTGTTGACCATTTTAAGCATGTATCTCAGGTGCATAATGATCAAGGATGGCACGGAGGGGCACGAACTCAATCAAGAAGGCTATAACTTATTTTATCATTCAAAACAACATAAAATGACTTTATATTGATGTATTTTGTAATCATGGAACCTTTTGGGACCTAGTTTGTAAACTCTGATATATTAATTTGAATGATAATTCCTTTTTAAAACGACTCATTTAGAGATCGTTTCCTATTATTATGACTGTTGTGCCATCGAGTAACACCCAGTTTGAATTCCGCTGCATCATTGAATTGGGGGTGTTACAGATTGGTACCAGAGCCATGGTTGTAGAGAAACAGGTCTAAATGAGACCTAAACTATAACCACCTTTACAAACGAATACATTTTATAGCCTTCCGCTCTTCGTGCCTTCTATCCTTCAGACGATCATGAACTTGTTAGACATTGTATACTACACAAACAAGTTAGAATATTGATATATGTACCCTTAGCACATTTGAGCATTTCCCGTAAGTTTTAGATTTATTCTAACATCATAATCCTTATTGTAGACATCATGTGCCCATCCACTTCTCCCAGTTATATTCTTGCTCCACCTAATCACTTCCTCGTTCTACCACCCTCACCCGAGCCCGGGTTTGTCTTCTTATATGTCTTCGTTTCTGACGATGAAGAAGAACCTTATGAAGATTCAGCCGATGAAGAAAAGGAGGAACCACTACCGGCTAATGTTGTACCACCTTCCCCTGAGTATTTTGTATCCGATTGGGTTGAGCCACACCCAGAAGAAGATGATTGATCATTACGAATGTGTATTGATTATCGTGAACTAAACAAGTTAACAATAAAGAACCGATACCCATTACCAAGAATTGACGATTTATTCGATCAGTTACAAGGTTCAACCTATTACTCAAGAATTGACCTACGATCAGGTTACCATCAAGTTAAGGTTCGTGAGGAAGATATTCCAAAAACAGCCTTTAGGACACGATATGGTCACCACGAATTCCAAGTAATGCCATTCGGGTTGACTAACGCACCGGCGGTATTCATGGATCTCATGAATCGAGTGTGTAAGCCATACCTGGACAAATTCGTAATTGTATTCATCGACGATATTCTTATCTACTCCAAAAACGAAGAAGAACACAAACAACATCTAAGAACAATTTTAGGGTTACTCAAGGAAGAGAAATTGTATGCGAAATTTTCAAAATGTGAATTTTGGATTCGCTCGGTACAATTCCTTGGGCATGTGATTGACAACACTGGTTTACACGTCGATCCCGCTAAAATTGAAGCTATCAAATATTGGCCAACTCCTACCACACCCACAAAAATTCGTCAATTTCTAGGACTAGCTGGGTATTACCGAAGGTTTATCGAAGGATTTTCCTCAATAGCAAAACCTTTGACCAAGCTAACCCAGAAAAACAAGAAGTACATTTGGAATGAAGATGAAGAAGAAGCCTTCCAAACCCTCAAACAAAAACTTTGTAGTGCCCCTATTCTAGCATTGCCAGATGGGATCGAAGATTTTTTAGTCTACTGTGATGCATCGCACCAAGGTTTGGGTGCCGTGTTGATGCAACGTGAGAAAGTCATGGCTTATGCTTCACGACAACTCAAGAAACATTAAGAAAACTACAACACTCATGACTTAGAGTTAGGAGTTGTAGTCTTCGCACTAAAAATCTGGAGACACTATCTATACGGTACTAGATGTACTGTGCTCACCGATCACAAGAGTCTTCAACACATCTTGAATAAAAAAGAACTAAACATGAGGCAATGTCGATGGTTAGAATTACTAAGTGATTACGACTGCGACATTTGCTACCACCCAGGAAAGGCAAACGTAGTAGCCGACGCCCTTAGCCGAAAGGTACGGGTTAAACCATTACGAGTCCGAGCCTTAGTCTTTACCATAAACTCTAATTTTCCCTCTCAAATTCTTCACGCTCAAGCTGAGGCTGTGAATCTAGAAGACGTCAAAAAGGAAAAGTTAAACGGCATGATACAGAAGAAATTTGAAACCCGTTCTGACGGAACTCTATGCCTCGAAGGTCGAAGTTGGTTACCACTTTATGGTGGCCTACGAGACTTGATCATGCATGAATCTCATAAATCTAAATATTCCATACATCCAGGATCTGATAAGATGTATCAGGATCTTAAACAACTCTATTGGTGACCAAACATGAAGACCGATATTGCAACATACGTTGGCAAATGTCCTACATGCTCCAAAGTAAAAGCCGAACATCAAAAACCATCTGGTCCATTACAACAACCAGAGATTCCTATGTGGAAATGGGAACGAATTACAATGGACTTCATTACCAAGCTTCCGAAGACATCAAGCGGTTATGACTCCATCTGGGTCATAGTTGATCGTCTCACAAAGTCTGCACACTTTTTACCAATTAAAGAGACATACAAAATGGATCAGTTAACCAGACTGTACATTAAAGAAGTAGTCTCAAGACATGGTGCACCAATATCTATCATATCTGACCGAGACGGCAGATTCATCTCAAACTTCTGGCAGTCACTCCAAGACGCCTTTGGAACAAAACTAGACATGAGTACAGTGTATCACCCTCAGACCGATGATCAGAGTGAACGAACCATTCAAACGCTGGAGGACATGCTTCGAGCTTGTATAATCGACTTTGGAAAAGGATGGGATACTCACCTGCCATTAGTCGAATTCTCCTACAATAATTGTTATCACGCAAGTATCAAGGCAGCACCATTTGAGGCGCTTTACGGACCAAAGTGTCGTTCACCTGCCTGTTGGGCCGAAGTGGGAGATGTTCAACTCACTGGTCCAGAACTCATTCGTGAAACAACGGAGAAGATTGTACAAATCAGGAATCGACTTCAAGCCGCAAGAGATCGACAGAAAAGTTATGCCGATACACGATGCAGACCCCTAGAATTCTAAGTCGGAGATAGGGTTATGCTAAAAGTATCGCCTTGGAAAGGCTTAATACGATTCGGTAAACGAGGAAAACTAAACCCAAGATACATCGGACCATTCAAAATCCTAGCCAGGGTTGGTCCAGTGGCGTACAGACTTGAGCTTCCATCAGAACTCAGTAGTGTACACCCCACTTTTCATGTATCTAATCTAAAGAAATGCTTATCAGACGAATCACTCGTCATTCCACTCGATGAAATCCAACTCAACGATGATCTTCAATTCATCGAGGAACCAGTAGAAATCATGGACCGAGAGGTCAAACAACTCAAACAAAGCCGAATTCCAATTGTCAAAGTTCGTTGGAACTCACGACGTGGTCCAGAATACACATGGGAACGAGAGGACCAGATACGTCAGAAATACCCACATCTTTTTACCAACAATGCTTCTTCACCTAAAGCAAAGTGATCTCCGGGACGGAGCTCTCTTAAGGGGTGGAGACTGTAACAATTCGCATTTCAGGTTAATTTCTATTCCCGAAATTTTTACTATTCATTTTACTATTCATTTTCACTATTCATTCCCGAAATTTTTATTTCATATTCTCGTAAGATAAATTATTTTCATGACAAAATAAAAGTTTGACGCTCATCGGATCATTTTCGCAAAAGTTATTAAGAATTTATACGTTTGGTTTAAACATCCTGCGCATAACGAAAACCAACTGCGCCAATTTTCCTCGCATCAGATTAATGTTTAGAACACTCACAATCAATTAGAGAATTTTTGATTTAAAGTTAAAATGTTACCAAATAGACCCTGTGTCTTACAAAACAGAAATTGCGTTTTAAGCACTTTTACTTATCCGCAACCTTAGCCTATACCTGCACCACATTTTCTAAGACATTTAGAAGCTTTTATATTATTGGAAAAGTCAACATATTTTCCCCCTCCTTTGACCACAAAAATCATTCCTTGATTTTTAACACTTCCGGTTTTACGTCTAAAGGACATTTAACACCAACCGACACTAGACTGAGCCCAGTCTAGACATTATAGGCCATTTTAATTCATTATCGTCATATTAGAAAAGTTACATTTTACTTTTCTCAATTTTACGCAATTTTCGTACGTTTTACGTATTACGCATTTTAGACCCGCGTTTCCAGCATTAACAGCATTTAAGCAACCCGATGAAACTTATCACTCATTTTATATTTTTATATGGAGTATAATGATAAGTTAAATCATTCCTACAAGTTTCATATTTTTACGATACCCGGTTTTACGTTTCGTGACCTAACAACTTACGGTTAGCGATTAACGGAACCAAAACTCACTCCGTAAACAGGATAACACCAAAATTGACCAAGTCATCTATCCTAGCCCTTATGAACCGCCAATAGGAGGGGAGTCATCCCTTGGTTTGCTTGATCCTAGCCCTTGATTCCTAAGATCATTACATGTGTAAAAATCTATTTACAAAACTACCCTAATTTCTTCCTATAAATACTAACCTAAAACTACACTAATACTTGCACCCTCCTTTCTTATAAAGCTAAAGTCCTAAACCCTAAAGGCAATTATATTAGATTTTGTAAGAACACACTTGTGTTCTTGAGAAGAAACTAGGTTTTGATCTTGTTTTCTTCAAGTTTTCAAGAAAGAGTCGTTATAATCTTCAAATAACTTCAAGTCTCCAAAAAGACTTTGTTATTATCTTCAAATAGCTTCGGGTTTCCAATAAGGCGTCGTTATAATCTTCAAGTAGCCTCGGGTTTACGAAGATTACAAATTCTACGTCGAAGCTCCGCTTATATTCCCTTTTTCTATAATACTCAAGCATTCTATATTAAGGTAAGTATTTATGAACTTTAAATACTTATGAACTTTTATTTGATTATTTAGTGTTTTATAAACTCTTAATATGTCATATAATCAAGTAAGCAAAATATATGTTTCACATATTAAGTACTATGTTAGTAGGGAGCTTCATGTGAGGGGTTTCATTTGGGTAAACAGATCAACGAGTTGCTGGATTTACGAGTTAAAGTGTCCTAGCTCCTCGAACGTTTACTACATGACCTTTGAATTATGATGGCCCGAATAGTAGTACGAGATATACAAACAAAACATGTTTCATAAACCATATGCAAGACATATACATGTACGTTTTTGTATTGTTAGACTTTATTCCAAACCTAAGTCGCAACGTTCTATTGTAGGTTGCACTTAGAGGTTTCCCTACTTATCCATCGAACTCATTGAAGCACTAGAACACCATCCAACTCACGGTGAGTTCATAGCCCCACTTCTATTACTTAATTTTTTTACAAACCCTTTGGGGGGATACATGCTATTATTAAACTGAACACATTGCTTTGAAACTATATGCTATACCTGAATCTGTTATTTGCACTAAGTACCGCTATTGTCAAACTTAAGTCCCTATTATCATGAGCCATTAATCACGAGTGAAGTGAACGCGAATAATGTGGATAGGCCTATCGGGATTGACAAATCCCGTTTGTTAACCAAGTCCGGTAAACAAACGCACTATATTTGAAGAACCATAGGTTTAATGACAAATTACCTATTAGGGCACTGTTACTATTATATCAATTTTTATTGACAAACTGTTAACGTTTTCGGTGGCATAAGCTTAGTGCAATAATAATTGTTTTGTTTTATAAACTATGAATGTGAGACTAATTACCTCACGTTAAGAATATTGTGTTCAACTGATTACCTAAACTCTATGAATATCACTCAACCTTTGCGTTGACTATTTTAAGCATGTATCTCAGGTGCATAATGATCAAGGATGGCACGGAGGGGCACGAACTCAATCAAGAAGGCTATAACTTATTTTATCATTCAAAACAACATCAAATGACTTTATATTGATGTATTTTGTAATCATGAAACCTTTTGGGACCTATTTTGTAAACTCTTATATATTAATTTGAATGATAATTCCTTCTTAAAACGACTCATTTAGAGATCGTTTTCTATTATTATGACTGTTGTGCCATCGAGTAACACCCAGTTTGAATTCTGCTGCATCATTGAATTGGGGGTGTTACACAAATCATCTAAACGTATTCCAGATAGACTTTGGGTATGGCCATACAAACATCTTGTCAACCCTATGAGGGGCCCAACAGTATTATACTTCAAAACAAATTTGAAGAAACAAATCCTTTCTTGATTACGAGCATAACCCTTGAACTTTGCATCACCTCTGAAAATAGCCCTTATAACTACCAGTTACGGATAGCGTTAGACTACCTTACAGAAAATGAGCTACATCCTCGGCAGTTATCTGGTATCTCAAGTCTGAGGATAAATATTCATGATTTACTTAATGACAAAGATCCATAAAGTACAATCATGTGGTTGAGATAAGTCCTATATTCAATTTATCCAATATTGAATATCATCTGAATTTGGCATGCCCACGCATCAATATACTTTAAGTATATTCTACCAACACTCAGATTTTCCTTAATTCAATAATACTCCCATATTATTGATCGACAACGGACTATTTAGAATAACATAAGTTATTATTTAAAACAAACGTACCGCGTACTTTAATTCATTGTGAATAATAATTGCTTAATATCCCTTATCCAAATACTAAATAGATCAATGCATGATAATTCCTATTAATGAATTATGCCACAAGTCATGTTCCACATACTTGTTGACAAGGCATAAATCAATTAATTTTGATCTATCGGAATTTTGAGAATACTTATTTCAAGAATGAAATTCTTGTATGTGTGCATTCATCCATCGTGATATTGCCACATAATATTTCATAAATTGCATGACATCCTCAACCGCGAATTTATGACAATTAAACTACCAAACCTTTTATAGTTTAAAGTATTCTAATTCTTTAATGTATAATGCAACTATGCTCATATTGAGCATAACTAGTACACATGGCCATTAACAAGGATAAACTCCCACCATGACTAGTATTGAGTGTCATCTCAATCTTACTAGCATCATTATATCCAAGCAACAATATGCTCATTAAAGTTCCCGTAAACTTTAATATTCATCATGTAATGTTTGATATCTTCAAATCTTTCAAGATTTGTCAACTATATCAACATCTTGCCATATGTTTCATATTTAGAATCTAGGAGCAATTCCAGAATGAGGATGTTAATTCTAAATCCAACCATATACATTACACTTAGTTATCTAATAGCTTTCAATTAGATATTAATGTTGTCAATCATCTTTCATCCAAGCATGATACAGCAAGCAACATGATGTACATGAATAATCCTTTCGTCAACCTTAGATTTAATGTCATATCTTTCCAAAGATATGTATCTATCTAGCCTTACTAATAGATTATCATGTTTATTAGAATCAGTTATTTTACCGCTCATGTTTATAACAATAAACATATATTCCAAGGTTTTATTTTCTAAATTTCCATGTGAAGTTTCATTCCAAACGAAGACTTAACATGTAAATGTTAGTGGAATGTTACTTCCTATAAGTTATGCAACATATACGAAATAAGAAAATAAATGTAACACTCCCACTAGCTTTCAGGAATATTCAAAAAAATCTTATTTTAATTATAAATCAAGACTTAGATTTAATAACTAAACATAAGTATATCTCCTAGATGCATGCATTAATCCATTCACACATGATTGACACTTTGTATACTACTAAAGATTATTTGAATTCAAATACTCCTTTCAATTACTTTTCGTCCTCGCACAAGTAATTACTCAAGAAAGAGTTTTGATATTCCATTATTAATTTCATATAAAAGAAACTAATAATGACAATCATAATCTTTATATATTTAATGTGCTTAGAAAGAATTTCAATCACATTTAATTGCTTAAGTGTGATTGATAATATTTTCACATATTAAATATGTATACAAATTTTGTCCATATGATTTCTACACAAGAATTTAAATCTCTAGGATTTTCATTTCCTTTGTAGAAATTCATTTTCATTCTACAGTGTAACTATAGAGTTTAAGATCAACTACGTTTCCAAACTAGTTATCTTCTTGGACTGCATCTATTATTATTCATAGTATGAGTAATTTGCCAAATTAAATATTTGCAATTTATTAACAGGTTTATCATAATCCTGTTACTCATAATTCTCAACATATTCTACAAATATTTGAGATACCCTTGCGGATCTATGAAATGAGAATTCCATCATTTTGAGTTTTAACATTAACATGTTTAATCCTCATTATGATTTTGCTTGTGTATTTAGAAGATCATGTATCTTGTAATTTTATCTTGTCAAGATAAAACTCCCACTTGCCTTTTGCAATTTATAGATTATCTATAAATACTTAGCCAATAGAGCAACACAAACTTGTTCTCTTTTGGGACTTTACAAATACATATTGACAGTTCATAACCTTAATTTGTTAATAACCTACTCACAATTAGTTTAACAAATTCTGAACTTCAATTTTAAGACTTAATGTGATTCATCACATTCCATAATAAATGGTGTCTTATTAATCTTCTAGGTTGGAGTCTAATTGAGTATATTCTATCCATCCTCAATTTCCTAACCTTGATATCTTTTGGAAGAATAGAAGGTATAGTTATCTCAAATCAAACAATGTATCAAGAGTTTGATTTTCCTAACTGAACATACCATAAACACTATGTATTTCATTAGGATTAATATTGTAAGTTAATCTTACAATATGTGAGATAAATATATTTCGTTTTGGCTTACCCATTTACCATCTAAGTCAATTTAATGGTACAATAGATTTTCCAAGCCAATTGCATGCTTTATAACATAAGTACTTCTGATCAAGTCACTTCATGTCTATGTCTTACCAAGAAGACATAACTGTTATAATCCCAATCTACGTTATAAGTCATTAATCAACTCAATGACTCCTTGTACATGTCTTAATTAAAAACATAACAAGTTAACGTCTTACTTTATTATAAGTCTTATAACAATAAAAGACTTCATATTTATATCTTTATACTAAAATATAAATATGCATAACTAAAGTAATCATGAACACCACAACTTGGTTTCAATATTATTTCAAGTTAATTTATTACTTCATTTATTTATGTCATTCCAAGAATACATAAACATTCAAATTTTGAAGTAGTATAAGATTACTTCATTTATTTATGTCATTGCAACAATACATAAATATTCACATTTGAAGTAGTCTTATTATCATATTGACACTTGTTCTAATAGTTATCTAATTTAGAAACTTGCAAATTTAACATAGTTTCATGAGTAAACTACACCATTCGTCCTTGTGGTATGCGTTGACCGACACATTTTGACCTTTGACCAAAAAAATTGCACCGTTCGTCCTTAATTGCGAAATGTTATGTGTCGTTCGTCCCTCACACTAACTGACATCACTAACGGGCGTTTTTTGAGGTCCAATTGAGGGTATTTTAGTCTTTTCTCACCCACACCACTTTTCCCTACCATACCACTTTTCCCCACATAAATCATAATAAATACACACTCTCTCTTTCTTTTTTCCTCTCTTTCCTTATTTTCTGCTTCTCTCTCTAATATTTTCTATTTCTCTCTCTAAACAAACATGAAGCTCAGCCTAATACACTTTCATCACCATCATCTTTTTTCATTATTTACATCTTCATATTATCAAAATATCATAACAAAATACAATTTTTTTATCCCATCTATGCAACTAAACATAAATTTTCCACAATCAATCTTTATAACAATCTTTAAATTTCTAAAAGAGTAAATTAGCCTTCACCTAACAAAAAAACATTAGCCTTCATCACGAAATGCTTGAAATGTAATCGTGACCAACATTTTCACAAAGGTCAGTACTTAAGGTTTCACTTGTAAGGGTTTGATTGACCACGGCTGACTGTGAAACTTGAGGGATATTTTCAGGCGGCTGATGTGGTGGTTGTGATGGTAGTGGTGGTGGTTTCCGGTAGAAAGAATGGCGATGAACGGCGATTAGGATTTATTCGTATATCGGATCTGACCAAAAAACCACCATAGATTTTGTGGTCCAAGGTGGTGTACTCGATGGTGGCATCTCGTTGACTCTAAAAAAAACGAAAAAGCTTTTGTTTGAACATCGAAAAAGAAAGTCAACTTATGGAAGTCAAGATATTATTTAATTGGATAAAAATCTTTATCACCACACTGCATTTCAAGCTTTGCTTCCATAAAAAGAAAGAATTTGAGCTGACCCAAAAAGTAAGTGGTGGGAGAGGTAAACAAGCGATGAAGAAAATACTGTTCAATATTGAAAATCTTGAATAAATAGAAAGTACCCACAAAAATTTAGACCATATTGATTTTGGTGTGTCATTGGGTGGTGATGATGATAGTGAAAATGAGGGTGATCAAAGGAGATGGGGTAGTCGAAAAATGCCGTGGGAGAGGGCGGAAAAAATGGTGTTTAGGAGGGAAAAGAGGGTCCCACCAGTGACTGCTTCTGATCTTAGTCTTGATGAGGCGTTGCTTGAGAGGTTGAGGAGTAAGGCTAGGAAGATGAGGAGTTGGGTTAAGGTTAAGAAAATTGATGTGAGTGAAAGCGTTGTGGAGCAGATTAGAATGATTTGGAATATTGATGAGCTTGTTATGGTTAAGTTTGATTTGCCGTTGTGTCGGAATATGGACCGGGCTCGTGAAATTGTGGAGGTTAGTGGTTATAGTTGAGATTATATGATATTGAATAATCTGAATTAGGTATTAACTAGCTGTAATGCTATGATATTAATTTAGGCGTGCTTAGGATTTGAGATGTTTATGATGAGTGCTATATTTGTTTCGTTTTTAAATATTTGTGGATGTGAGATTTTAATGGTGGCTTTTCTGTATTTTAATAGAGAGAGAAAGATGAACTGGAAAAATGGGTGACGGTGGTGTTAGTGATGATGTAGGAAGAAGATGAAGATAAAAAGAGAGGGTAAAAAGACCAAAATACCCTCACGTGGATATCACGTGTTGTCACATAACGAGAGTTAGTGTGGCCCATTAAAGTGGAGGACTAACGATACATAATGTTTCACAATTAAGGACGGACGGTGCAATTTTTTTGGTCAAAGGACGAAATGTGTCTGTCAACGCATAACACAAGGACGAATGGTGTAGTTTACTCTAGTTTCATTACATCAGCTTTGGCTGCTAGTAATGAAAGTATGTAATTTGACTTGTCATTAATATCTATTATCAAGTTTACACTGACGCTAGATATTAACTTCAAGTGTTCTATAACTAGAATATGAATAAACCACATTAGAACATTAATCTCTTACCTTACAGTCAAGAGAACCCTATAAATCATATTCCTTTATGTTGTTGCTTGCACACAATAAAGATTTCTCCCACTTTTGCATGGAACAACATCATGCATCAGATAAACAAAACGTCAATCGTTTGCTTATGTGACCAATATGATTTGTGTCATAGATATAAGTAGATATAGAAACACCTTGTCTAGTAAGGAAACGTACACGACTATCCTTAATACCACAAGTGTCTATAATTGGAAAGTAATTATCTCAAGAGATTCTAGAGATAATCCGGGTTACTACCAAGATGTCAATGCTTGTAGCTCCCACTGAATACCAGATTATTACATGAATTCAGTAATCACAACACAATGCTCCCACTGGATTTGACAACATTGTAAGTGTTGCATAACCAATAAAAGCAAATAGCGTGCTGTTTACTTTCCTACACCTTTGATGAATCCCTTATGTAACATTACTAAGGTACTCAAAGAATGTATTCTACTTTGTAAATGATGGAATATCCATCAATGCAATTAACTTGAAAAAATTGGGTATGCAATTTCTTCCTTAATTAGGTCTACCATCCCCATCATGGTATGTAGCACCTTTAAATGGTTAAAGCACAACAACTAGATCAATCATTCTAGTTTGCCTTTTACCAATTTGCGGTAATTAGTCTAGCTTCTAATTTTTAATAACTCCTACACGTGTAATTTCTTAAAAAAATACCATGAGTTATTTCTTAGAATTTAGACAATTCTAATTTTCCTATTATACCTTTCTTATTCATGAAAAGGAATAGGATTAAGTCTTACTCTTCACACGGAAAGTAGACTAGGTTTATTCTTTTAGTTAAGTTGACTCTATCCAAAGACCCCTACAGGTGCAGATCAACTTTCTACTAAAGGAATGTCTCACGTTTACGGTTTTAACGTTGCATTAAATACATTAAAAGAATTTTCAAAATTCAATTTTAGTATTTTCGATAATAATTTTTCAAGAAAATTAAACACCCACGGTAAATAACATTTAACCATTTAATTTTCACTGAAAAACTAGGATCCAAATTGACGTCGTTTCATTACATCAGCTTTGGCTGCTAGCAATGAAAGTACTCAATAAGGTACGGGTCGAACCCAATTGCCAATATCCAATTGCAATTCCTAGAATCATGGGACTTACATATTATGCCAACCTCAGTTGCAAATGTAAGCATGTTTCATCCCCAAATCTTTATGCCTTGACGCCGTTCCATTACATCAGCTTTGGCTGCTAGTAATGAAAGTGCTCAATTAAGTTAACCAACTTAAGAAACTGTAAATTGACGTCGTTTCATCACATCAGCTTTGGCTGCTAGCAATTAAAGTACTCAATTTACCCTTAGACTACCACCCTTTGAACATCACATTCAGCTTTGGCTGCTAGTAATGTAGGATGTAACCTTAGGTGTTTCCATTTTCAGTTGGATGGCATATAACTTAAATTTAAGGGTATAAATTTTTTATGTGTGTAATCAAAATATGTACAAAGATGTCATGCATTCATCTTTGTATCATATATTTCAAAACCATTTACTCATTCATTACATTTATAAGCTCAAATCATCAAAGTTTTAATTGATGGCGTTGAGAAACTTACAACATTGCCTTAAGATGCTTTGTACGTTTTCATGGTTGTACTTGGTAAGTCTAATATTGACGCACAGGCGAGCGAAGAGACAGAATGGAGTCTCTTTAAGGCCACAATTTAATGCGAAACCAGCCTTAAACCCACTTTATAGTTTGTCAATATTAGGTTCACCTTTCGACCACTTCTGTACAGTCGCATCAATCAATTAAACACTTATGATTTTCTTGCTTAAAACAATGTTACACCATTATTAAGTCAAGTTTATTTTCCTTTTGAAAATTACCCTTTTGTTTACAATTACGTCTACAACATATCTAAACAAATGCATAATTAAAAAATAAACATAAATAACTTAATAATGAACATGCTAAAATCAATTAATATGTATATATTGGTCTTAAGACTCCCATTGGTTTTGGAGCTCATTGTACCCAATGGACCACAGACGCCAATGAATTGGCCGCGTAAGTCTTATGATTAATATATACATAACACACATAATTGATTAAATACGCGATTAATATTGGGTCTTCCCAATTTTAGGTTTTCCCTAAAAGCTAATTAATTAACTTTTAGTAATTTCAATTCATCCAATTTTATTACTAAAACCCTAGTTAATTAACAATCGCATAAAATAGCACGTAGAACATGTAACATTTAGCATCAATTTTCCATGACAAAACATGCATGTTTTTGTCATGGATTCCCCATATTGCACTTATTATCATGTAGCACATATAATCAAGTCAATATAGATACGCATATTTAATTAATGACATCACCTATTACTCATTAATTAACCACATAAAATTTACATGCAATCCTAGGGTTTCTACAAGTTTTTATTAAAAACTAAAACCCTAAAAATAATTTAAAGGGTATACGACCCATAATAAAAAAAATTAGGGTTTGCAAGATCAAAAACCCTAGAACACCTATTGCATGTATCTAATCATCTAGATTCAATTTTATGTGTTTTTAGTAATTAATTACACGTATTAAAACGGGCTCTTGATGCCTTGAAAAACTATTTTTGGTATTTTCTATTTTTCTGATTTTTATGGTTTTTCTTGGTTTTATATTTTTCTATTTACATTTTGGTTTTATATTTTTCTATTTACAATTTGGTTTAAGATATGTACAAAATATATTATTCAATTTAAGAAGATGTTGACATGAATACCGAAATAAGGATATCGTTCTGTACGTTGTAGAAGTCTGTAGTCCACATCTCTTAAACTTTCACCACCAAAGCTTTCGAGGCTCCTGAATAATCGTCTGAACTTGAGCCTTCTCAATGTGAAGCTTTGATAGCTTCCCCCCAAACCGACAATCTTCTTTTTGAGCAGTTTCAAAGCTCTCTTTCAAGCTTACATAAGGTAAGTGTACAACGGAATTCGTACCAAACCACATCAAATATTGCTGCTCCTTTTAAGAATAATCATCGTGATTCTCCGTGCGGGGGATCATCAAATAGATCAGCAGTGTATCATCTCACACTTGAATAATTCTTCTCACATTTCTTCCCGCTGAAGTATGAAGTAATGCATACCAAAAGTATCCAGAGTCCACTTCCCCCAAGTAGTTGAATTGATGCAATCAGTCTCATTGTACGAAGCTCAAAAACCAGAAGTACACACTCAATCCCGTTAATGAAGTCGAAAACGTAACATCAAGATCAATTATGACCTGAAAATCCCCTTTTCTCCCTTCAGGAAATTGCAGATGAGAATTGCTACACCAAAGTCAACTAAGTCCCGAGTGTAAGCAAGTTATCCCGTATGTAGTCGAAATGATACAGACTAACTCGAGGAATCATCATACTATTGTGTACCTCTTTTATCATCAGAAACTGATTCTTACATCTCTTCCCCCACGTAGTTGGAATAATACACCAAAAGCCACGAGTTAAAACACTGATTTTCTCTGCGGTTATGACATTTGTCTTCCCGAAATAACTTCAATTAAGAAGAAGTATAAAGTTCATCACGTGTACTCGTTGTGCGTTCAGATGTATGTCTCCTTCCCCCTTGCTGGTTTTGATACCTCAGAATCAGCAACACATTTTATGCACATATACTTGACATCTTGTGAGAAGAACAAAATTGGCTCAAATGTATCAAGTGAGAATCAACAGCTACCGAAACTCTCTCTGACTATCTTTACCAACCCTTAAGTAGTCTATTTGAAGTGATAACTGATGGAGCAAACCCGATATACCAAACTTGAAACTGACGAAGAATTCCCAAAATTTGTTACTTAAGCTTGCACTATTGTTGATTGAAGAACGATGCAGAAGAAAACCCCTAAGTACCCTTATACACTCAACTAAGAGCCAAAGCAAGTACAACACCTCTTGAGACTATCCACATCTGACTCTCTGTGTGACACTGAGCACTACAATGTAACTCCTTGAAGTGATAGCTATAACCCGTGAGAACTACAATGTAACTCCTTACATCGGGTATAACTAGATAATCTAAGTCCCAATCATAAATTTTATAACTTCAAGCAAGTCATCAATCGATAGATAAAGTCTCGATGATGAAATAAGTAGAAGCCTTCGTGAAACCCACTTCAATCTCAAATAAGGGGTGCCAAATAAACTCCGTGATCATTTGACATTCCATGTCCAAACTCTTAGCCATTTTGACGTTTTAGCCGACATTTTCCTTTATGTTCTTGTGGTTGATTTACAGAGTACACATTGGAAGGAACAACAATCCATGAATAAGGTGATTCTTCAGAACCTGGTTCTGGGAAAGGAATACCAAAGAACGGATCATTATTCAAGCATGCAACTTCAATATCATGAGAGTCATTATCAACACCTTAAGGAATAAGTGGAACATTAGGTGTTGGAGGAGAGTCGTATGACCATTTCTCAAACATCAATCAGCATGTAGTTTATTCACCCTTCTCCCCCTCAAAAATTGCATATGACTGCCAACTGCCATTTTTGATTGAATGAATGAATAAGAATACCATCAACGGTAAGTGACTCCACTTGATGACTGACATGTAGTTTATTCACACTTCTCCCCCTCAAAAATTGCATTGGAGGTTGCCATTTTTGATAGAACAAGTGAATAAGAATATACTCCAATGTACGTTGATCCACTTGATGACTGAATGAGCATGGGAAGAGCATGAAGCTTGTTGATGAGAATGGTCATAAACAAGAAGATTTCTCTTCTTCCGAAGATAAAGCGCACTTAAGCGTACACTTTTCTTTTTTTTGAAGAACGGGGCCTGAAGAGTTGACAGCAGAAGCCATTATGTTGACATTGAGGCCCGAGGCTTGAACTGATGTGTTCAAACGTCATTTGTTGAAGAACGAGGTTTGAACTGATGTGTTCAAACGTCATTGTCGTTGAAGAACGAGGCTTGAACTGATGTGTTCAAACGTCATTGTCATTGAAGATCGAGGCCTGAACTGATGTGAACAGACGTCATTGTCGATGTTCATCAAGCTTGAATTGCTTGACCCCCTAATTCATGAGATATCAGTCTTTTCGGAAACCAAACCCTGAGTCTTTCCTTAATAGGAGTGAACGATGTACCTGCACTTAAGTAAAGACTAGCTGCACTGACATGAAGAGTTTGTTTGCATTTATATGGGTTAGTGATATCAGTATCTAGACCATTTGGGGTTTCACAGTCAACCTTGGTTTTGCACTCAGTGAACATCTTTCTAATAGGTATCCATCTAAGACCAGCAATCTTAAAAATTCTACCCGTCGGTATCCACCTAAGACAAGATCTAGGAGTGTTTGGTTTCTCATGCATAGTAGAAGACTTGTTGAGAGAAAACCTTTGTCCTATAGCAATCTGCCTACCAGGTTTCTAAGTATACCTTTTTGGTTCTACGGGCTTGTTGTTGTTTCTATTCTTAGAGGATTGAACCTTAGCACGAGCATTCACATCCTTCAGGAATTTTGTTATACAATCATCATGGTTTGCATTAAAAACACATTTCTGACAAGTTGAGCAAACATAGTGTTTGGATTCAGAAAAAGATCTAGAATTCTTAGAGTGATCTGCCACGGGAATCGAATTAATCGATACGCAAATACTCTTAGAAACAGGCAAATTCCTAGTCTTTTCATGTGTGTTTTTCTTAGCATCCTCTAGGTTGTGATTCTAAACACTGTTTTTATGTCTAACATGTTCCTTTGGTATCACAGATGACATACGCTTTGAACTAATCCTAGAAGAACTAGAGGCACACATATGATGAGGTTTTGCAGCAGCATGTTCCTTTTCATTAGGTCTAGACTGTGAAGTGACTGATTTTGACAAAACTTGTTTCGAATCAACTTGGGAGGCAAACCGTGGTTTTGAAGATTTTGGTCGTTCAGATCTAAACGCAGTTGGTTGTCTAACAACTGATTGGTTTCTAAGTGGTTGTAAAACCGGTTTCCCCAAGATTGATGGTTTTGCAAACTTAGTGTTCACACCATTTCCTGTCAATTTTCTTAACTCGTTTTTCAATGCTGCAATTGTAAAACCCTTTTCCTGAAGTTGAGCTTTGAATTCATCAATTTTTGCAATCAAAGAAGTTGTTTGTTCTGTAGTCTTATTTCTTGTTTCATTGATAGAATCATACAGGTCTTTGTAATGCTTTTTCAAAGCGTCATTTTCCTTAAGTAATTTAGCCACTTTAAGTTCCAATTCGATGTTTCTTGTTTCAATTGCATCAATGTCATGTTTAACCTTGGCTTCATTACTTTTCTCATGCATATTAATTCGAGTTTTCAAATTGTTGATCGTTAAGTTTTTGGCTTGTAGCTGCGCTTTCAAATCTTTTATCTCAAAAAATTCACGAAATTCAGGAAATTCCGGATTATTACATGGTTTGTTAGTTTGAAGACTTTCTTCCTTTTGTTGTATTGATATTTCAAGTGAAATACAATGTTTTTCAAGTTGTAAGAATATGTTTGAAAGTTCATTATAAACTTCTTTTTCAACCATATCATTCGTTTTGAAAAGCTCAGCCTTAATCAAATGACTTATAACTTGATCATGTTCAACATCCTGGTCAATTTCTCCCCCCTTATGACTCATATTTGTTGAATCAGGAGTGGTATTGCTATCAGCCTTTTCCAACAGATATGTGTCATAAACTGGTTCAGATTGATCAGTATGTTGTTGTTCACTAGCAAGGACATTATGTTGAACAGTTAAATGTACCTCAGCAAATGGCACTTGGTCATTTACTGGTCTGATATCAGCATCCACACCATGTGTGATATGAGTCATATAACTGCTGCTTGTATCATGCTTATCTGACTTTGTCCCACTGCATTCTGTGACAACTGAACTAGCACCCAGTGCTTTACTCGAATCAACCTTAATCACTCTTGATTGCATCCGACTTTCATTCATCTTGATGGCATCCATGAGTTTGTGTTGTGCTCTTTCCTCAATGTACTTCTTAACATTACCCACGTGTTGGAGTAATGTTTCTCTGAACTTGTTAACTTTAATTCCAGTGTAATCAGTAAAACACTTTTCTGTCATTTGACTGTCATAATCCCAAGTGTATTGTGAATTGATGAACAATTGAAGTTGTTTGTTGATCACCCGAAGAGCAGCCATGGATCCAATTTCATGAAATTCTTCTTTGTCAAGTTGTTGTTCTAGTTGATCTAAGTTCAGGAACATAGTGCCTATGAAAGTCTGAACATCTTGACCAAAGAGTGATGCAAATGCTCGTTCGAATCCTCCCATGGATCCAGGTCTTTCTGAGAGAACCTTGAGATGTAAATGAAGTAGTCGAAAGCATTCTATGCAACTTTCCTTTTGCATTATCGTGCAATTGTTGTGGTAGAAGCAACTCTCTCTCTTGCGAATTCGAGCACAAAGATTCCATATTAGCAGTATCTGACCCAAAGACATTTGTCTGTTCAAAAACGTTTGTCGATTGTACTTTGTTGGGAATCTTATGTTCATCGATCATGTCGTACAGTTTGAGCACCTCAGCAATGATTGAATCCGAAGTCTTTGACATGATATGAACGTTCACGGGATTTTACAAGTCTATGATTTAAACCGAGAAATAGAATCTTTCGCAGGATTTTACAAAATCAAGAAAAAACCATGAGACAATGATTAATTGAATGTGTTATGATACCGGTTGGATCGGTTCGATGATTAGTGATTTTGTGTTGAGGGTGATGAATGATTGTTAGACTTTGTGACCTGTTGTTTGATTTTGGTTGAAAGGGTTTAAGTGAATCCAAATAACCACCGTAGTTATATCCAATAAACCTAAAAAATTTCACGCAAAATTAAAATTTTCAATCTCGGATTCTTGAAGCTCAATCAAAGTCGTTGTCCAAAATTCAGCCCACTTAAGCGCACCCTAAGACCAATAACTAAATGATCCTAACCCTAAAATACTGATTATAAAACACCATTAACTTCCCAAATCTTTTGCAACACTAACCCTAATTATAAGAGCAGTCACCACTTTCTTCTCAACTCAGCCACAAATCGAACGCAAAAGAAGTATGAAACGCCACCACAAATCGAACACAAGGAAGTATGATTGGGTAGGATTGTTTATTGTTGTTCCCTTTTTTTGTTTTGTTTGACATCGATTGAAGAGAGAAGAGATAATAAAAAACTTGTTATTGTTTCTTTCAAGGGATAATCGGATATTAACAAAATGGAAGCTTGTCTTCAAATAAACATTAGATCGATGATGATTTTACTTTCGATTGAGATACCTTCAAGTTTCTTGATGTTTCTTTGAATATTTTCGAAAGAAAAAAAACTGAGATCTATTTGATTTTGTTGTTCTTGTTGTAACCGAATTAAAAGAAACGAGTATAACAATATTGTTATATATCTTTCTTTAATTTTTCGGATAAAACATGAAGCTATGCTTCAAAAGTGGATCGGTGATGAATTTTTCGTGATGATGGCCTTCAAGGTCTGATTTTTTCATTGAATAATCACGAAATAATCTGAGATTAATTATATTTGAGTCTTGAACGAGAGCTGAGATTTTATTTCAAGTACTGGTTACTTGTTTAGATGTGGGTGAGAGTTGGGGAGTGTTGGTGAGGATTAGATATTTTGAGTCTAGATGTAGGTTGATGTTATTGGATTTCTTCTTTTGATAGACTGATGATGATTGGAACTGAGGTCTGAGTGTTTTGTTATTATCGTTTAGTGGTCATAGTCTGCTACCTCATCTTAATCATTTTCGTTTAAGCTATAATCAGTTACACGTTTTGATCAAAACGCAACCCCACATAAAACGCAACCTGATCAAAACGCAATTGACTCAAATCACAGGTTACTTTTGAGAAAGTACAAATGTCACTTTCACCAGTTTTGTCTCTATACCCTTTTTGGTTAACAACCAAAACGCAGGGCTTAAACCAAGCAAAACGCAACAAAATTTTTCCTTTTTAAGTACAAACCGCAGCAGGAATACCACCCAAATCGCAGTCAAGAATACCACCCAAATCTAAGTCAAGAAACAAAGACACAAAAACTCTTGAATAAGCCCAAAATCTCCACTAAGCTTATGAAATAATCTGACTAGTAACCAACGTGAGCTATTACAATGATTCTAACACGAAAGTGCACGAGTTTAACAAATCAAACCACAAACAAGATCACAACTTGTGAGTATTATGGTACTTCTATTCGAACCAAAAGAAATAAGAAAGAAACAAGGAAATTATCATCACGAATTCAACCACTAATCAAACCTTGGCTCTGATACCAATTGTAAGATACTAGAAATCATAACACAAACACAAGATTAATCATAGATCGAATCTAGAGAGAGAGTGAGAGATTGGGAACCTTTTTAGTGAGAGAAAGTAGAAGAGATTAGATTAAGAGAATGAAAAGGTCCAACCCTTCCTACACTTGGGAAAGGGTATTTATACTACTAGCTAAGTTGCCCCTAGTGGGCTGTGGAGTGAGCTGACAGTGGGTAAAGACCCAACCCAACTCCACCAATACTAATATAACTAAACTAATACTATAATACTAATAATCCTATGAGCTACATAAATGCTAAAGAGATACTCGGGTTGACCGAGTCTTCATATGAATATTTATATTCCTAACATGACTAAATACCAAAAAAAACATGCAACTAAATATTACAAAAAGTCACACAAACATAAAATTCATGTGACCATTGGATGATCAATAATCACACAAAATAAAAATTTCTTTGTTGGAATATTAACATCATAACAATTATATGTAAACATAAACATCAAAGCATGCAGCAGAATATAGGATCTAATACTTGTAATTAATTAACCTAAATAAAAGAATATGCGTACCTTTGATTTCTAGCTAAACAAGAAATCGATCAACCAAGAACTAGTAAAACCCTAAATTAAGGTTTAGTGAACTCGACTAATACTTAGTCGAATGGGTAAAAGAACTCAAGCAAAAGTATGCTTGTACTTCGTTCATGTACACACGTATTACTAACGTTTCAATGAGAAAAGCTAGGTTCTTGTATCACAAAACAAACCCAACACTTGGTTTGAGCTCAAGAAAATTGACCCTATAGGAATAGGGGGTATACGATCGGCTAGAGCACAAGGGAGGAGAAGAAGAGAAGAAGTTAGGATTTGCTTAGGAACAAGATTGAATAGAATGAATACAAGGGGTTTGTATTTATACTAATCTCAACTTGTTATCCAAGCTAGGGTGGGAAACCCTCTTTTCTTGTGGGTCGGCTGAATGGTACAAGCCCAAGGGGATTCTAGATCCTTCTTGGCTAGTTTCCTTATTTCCGTCTCCCTTTAACATTTAATGACCGTTAGTCATTTCCCGTTAAGTACTAACGTCCGTTAAGTGTTTATTTGTGAAATTAATAATTAAACATAACTTATTATATTAATTATTAAAACATTGAAACTCATACGTAAAGTGTGCAATCCCGAAGTCTCGTGTTCGAATCCGGTCATACGTATATTAATTTATATCCATAAACTTAACAGCTCCCACTTGGATATGCATTAATATAGTAATGACATTGGTTAGTCTAGCATAACACCCCAATGCCCCCAGAACAACCCTGAGTATGGTTTCCTAGAAAAAACCTTTTGATGATTCATCATCATACTTATCCTTTTGTTTCTAATACCACGTTAATATGGATATGGATCTAAGTCATTCCATAATTAACTATTCTGTTTCTCATTATTTATAATTGATCAAGATTACCAAATCATCTGAACGTATTCCAGATAGACCTTGGGCATGGCCATGCAAACATCTTGTCAACCCTACGAGGGGCCCAACAGTATTATACTTCAAAACAAATTTGAAGAAACAAATTCTTTCTTGACTACAAGCATAACCCTTGAACTTTGCATCACCTCTGAAAATAGCCCTTATAACTACCAGTTACGGAAAGCGTTAGACTATCTTATAGAAAATGAGCTACATCCGCAGCTGTTATCTGGTATTTCAAGTCTGAGGATAAATATTCATGATTTACTTTAATGACAAAGATCCATAAATTACAATCATGTGGTTGGGATCTGTCCTATATTCAATTTATCCATTATTGAATATCTTGTGAATTTGGCATGTACAACGCATCAATATACTTAAGTATATTCTACCAAAACTCAGATTTGCCTTAATTCAATAATACTCCCATATTATTGATCGACAACGGACTATTTAGAATAACATAAGTTATTAATGGATTAAACATGCAAATATAGGATACAATATTATAAATAAAGATAAACATAACAAAATATTTTATTTCATTAAGATAATAATTGTTTACATTATCCTTTATCCAAATACTAACCACAGATTTACATGATACTACTAGCTAAACGAAGTCCAATGCCATTGGCATGTTGAGTAAGCTTTTCCTTAGGTAAAGCCTTTGTAAAAGGATCAGCTAGATTGTCATCTGTGTGAACTTTGAGTAAATTGATTTCACCTATTTTGACTTGTTCTCGAACATATTGATATCTTCTAGGAAAGTGTCTAGCGCCCTTCATGACTCCAGGTTCATTGGTGAATGTTATCGTGGCAGAATTGTCGCAATACACATTAATAGGTAATTCAATCGACGGCATAACTCTTAGCCCCGAAATGAATTTCCTTATCCAAACAGCTTCCATCGCAGCTTCCGATGCAGCAATATACTCAGCTTCTATAACAGACATCGCTATTGTACTCTACTTCTTGCTCTTCTAGTATACTGCTCCTCCATTAATGACAAAGACATAACCCATCTGAGACTTCGTATCATCTTTATCAGTTTAAAAGGACGCATCACAGTAACCTGTAATACCAAGTTCTGCTTCTGGATTTCCCCCATACACTAGAAAAATCTCTTTTGTATTCCTCAAATACTTAATAATGTTCTTAACAGCATGCTAGTGGAGCTCACCTGGATTCTGTTGATAACGACTGGTCATATTTTGTGCAAACGCCACATCTGGCCTTGTGCATCTTACTGCATACATGATAGATCCTACTGCTGAAGCATATGGAACTTTTCTCATGTGTGCTACCTCTTCAAGTGTTGAAGCACATAGTTTGCTACTTAAGCCATGTTCTACTTGCATTGGCAAATATCCTTTCTTGGAATTTTGCATATTGAATCTCTTCAATATTTTATCAATGTAAGCACTTTGGCTTAATCCAATTAACCACTTTGATCTATCTCTGTAGATCTTGATTCCAAGGATGTATGATGCTTCTCCTAAATCCTTCATAGAAAAACATTTACCCAGATAAGACTTAACCTCATTAAGACTTGGTATATGATTTCCCATGATCAATATGTCATCGACATATAGGATAAGAAAAGTAACATTACTCCCACTAGCTTTGTGATATACACATGGCTCATCAAAATTCTGAGTAAATCCAAACCTTTTGATTTCTTCGTCAAATTTATTATTCCATTGTCGTAATGCTTGCTTCAATCCATAAATGGATCTTTGAAGTTTGCAAACACGGTTTGGAAATTATGGATTCACAAACCCTTCCGGCATAGTATGCTGCTATAGCTATGAGAATCCTAATAGCTCTAATGTCAGCTACAGGAGAAAAGGTCTCCTCGTAGTCAACACCATATGTTTGGGTAAAGCCTTTAGCTACCAAACGAGCTTTATAGGTGTGTACATTGCCATCCATGTCAGTTTTCTTCTTGAAGAGCCACTTACTCCCAACTACCTTAGCATTGGGAGGAAGGTCTACTTCAATCCAGACTTCATTGTCTCTCATGGATTGCATTTCCCCATTCATAGCAACCTGCCATTTATCCTTTTCAGGACTATTAATGGCAGCCCTATAACTAGTAGGTTCATCAAGATCCCCTAGTATAGTTTCCTCGCACTCTACGTTAAGACATAGACGTTCAGGAGCTTTCACAGATCTTGCAGGTGGAGGACCTAGACTTTCAGGTTCCACAGGAAGTGTGCTAGTGTTTTCAGAAGGTGATGTATCTTCTTGATCATTTTCAAGATCATAAACTCTCCCATTGAATTCTTGAGATATGAGATTCTTTTCAAAGAAATCTCCATACCTAGCCACAATGACTTTATTCTCAGGTGGAAAGTAAAAATAGTAACCCCTTGTTTCCTTAGGAAATCCTACGAAGATACACTTAACAGATCTCTGTTGGAGTTTATCTGGCGAGTCATGTTTAACAAACGCCTCACAACCCCAGACCTTTAAGTAAGAAAAGTTGGGATCTTTTCCAGTCCATAATTCATATGGAGTCTGTTGATATAAATAATGCCTAAAAACATTACTAATACTTATTCATATCTCTATGTTTTGATAATCTCAAAATGTAAACTCATTAAACATAAACTTATCAAATAAACAAGTATTTAATTGTAAATATTCACTTCTACAACTTAATCACTTAAGGTATGAATAAACAAATGCTTAATGCATTATATGATCAAAGGAACTTTTTCTTAATTACTAAACTTTTTATAAAATGTCACAAACATTTTATATCTTTTAGAAAAACATTTTTGGTATTAAATAAATATGTTTAATCTATTATAAATTTATGAATTCAAATTTTCAACCAAAAATGGTAAAAATGTTCCAGAAAAACCTTCCGCACAAAAAGACAAATCTGAGCAACGTTCAGCAAGGGCGGCCCCCTTAATTATACAAGGCAGTCCCCTTAATTTTAAGGAGGTCGGCCACCTATTTAAGGGGACCGCCCCGCTCCTGTAGGTTCTCAGATTTGCCTATAAATACTGGTTCATCTCTGGACTTTTTCCTCACCTTTTGCACCCTCAAACCTTCTGTTCTAAATCTCTTCTAATCCTTTCTAAATCCTTTCAAAATCCTTTGATCATACATTCTTAAGCATTGGTTTCTAAGTGATCCAAGCTTCTACCATTCAAGTGCAAAAGAAGAATACTCCTTTAACAACTAGAGAAGAACTATTGCAACTTAGTATCATCTTGTTACCTAAGTTGTTTGTGTAATCATTCATTCATTTGTGTATAAGTTGTGTATATTTGTTAGATAGGAGTGTGAATAATTGTTTGGGATAGATTAGTGTGTAAGTAGTGAAGTTGTGAAGAAGTTAAGGTGTGTAAGTAGTGAAGGTGTGAAGAAGTAGAAGAGTACATAAGTAGAGCTAGGTTGTGAAGAAGGTGTGAAGTCTTAGTAAAGAAGTTGTGAAGAAGTCATGAAGAAGTCGTGAAGAAGAAGTTGTGAATTAGTTATGAGATTGGTTCTAGCTACGATTAGAACCCGACATCTAGCTTTGTGTCGTTAAGCCGGTGTAAGCCAAAGTTGTGTAAGGTTTTCTCCGCCATAAGGGAGCTTGTTGACATAGTGAAGAAAACTATCGAGTTAGGTGCTCGGGGAGTGGAGTAGGGCAAGGAAGGTGTCCTTGTAGCCGAACCACTATAAATCTCTTGTCTCGCGGTTCGATCTTTCCATCTCTATCTTTCATTTCATTTCATTACTTTACTTGCATCGCTTATTTATATTTATATTTGTTCATATTGTTCAAGAGTTGAGTTCACATAAATTCGAATCTAAGTTTTAAAAGTAAACGAAGTTTTCATAATAAAAATTAAAAAGACGTAAAACTATTCAACACCCCCTTCTAGTTTTCCACAATTGGTATCAAGAGCCACGTCAAACAAGATTTTTAAAATAAATTGTATTTTAAAACTTGAAACGATCTATGGAATCCGAAAAATATTTAGAAGGGCAATCTATGCAAAGACCACCACTATTTGAAAGTGATGGTTTTCTTTATTGGAAAAATAGATTCGAAACTTATGTGAAATCAAAAGATCTTGATCTTTGGCATGTTATTACCCATGGTGATTTTTCCCCTATTCAAAATAATCCTATAACTAAAAGAGATGAAATTGTACCTTTTGAAAAACAAAATGATGATTTGAAAAAGAAACTAGCAAAAAATAATGAGGCTAAAATGGTTATTTATAATGCATTACCACGTAAGGAATATGAACGAATTTTTATGTGTCAAACCGCAAAAGAAATTTGGGATTCTCTATTAATCACTCACCAAGGTAATAGTCAAGTCAAAGACAATAAAATAGATCTTCTTGTTCAACAATATGAACAATTTACAATTCCTGAAGAGGAATCTATTGATAATGCATTTGCTAAATTTAACACTATTATCACAAGTTTAAAAGCACTTGATGAGACTTTTTTTAGTAAAAATTGTGTAAGGAAATTTCTTAGGGCATTACATCCAAAATGGCGCGCGAAGGTCACGGCTATTGAAGAATCGAAGAACTTGATGACGTTATCACTTGATGAACTTATCGGCAACTTGAAAGTCCATGAAGAAATTATAAAGAGAGACTCGGAAACGGTCAAGAGCAAGAAAGATCAAATAAAATCACTTGCGCTAAAAGTCAAAAAGGAAATTAGTGATGATGACGATTCAAGTGACGATAGTGAAGACGAAGAATATGCAATGGCCGTAAGAGAGTTCAAGAAATTCTTTAAGAAACGAGGAAGATTCACAAGGCAATCACGAGATGAAAGAAGATCGCTTCAAAGAAGTAGGAATGATAACTACGGGAAAAGAAAGTGCGTTAGATGTGGAAGTCCAAACCATCTCATTGGCGAATGTCCGAAGCCACCGGGTTATGATTACCAAAGCGCATTTGTTAGTGGAGCATGGAGTGATAGCAACAAAGACGAAGCGGACAAAGCAAACGACGAAAAATGTCTTGTAGCTCAAGCTACCGATGAAATATGCCTAGGAATAAATTTGGAGCCTGACGAATGGATTAAGGATAGTGGATGCTCGAAGCACATGACGGGGAATCGCAAGCTATTCTCCTCTTACAAGCCTTACAACGGAGGTAACGTTATTTTCGGTAGTGACTTTCGTGGTAAAATCATTGGCAAAGGTACGATTTCTCAAGACTCTCTAACTATTGAAAATGTTGAGCATGTAGATAATTTAACATACAACTTGCTTAGTATAGGAAAAATATGTGATAATAAGTGTAGAGTTACCTTTACCGATAGAGATAGCGAAATAGTTAAAGACGGAAAGGTCATAGGTAGAGGAATTAGGAAAGGTGGCGTATATGTCATGAAACTAGGAAATAAACCGGAAGATAAAATATGTCTAGCAACCTTAGATGAAAACTCTACATTGTGGCATAGGAGATTAGGTCACGCTAATATGCAACAAATACAATCCCTGGCCTCTAAGGAATTAGTTAGAAATTTGCCAAACCTAAGATATGATCAACATTTTTGTGATGCCTGTAAAATAGAAAAACAAGCACATGCTAGTCATAAAGCTAAGAACATAGTCTCCACTACTAGATGCCTAGAATTATTACACATGGACCTTTTTGGTCCATCCGCTGTGCGGAGTTACGGAGGTAACCGTTATACCTTGGTAATTGTAGAAGACTATTCACGATACACGTGGACTAGATTTTTAAGTGATAAAACCGAAGCCTTTAATAAGTTTGAAATATTTAGTAAAATGATTCAAAACAAACTAGGATGTTCTATAGTATCTATTAGGACGGACCATGGTCGGGAATTTGATAATGAAGTGCAGTTCGGAAAATATTGTGATTTAAATGGAATATCTCACAATTTCTCCGCTCCTCGCACTCCACAATCAAATGGGGTAGTAGAAAGAAAGAATCTTTCCTTGCAAGAAATGAGTAGAACAATGATAAATGAACAATCTATCCCACAAAAATTTTGGTGTCACGCCGTAGATACATCAACATATATAATAAATAGAGTTTCAATTAGGCGAATATTAGGAAAAACCCCATATGAGCTATTAAGAGGTAGAAAACCTAATCTAAATTACTTTAGGGTATTCGGGAGCAAATGTTTTGTTCTCAATACAAAAGATTACCTTACTAAGTTTGACCCTAAGTCGTACGAAGGAATTTTTCTAGGATATTCACAGAATAGTAAAGCTTATATAATACTTAATAAACACACTATGAAAGTAGAAGAATCATTGAACGTAACATTTGATGAAACTCCACCACCACCTAAAACATTGCCTCTAGAAGATGATGACCTAGTTGAAGAAGAAGCTATTGAGGTTAGTAAAACTAAACCCTTAGGTGATGATGATGAAAATATAACGCTAGGAGAAAACGAAATAGTAAATATTAAGGAATCAAAATCACATCCATTAGATAATGTAATAGGAAACCTAAATCAAAGAACACTTAGATCACAAGCTCAAGATAAAAATAACTTCTTTTATTGTCATCTGTTTACAATTTAAATTTAAGTAACATGTTTTGTTTCATTATGTTTATATGTCAAAAATTTTAGCAACCTTTTATTTACATTTACAATACCCACAAGATTGATGATGATAATTACTACATCCTTTTGTTATTAGATATAGCAAGGTATCCACGCGTTACAGCTGCGAGTAGCCTGTAATTAAAGTTCAGGCACCAACAAAACAACAATGATGTCCTCATGTCCCCAAACACATTTAGGAGGTTGGTTACGCCCATGATTATCATAGAATTCCTCATAATTTGTACGGAATTTAGACTTACCACGTTCGTTACCCTCACGATTTGGATGTTTACCACCACAACCCCCGATCGCGGATCATATCGGATCTTTTCAAGCACAATGGACATACTCGCGAATTTGGATGTGAGATCATTGATCGCACGATCCATGTCTTCGGTCGACCACACCCCACTAATGGTACGGGTTTTTGGATCTTCTACATCATTCACCATCTAGAATACTAACAAGCTCTCGATGTTTAATTCACGTAGGACCTTTTATACAAATTACAACCAGGAAAAACGTGTCTCTGATGCCAACTGACGTAGAACGGAAGCGTGTAACAAACCCTAAAAAGGGTTAAAAAAATCACAAAGGATTTTAAAGACTGAAGTCATGAGTTTTATTATTTATTCAATACCAACACAATAAACCCAAGCCGTATATGTATAGAAAAGCTAAACTTGGGGAAAAAGTTAAACCAACTTATTCTAGAACAAACAAAACAATGAAGCTAAAAATAAAAGTCACGACCCAAAAAAAATACCGGTAACTTCAGTAAAAGTCAAGACCAAAAAAAGAACATTACTCATACTACCAGTAACCTCAGTTTGGAGAAAAATTCACGACCCAAAAAAGTTACTAGTAACCTCAGTTTGGTAATGTGATTCTTCCAGTAACCTCAGTTTGGTTTAGGAGTACCCTTACTCCTATTACCAGTAAGGTTATTCTTTGTTCTCCTATTGCCATGCTCTAGTTGCTCCAAATATACCTCTGCTAGCTCATTAATCATGCACTCATCACATTACCAGTCTCAACAGCTGTATTTGTGGGAAAAGTATTTTCTGTTATCTACAATGTCATGTATCCTTGGTTGAATCGTGGCTGGCTTCCTCATAAATCACAAAATCTTCTTTTCATATAGGTTCGCGTCACCCATTATTTCTGTAACACCCCCAAAATATCGCAGCGGAAGATAGTGTCACTGAGGTGTTACTTTATAGCAGACAGTACAATTTGCAGAAAACGACTCTTAATGAGACGTTTTGAAAAGTTATCATTCGATTAATATGAAACATCAGAGTTAACAAAAAGGTCCCAACAAGTTCATTTTACTATTCATGTTTCTTCAATTTAATATGTAATAAAGACTTGTGACCTTTTCTCTTTGAACAATTTTAATTGCTAGTTGATTCAATATTTAACGATCTTAAAAAGAAGAGTAAGATACATTGTTTGTCCCTGAACTTATACCCAAAACATATGCGGAGTCCTTCTCAAAATTAAATACACCCAAGGTCCTACTGTTAACTTTTTGCACTTTGACTGTAATCCATTAGTCAACATCTGTTAAGACCCCATGTGCCTTGCATATAAGGGTATTTTGGTCATTTAGTGGCTTTGTTCTAATGGATCCCTCTTCTTCTTCTTCATCTCCGGTCACCACCACCAATCATTACCACAATCCACCACCACCCACCACAATTGCAACTATCCACTACCCTTTGGTATCACTTGAATCAAGATGCATAGCTAGTTTCCCATCAAGAGTGTCACTGGGATTACTTATTTTCATGATCTCCAAACCAATCAAAAGTGCATTAGGTATATATATTTTCTTCCATTTATTTTTTATTTTTAATGCTTGTAATGTTTTTGGGCATCACGACAAGCCACGACAAGCCCGTCCCAATTTTATTGTCTCATTTTTCCATTTCGGGCGTCCCAAAATTATTGTCCCATACCAAAAATGGAAAGTGAATAGGTAGTGGAGTTTGGTAAAGTTTACTATATTACCCTTGGTTGAAATTAATATTACAAACTTTAATGAAGTATTAATTAATTGGTTAAGGGTAAACTTGTCATTTGGCAAAAAAGTAAGAGAGATAAAGTAGTGATAGTGATGTTTTTCTAAAAGAATGTGCTTTTTGTTATGGGACTATAATTTTGGGACGGAGGGAGTATAAATTTTGGTTATTAAAAAAGTTATATAAACAAACTTTTTTAAGAAAAAGAACACACCGTCAAAACTAATCTACCACTAATAATCCCTAGTTCCATCCTAAAACCCCCTCACCATAATCATCAAACCTTCCAGCCGGTTCACAGCTCAAGCTCCTTTGAACCGGTTCAAACCCAAGTGTCAACACCAGTTCAACTTCAGATTTAACCGGACACGTGACTCTTCATCTGACATGACCCGGTTCTTCATCTTCTCGTTGGACCCAGATGTTTTCTTAAAATGACACCGTGACCTGATCTTATGAAGCTCATTACTTTTGGACCCATCAGCTGGTTCATCTTTTGGACTATCGGAGATCCTTTTAGTACTGCCTCAACTCAACTGAACGGGTTCACTATCCTACCACATGCTTCGTATAAGAGTGACTAGGATTACTCTGAACCCATTGGTAAAAAAAAATCAACATAATAAACAATGGATAACCCTTTAGCCCTATGAGATATATCCTGAATAACTACCACAGATCTGAAAGGCGTTCATGTCAACTATGATTTTTTTGTGATTATTATTAATATTTTATTTTATTTTATATTTTATTTTTTTTTTCATGTTGTTGTACTTGCTTAGACTAGAGACCGAGTTTGGCAAGGTGAATGTCCAATTTACCTAGTGATCCCTTGTCCCTATACAAAAGTCACGCGCGAGTTGTTGATATCGAGAGAGACTAAGGTGAACCGGTCACCTAGTTACATGTGGTGTGATGTGGGACCTCTTGTTTTGTTTTATTGTTTTTTATTTAGTTTGTGAGTGTATGTGGGGTATTTAGTGGGGTGTATTTTTATAAAGTGGATATTTTAATGAAAGGTGAGGTTAAAGTGACCTTGTCCATAAAAAAGAGAAAGCTGAGATGACGCTGAGATGTAAGGTGAAAATTCACTCTCCTGGTTTTCTAGTTTTAGAAACTTGGTGATTAGTATTTGTAGCTTTCAAAATTTGGTCGATATACATTGGGCCATTACCGTGTGCCCTTTATACATTGGGCCCATTGATTAATTCGGGATGAGAAATTTAGTTATATACACACTAATATGATATCACATTATCACACAAGGCAAACTTTCAAGAGGTTTCATGACTTGTTTCTTTTGTAGCTTTAATTGTTGATATTTACATGATTGACCTATAAGAAATCAAAGATATGAAGAATAATGTGGTTTCTAAAACTGAAATAAATACACATGGCAAAATGAATAAAAGTGACGGAAAAGATGTTAGCGGGATATTATTTGTTAGGCCTTGTTTTAATTTCTTATAGGTCCATTGTTATGAATTAAGGATTTAAGTCGTTAAGTTTGGATCCGTATTTTTGCATGTGTTTCTTTTCGATTTAGTGCAAGTAAGTATTTTTGATATTTCATTTGAAAATGACGGTGGTGGTGGATGGTTGTAATAATTGGTGGTGGTGAGTGGAAATGAAGAAGAAAGAGGGTAGATGAGGTGATGGTGTTAATTTTATGAGTAAATTACATTGTTGTCCTTAAGGTAGGACCAAAATAATTAAATAAAAACATAATTTGGTGAAATGACCAAAATACTCTCATGTGCAAGGCACGTGAGGGCCTTAACGAATGTTGACTGACTGATTACAGTCAAAGAGACTTTTGGGTGATGCAAAAAGTGAACAGTAAGGACCTTGGTTGTATTTATTTATTTTGAAAAGGACTTCACGTGTGTTTTGGGTACAAGTTCAGGGACGAACGGTTTATTTTACTCTAAAAAGAATTTCAGTCTTTGTTGAGTTTTTGTTTGAAAATTTTAATATTTATAAGTTATGACTTTCAAAATAAGAGTTATTTTTTGTCTCTTTATGTATTGTGAAGATTTGCCAACTAAAAGTAGATTAAAACGATGGAGAAAGCATAGATTTGAAAATGGGTGCATAGGATGGCAGAAGCGTTGAAGAAAGTCATTCTTGTCATTTATAAAAAGATCTCATATTTAAGAATATGGCACAAGTTGAGTATATATATATATATATATATATATATATAATATATATATATATTATATATATATATATATATATATATATATATATATATATATATTAGGAAAAGCATGGCACAAGTTTAGTTACTTTGAAAATAAGTGTCATCTTGGGTCAAATTGATGCAATTTTTTTTTTTTTTTGAATGGCATATTTCATTAAACAAACAGCCCAACCCGAAGACCGGGGGGCAACAACAACAGCCAACTAAACTATATCATATTTACACCAATTGGCCCACGACAAATTTGTCAACTTTGCTCTAGTTCTAACCCAAAGGAAGCCTAGGGACTTAATTTCACTAATAATCTCTTCAATCTTCGCCGTTTTACCTTCAAACTTCAACTTGTTCCTCGCTCTCCAAATCGCCCAACAACTAAGAATGATAATACCTTGGAAAACCTCTTTCGCACCCAGCAGGAAGTGAACAAATGCTCAACTGATTCGTTGTCGTCACCACAAATAGAGCATGCTGCATCAACTCCCAACATATTCCTTCTTCTAAGAGCATCGGCGGTAGGGATCTTCGACATCTCCGCGCGCCAAGCAAAAACATTACACTTAGCCGGAAGCCATTTACACCACTTAAGAACGTAGTTATTGCTGAAATCGGACTCGCTGTAGATCAAGCGCCTAACCGAGCTCACACTGAAGGCCCCCGACTTGTCACCGAGCCAGAACCAATCGTCCCTCCTACCTGTCAGCGCCACTGAACCCAGCACACTAACCAAAAAATCCAACTCAGCCAATTCCTGATCAGACGCAATCGGTCTGGTCCAACTCCACTGCTCACCCAGCCCCAATCCCAACCCAGCAGCAACCGTACGACACTTCACCCTGCATCTCTTGTCCTTCTCAAGCCGGAACAGATTCGGACACAAATCTTTCAATGGCGTATTACTCACCCAAGGGTCCAACAAAAATGCGATGGTCTCCCCATCCCCAACCGTACCTTTAAAGAACCTCCTCAAAGGAATGTTAGAGATAACAGTCCTTGACAGCACCTTCACTATATTATTCCAAACACCGCCCAAAACCCGATTAGCAGGAATAAAGTCCCAACACCTACCGGTATTATGCAGCGCATCAACCACTTTGGTCCACAAACAACTCTTCTCCGCTTTGAACCTCCAACCCCATTTGGAAAGAAGAGCGACATTACTAATATTAAGTTTACAAATACCGAGACCCCCCACCTTCTTTGGAATAGCGACCCGTTCCCATGAAACCCAATGCATCTTAAACACTTCACTTGAGCCCCCCCACCCCCCCCCCACAGAAATCTTCTAATCAGACCCTCGAGGTCTTTAATAACCTTACACGGGGCACGATATAGGGAAAAATAGTAACAAGGAAGGCTTTCAAGCACCGATTTTATAAGTGTAATTCTTCCTCCAATTGAAAGGCATGACGCCTTCCACTTGGACAAACGAGCTTCAAAAACGTCATACACTGGTTTCCAATTGCAAATTCTGTTCATGTTCGCCCCCACCACCAATCCCAAATACTTGAACGGGACCACACTCGATGACATCCCAAAATCAAAGCTTTCTCCTCCACCTCCGCCAAATTCACCCCAATCCCGAAAATATTCGACTTAGAAAGATTGATCTTGAGACCTGAACAAACATGAAAACATCTGAGCACTTTAACCACATTATTAATCCCGTCTTGAGACCACTCCCCGAGAATAATCGCATTGTCCGCATAAAACATATGAGAGATAGAGGGGCCTCCACGCGGAAGAGAGATCCCTTTAAATAACCCGACTTCACTTGCCTTAGAGAGCATACAAGACAAGGCCTCAATCACGATAATAAATAAAAACGGGGATAGCGGGTCCCCTTGCCTCATCCCTTTCCTGCATTGGAACTCAAACGTGGGTGCTCCATTCACTAAAATAGAAGACCGGGCGGATTCGAGAACACCATACACCCACTCACACCATCTAGATGGAAAACCCATTTGATTCATAATGTCAATCACAAATCCCCAATTCACATTGTCGTAAGCTTTCTCGAAATCAAGCTTAAGCATAAACGCTCTAACATTCAAATTTTTGCACCAAGAGGGAACCTCGTTCACGATTAACGGACCATCGAGAATGAGTTTGCCTCCCAAAAAACTGGACTGCGAATCAGATACAATGGACCCCAGCACCTTCTTTAACCTGTTAGCCAGCACGTTGGAAATGATCTTACTAATAACCCCCACCAGATTTATCGGCCTGTAATGATTGAGGTCCACCGGATCCTTCACCTTCGGGATAAGAGTAATAAACGATGACCCGCTTCCCCACATTGATCCTATTAGCATCGAAAAAATAGTCCAATATATCCTTGAAATCTTGTTCGAAAAGTCTCCAGAAATGCTTAATAAATCTCATGTTAAAACCGTCAGGACCGGGAGCCCGGTCATCACCGCAACTGAATACCGCCTCCTTAATTTCAGAACTTGAGAACGGTTCTGTCAACAGGTTAGCGTCCCCTTCAGAAAGCCGCTTCAGACCCTGACACCTCACAGCGGGTCTATTTGGCAACTCCACCTGAAACCTGCATTTGAAGAAGTTGTAAATCTCTTTCTTGACAGTCGAGGGCTTAGTGCACCAACCACCATTAATCGAAAGGCCCGGAATGTTGTTATAAGCTTTCCTGCCGTTGACAATCCCCTGAAAGAATGATGAGTTTTCATCACCGTCAATAGCCCACCTAATTCTCGATCTTTGTTTCAAATCCGTCGCCTTTCTCACACCCGCTTCTTTCAAAACCTTCTTGCTCTCCACATAAATCCATTCTTCTTCCTCATTCAAATCTCTATCACCCATAACCTCTTCAAGCTTGCCAATGTCGGATGACGCAGAATTTTCAGCCAACAATAATTTAGCGTCCATCTCCTCCTTCCAAGATTTAATTCGACATCTTAAATGAGCGAACTTTTTAGTCAACTTAGTATCCGGAGGGCCATCGAATTCAAAAGACAAGAGCGCCTCTTTGACCACGTCCTCGTACCCATCCAAACTCGACCACGAATTAAAAACCCGAAACGGCCGAGCCCCAAAACCGCTAGACTTGGATGAGAATAACAACGGGCAGTGGTCGGAGAAACGGGAAGGTAAAACCCTGAGACACGCCTCTGGCCATTTATTGAAGAACCCAGAACACACCAGCAATCTGTCAATTTTGCTCAACTTTCGACCATTATCATGGATACATGTAAACTGGCTGCCTTTCAATCCATACTCCATAAGCCCGGTTCTATGAATAAACCCATTAAAGTTACTAGCACAAGTATGTTTAAAAACCGAACCCTTGCGTTCTTCAGCAAACCGAACAGCGTTAAAATCACCAAGGATAACCCAATACCCGGAAGCAGACCCGATTTCCCCTTCAATCAAACCCCATAGCTCGTTTTTAGCAGCAACCCCCTGCGGCGCATAAACGTTGATGAAATTAATAAGATCCCCACTGCCTTTAATCACACCGGACACTCTTAAGAAAAATATGTTCTTCACCGACTGATTAATCTCAAAAACGCTGGAATCCCACAAACAGATCAAACCCCCAGACTGGCCCAAGGACTCAACATACTACACACCAAAAGATACCAAAGGTAAATTATAATGACCATCATGTAGACTAAATTTATTGGCTGCATATTCAAACTTGTGCATAGTTGCTATCTACAACGACTTGCAACAAATATTGCGGTCTGTTGACCAAGCTCACAAAAAAAAAAATGCACATACAAATAGTATTAATATAGTTTTGGTCTTAAATTTCAACAAAATCACACTAAGACTGAATCCTCTGATCAACGGACTGTTGCTATTTACCTCACGAAAAATAGGAAACCATACGTGACTGCATTTTTTCCTATGTATTTGTCCGATCTTGACCTGTATTCATTAAAAGCAAAGATTAGTGATCTCTTTAGTTGTGTCGAGTTTCTGTCTCAAGTAAAGAAAACTTTATGAGCCTTTTTAATTGATAACTGTGACATATCTTAGGTGTATTTATAGGTTATATACCAAGAGGATTTAAAACTTCAGTTTTGAAATGAAAGGTGCTTGCTTATTTAGTAGCATGTTCGGGTAAGCACTACCATAGCAAAGTTCTAATTTTCATTCCTTTTTTACTATGCACTAAAATGAGATTCAAGTTAGTCTACCTGGGAGATATTGATGTACAGAATATAACTATGGAGCTGGAGTGGCAGGTGGCGAAGGGTTCAGCTTTTCCTTCAGCATGTGGTGGAGTAGCATCGCAACCCTCTGACTACGGGTCTTTGTGCTGACAAAGATATCAGGAAAAAGGTAAGAAAATGTGAATAACTAGATTTGTAATGTGGTTTGTGATACTTACCCCACGTTACGGCGTCCTCCCCTTGTTCTCGTTGCCTGTATATCCATGCAAAAATGAAGACATTAGATCACACACACACATATAAACTGATGCCAATTAATTGATACAAAAATCTCAACCCAACACTAACAAATGTTAACTTTCGTTGGTTACCTACACCTTTAAGTGCTTGATGGTTCAAAATTAATTATTAGTCCTCTCCATCCAAAATTTATTGTACGCAATACTATATTGGGTTGTCCCAAAATTACTATCGACTTTCCAGATATCCCCCAAGTAAAAAATATTATTACAAAACTTAAGCAAAAGAGTAGTTATTGATAAATGGGTAAATTGTGACAAATAAATTTTTTTATAATTGCAATTTTCTTAAACCCCGCGTATTTGTCTAGTGGACAACTATTTTGGGAAAGATGGAGTATAACAGAGGCCGGCTTTTATAGAACTAATGTAGTTGTGATAATCTCTGAATTATGGTAGCATTTTGTGATATTTCTTTACAGCATAAAAATACATATAATAGATAACCTTAGACTCACTCAAGTCAAAACACATGTAAATAGATGAATAAACATGATATGATCTAATTTATAATTCAAGGAAAAACGAATTCTAGAAGATACATACTTTATTACTAGTTAGATCCAATAATTCTTTTGTGGAGTTCAATTCCAAGATCAATAAATTATGGTTTTCCTTGTTAAGCGATCCTAAAGTGCTCAAATCCTCTTTATTGAATGAAACTAGCTAGCTGTCTTTGAAGTCAATTCATTCGGCTCGTGTGAAATAGTGAAAGTACTTATGGCCCGTTTGTTATGCGGTTTTTGCTCTATTGGAATGAAGCCAATGTAGTTTAATTTGTTTGATATATGTGGATGAGTTCTAAGGTAGCCAGAATAGCCCTCTAAGAGTTTGATACTAGAGTTTCTTTGTTAATGTTCCCCTACTTAACTGAATTGCGAGCTCCAAGAATGAAGCTCAACTGAAACTGAAGCACTCGACATAGCAATTTATTCGTTTTTATTCTTTCACATGAGTCTCAATTGTACAATTAAAAGTGACGTGAACCCATTGGAAGCTTTCATGAGAGTGAAACAAGAAATAAACACTCGTGAGGTAACATATGATCTTGACTGAAGTTGACTTACCTTATTCTCTTCTTCACCCTCAGGACACTCAAGTTCTAACTCAGCGAAGAATGCCTCCAGCACAAATGAGACGATCTGCAAATATTTAAGATATTTACATTACATGTAATCGAAACATATAACTTGAGATTAACACAAAATTTTACAAAATGTGAAATTTGTGGATGAACTTAAAATACAGTCTTGACCAACAAAAAATTTGTTATATCGAATTCTTATAAATGTGAGGAATTTAAAAACCAATCACAAGGACATACCAAGTTGAGGAGGAGCAACACTGTTATTAAATAGAAGCTGACGAAATATGCGTAGGTCCAAACAGTTCCTGTCAACTTTGCATAATCCTGAAAGAGTTGACCAAAAACTTAAGTGATGAACCAATCGCAGCCATCCCAAGCTATTTTAAAATTGAAATTTATTCAGTATTGTTTTGGTTAGCATAGCTCTAGGTATGAAGTTTGCTATCCATCTTTTAGAAGCAGGACTTTTGTATCATATATTATAATTATAATGTCCTCTAATTTTCCAAAATAACATCGAACAATGAATTCACGTCATATATTCAGCATTAATTAACTATGAGATAACATAGCTAGGTGGAAATAACGAGTAAATGAATGAGGAAGATGAGGGAAAAAAAATATTGCAATGAATGTGTAAAATACCTGCGGCCAGACTTGCCAGTTTCCCAATACAATCAGATTGAATAGTGTCACCATCCCATTGGGGTAGTCATTAAAATTAAATAACAAGTAACTAACTAGGTCAAGGAAATTTTACTGACAAACTGATGCATATATATGTGAGAAATATCTCACATGATCGAGCAGCTAACAACGTATAGTTGTTTGTCATGGAGAGCCAATAAAAAAGCATGCCATACGAGGAACCAAATAAGACATAAAGCATTGTAGCAAATACTAAAGGATACTCGTTATCAGCCATTTCTGTACTTGGTAAATCTGAATTCCCAGCATTTACTATCCCGCCAAATACCTAACACCAGAAGAAGAAAAAGGTAAGTTGGAGATATAAAGAGATATAAGAATACAAAAAGGCAAATGAAAAACAAAGTACCTGTATACCCAGTGTACAGTAAATGCACATGACACAAAAGACGGTGCCCAAGTATGGCATCAAACTTGGTATCAGGGTTAAAAATGTAGCAACAAAGGCTCGGTACCTTTTAACATGCATCAACAGCCTAATCAATCTTTTCATCCTTGCAATAAGAAGATAACGAATCCTGAAAACAACATTGACGAAACCTATCAGCTTTTAGATATATCATGCCCCCTATAAAAATTTGCACTTCAACGCCAGTTTGTTAGCTCCATCGGAAAGGCTGTTAGAGCCTTACCACTCTCCATTTGATATAAACGTTAGCTCCGTTGGAGATACAAATGTGGCTGTTTCTCCAATAACTGCAAACATCCATGAAGATGAATATAATATAATTAAGGGATAATTAGTACAATGCCCCAGTTGCCCAATGCGTTTGCTTATCCGCCCCGATCTCACAAAATTATGATATTAGACCAGGCAACTGGGCATCTCGACCCATACGATGACAAGTGTCCTCCAGTTGCCCAAAAAATACACAAGTTGCCCAAAAAATAGTCAGAAAGTGACACTTGTCACTTGCAGAAAAGTGACGCTTAGCAGTTGCCCAAAACCCTGGTCTAATATCAGAATTTTGTGCGATCGGGTTGGATAAGCAAACACATTGGGCAACTGGGGCATATTAGTAATTATCCCTATAATTAACGGCTACTCTGATAAAAATAATATTTCCGAAACACATCATATCCAACAGAACGTAGATAGACACTCAAATGACTGCATTCAAGGGGGATAGAGAAAGTGGGAAACAAATAATTGGAATCAAATCTTTGAGCTAGAGATCCAAGTATATCTATGACGCTCATTAAAATCAACATAATACAATTAAGTTATTAATATATACAGATCTTTCAGCTAGAAATCACAGTATCTAACATTTACGCACACGCTATAAGTGTGTATTGCTGTCTATAGAACCAATCTTAGTAAAAACATTTACAATTTAGTTAATTTTCAAATCATAATATTCGTATTGTATCACTTACCTATGACCCATGTGACAATGAAGTCAAATAGATTTTGGCTATCCTTCCAGTAATTTTCAAATCCATATGTGTAAACTTTCAAAGCCATTTCCAGTACATATATCCACCCTGCATGCATAAGAAGTAATCAGCAATATGCTATCGATCATATGAACTTGTACTTTACTTCAAGGAAAAGAAATGATCATTTTTGGAGTCCATACATACTAAAATATTACTGTATAGAACAATTCATATCATCTTGACTAGAAAGGAAGAACAAAGGATTCCGTACCAAAGACAAACTCCACCTTCTGCCAGAACTTCTGACCAGAGTTGTTTTGTATATCAAGCTGTCAAAGATAGAGTTTGCATTCAAGACCTATGTTAAGTAATTAATCCAAAAACTGTTTTAAGGAATACATATTAGCTATGGATGTATGGACGTATGTTGATCAAAGTATCTGTTTGTCAAGGATTTAGGCCATACCGTTGTTTCAGTAATAACAGCAACCAGATTCAAGATGAGAACAAAAGCAACTACATATCCAAAGGTTGTGCTTTTTACAAAGGTTTTCAGATTTTCAGATAAGGAAGAATTGTAGAACTGGAACTTTTTTAGCCAAGGTTCCTGTATATAACCGAAAAGAAAGCTGACTTAGTTATAAATCTTTTTGTTATTCATGTGTGAAACTGAAAAGACATGAATACCAACTTACTGTATCCTCTTGTTGAAACTTTAAAGCAATTGCATTGCAAAGATCATTGAATTCTTCTGCATTAATCTACATGTAAAACAATTAGAATAAAATGAGACAAACTAAACATCTATAACCAGTTGAGGAATCAATAAAAAAAAATGTGCAAGCCCTAGTAAAGCTTTTTATGTCAATATTCAATAATATACCATATTTTTTCATTCAAATGGTAAAAATAAACCAAGCTTTGTGCTGAGATTTTTAAAAAAGGACAACTATAGTGTCATGAAGGCATAAAGCTTATGTCAATATGTACTAATCTACCATAATTTTTCTATTCATATGGTCCCATAATTTTAAAAAAAACAAGCTTTGTATCTCGCTGAGATTTTTATTAAAACATTTGATTTATAGGTCAAAGAAAACAAAGGATAGGAAGTCAATACAAGACAGGTCACATGATTTTGGGTACTAGAAATAATGATGGGAAAAAAAATGTACAATAGTAGTGAGGGATCATGTCAGTAACTCTCTATGCGAAGAGGATACGATATAGACCAAATAATACCTTAAAATCATGACTTTCGTCCAATTCATCAGATATCGCCCGAAAATCATCTTCTGATATTTTTGGCAGAGTCCTGAATGAAAGTTACTTTTTAGTGCCCAGAATAGGAAAGCTACAAAATAGGTGGCACAACTCCAACATATGTATTTGTTTAAAAGAGAATTCTATTAATGAATGCCACTGAAAAATAAGGGATGCGTATATAAACCCCTCTACTCATCAACATAACATAAATATAAAACAGTGTGTAGATATCCACATATAATGAACATTAGCAGAGTATAAAACACAGAAAAATGCAGACTAAAAAATAGTGGTCTAATTTGTGACATTATTTCTATTGCTTTTTGTTAACATACTACATTATAATTGAAAAAGCATGAAAAATATGTTTGTTAAGGGACTTGATTCAAGAATCTGAGATTGAGTTAGATACCTGTAAGCGTTAAGTTCTATAAATAACTTAATACATTGTTCCTTATCAAGATAGTCATCATGCTGTTGATTTGGAAAAAATGAAATCCATGAGTGAGGATAAGATTATATAGGAGGAAATGTCACATCATTCATAACTCGTACTCACATCTTCTTTAATAAGATCAAAGGCTCTCTTCAATATTCTTTTCCTCATTTCGTCCTTCGCACAAACTTTTTTAACAAGCTGCAGTTAAGAGGGTTGTAGTTATTTTTTCATCCAAATTGAGTTATATAATCAGAGAATATCAGAACATTAACATTACTAAGATGCGATTTTAGTATAAGCATTAAAGGGTTCAAGAAATATGTACCTCTTCTTTGAAGCTATCATACACGACAGCAAGAACCAGGTTTTTGACAAAGTAAACACCCAGAAGCACATATAGAACGAAAAAAACGGAGGACCATCTTGATGATCTGGAAATAACAAGGAAACACATTACTGAAACACCATAAACAATTAGTACAATTTGTTATTCTTTTCAGGCGAAAATGACTGTTACATAAGTATTTCCTGAAAAGAATGGATAAAAACTAGTGTATTTGCAGGGACATTTGACAATAGTTCCCGAAAAGAATGAACACAAAGCCACTCACTTATACGCAGGAATCCAAATGTCTGGATTGTTGGATGTGGTAAATAGAACAAACATTTGATACAATGTAGCAGGGTAAGAAAAAAATAGTGTAGTTCCCTGTATGGTGTCTTCAAAGATAACATAAGCTAACCAACTCGAGAACAAAAGAAACAGAAGCCACAAAGCCTGCATTCAAGAATTATTTTATCAGCAAACGACCCGATCTATGTAAATGGTCAGCATTAAGGCAAGTAGAGTAGCAGAACATAATTCCAGGAAAAGATAATGGAATACAAACCAAGACATTCAGATATGTGTCAAGCATTCCACCTATGACCACGAGGCTGTCTCGTAAGTCCCTAAGTCAGGATAACAAAAGATAAAGTCAATGCATCACCATTTTATCATACTGGAAAGTTAAACAGAAACAAACTACATCATATTGGAAAGTATTATAGGTGCTATACCTGATATTCAAAATAAAGAAAACCACCCTAATATAAGGTGCAATCCTCAATGGAAGAGAATAGATGGCCACCGGAGAGAGATATAAAATATCAACTACTAAATCAGCAGCCAGAATTAGAAGTGATATGACCTGAAAAAAAAAACAGTAAGACATAGTGTTCGGTTGATTTATAGCATAGAAAGAATAACATACTTTATATAATAATTTCATAAAAGATTCTACAATCGTGTACCTTGACCTTATTAACATGGTCTTTCCAGAAGAGATTGGTCCCTTCATATAAAAGAGGAAATAGAGTATGCACCACAAGAATGATAAGTGTTACACTCTGCGTGAGAAAATATGACAATAATCAGATTACAGATATATATAAATTTTAAATGGGATTTTCTCTGTACCAGTGCTCCTAATTTTGTTGAATATCAAGTGTTTTCCCCATCAGGCTAGGCTATATTCAAATTACCTCCTATCCTTTGAATCCTATGTTACCACTCATCGAACATCAGGTTGAATAATTTTAGATGCTGTTGGTGTATTTGGTACAAATCAGGGAACTTCCGTTGTGGACCTTTGGTCGTGGGATAAGTTTAAACAATGCATAGAGGTATTTCTCAGCTCTTTCGTTAGTCACAGTTATATGTTTTATGTGCTTAGTGTTTTATTTCCCTGCAGCATATGCTATGTATAAAATTACTGTTCGCGGAATGAAATAAGAGCAAAGCTTAAAGATGTTTATTGATTATGAAGAAAAGTAAGTACAAATGATGAAGGATACAGATACCTATAGGCTGAAATAATGATTCTTAACCGCCTAAGTATTACAAATAAGATACTAAATATTACAAATGTTACATTGTGCACCCTTGTAGTTTGTGCATAATGATATATTCTTCATCCTCCCCTCAAGTTGGATGATCTGTGATGCCCAACTTGCCAAGCAAAATTGAATGCTGCACATGATTCAAAGCCTTAGTCATTACATCAGCAAGTTGTTGGGTTGTAGGGATAAAAGCAGTCTGCAAGAAACCTTCCTGAATTTTTTCTCTTGTAAAGTGACAATCCATGTCCAAGTGTTTAGATCTGTCATGAAAACAGGGATTGGCAGCTAGTTGTTGGGCAGATTTATTATCACAAAAGAGGGTGATTGGTAGCTTGACTGGAATATGTAGATCTTTAAGAAGGAAACTCAACCACATTATCTCACAAGTAGTGACTGCCATAGCTCTATATTCAGCCTCTGTGGAGGACCTAGAAACTGTTGGTTGCTTCTTTGTCTTCCATGAAACGAGTGAATGACCAAGAAAGATGCAATATCCAGTGAGAGATCTTCTAGTCATCAAACAGGCTGCCCAATCAGCATCTGAGAATCCAGTGATGTGCAAATGAGGTTGCACTGGGTAGAAAAGACCTTTACTAACACTCCCTTTAAGGTATCTTAATAAATGCAGACCTGCTTGCATATGTAAATCAGTAGGAGCAGACACAAATTGACTAAGATGTTGGACAACATAAGAAATGTCAGGTCTAGTCATTGTGAGATAAAGAAGTCTGCCCACTAATCTCCTATAAGCTTCAGGAGATTTCAAAGGATTTCCCTTAGCCAAAGAAAGCTTCAAATTAGTTGGCATTGGTGAAGCAACTGGTTTTGCACCAGTAAGACCAGCATCATTAAGAAGATCAAGGATGTATTTCCTTTGATTAAGATGTGTGCCTTGTGGAGTTCTGCATATCTCTATCCCCAAGAAATATTGAGCCAAACCCAAATCTTTGATTGTGAATTTGTGATCCAAGGCAAGTTTAGTAGCTGAAATTTCAGATTCACAATTCCCAGTGATAAGCATGTCATCTACATATACTAGGACAGCAGTGAACTCCTCTTGATTCTTTTTTACAAACAATGAGTAATCATTTTTGGATTGAACAAACCCCAAAGACTGCAAAAACTTGGACAGTTCATGATTCCATTGTCTAGATGCTTGTTTAAGGCCATACAAGGACCTTTTTAATTTGCAAACTTGCCCTGCATATGCTCCTTTATAACCAGCAGGAGGTTGCATATATATTTCTTCATCAATGAAACCATGCAGAAATGCATTATTGATGTCTAGTTGATGAAGTGGCCACCCTTTTGCAGTGGCCAAGGCAATCAAAACCCTCACAGTGGCTAGTTTTGCAACAGGAGAAAAAGTGTGTTTATAATCCCTACCTTCTTGTTGATCAAAACCTCTAATTACCAAACGAGCCTTATACTTATCAATTGTTCCATCTGCTTTGTATTTAATCTTGAATACCCACTTAGAAGAAATTGCCCTATGTCCAGCTGGTAGATAAGTGACCTCCCATGTGTTATTTTTGTCTAAAGCATTGAGTTCAGTATCCATTGCTTGAACCCACTTTGGATCTTGACTAGCTTGGCTATAAGAAGAAGGTTCAGTAGTTGCAAAGACATTTGAAAGGAAGGCTACATGTTGATTAGGGATGTCAACAAAGTCTGCTTGAGAGAACAAAGGATACTTAGGAGGTTTGGATTGAGTAACAGCAGCATTTGCAGATGAAGCATTTGTTTTTGGAATAACAAAGTCCTTCAACCAAGCTGGTTTGGTTGAATTTCTTGCAGATCTTCTTGTGGGAGCAAGTTCAGAAGGAGTTGTTGCAGACCTTCTTGTAGAAGCGTCAACAGGCTCAGTAATCACACTTTCTTGTGGAATTGGATCTTCAGCACCTTGAGGCTCATTAATTGGTTCAGTGGAAGGTGTTTCAACCACTTCATCAGTAGTAGCAAATGAGGGAAAATCCTTAGCAAGGTAAGGGTTTGGTTGAAATTGTGCCTTAAATGGGAAAACCTTTTCCTCAAAAGTAACATCTCTGCTATGGAAGACTTGTTTTGTGCTCAAATCATACAGAGTATAACCTTTTGAATTAGGAGGATATCCTAAGAGAACACACTTTAGACCTCTTGGTTCAAGTTTATCCCTGTGTGGTAATGTAACAGTGGCATAACATAAACAACCAATAACTCTTAAATGGCTGTAAGAAGGTGGACTTCCATGTAACTTTTCATATGGAGTCTTCCAAGCCAGCACTTTCATAGGCATTCTATTGATGAGATAGGTGGCTGCTAACACACAGTGTCCCCAAAACTTAATAGGAAAATTGGCTTGAATTCTTATAGCTCTAGCAGTCTCTAAGAGATGCCTATGTTTTCTCTCTACCACTCCATTCTGTTGAGGAGTGTAAGGCATAGACTTTTGGTGAACTATTCCCTTAGAGTTTAGAAAAGCCAAACAACTCTTATTCACAATCTCAGTTCCATTATCTGTTCTGATTGTCTTAATAACAGCTGAATATTGTGTTTGAACATATGCCACAAACTGAGACAGAACATTCAATATTTGATCCTTGGTATGAATCAAATAAGTCCATGTAGCTCTTGTAAAATCATCTACTATAGTGAAAAAGTACTGAGCTCCATTCAAAGCAGGTTTCTTGTAGGGACCCCAAAGATCCATATGTACTAATTCAAAAGCATTAAAAGTAGAAGTAATGCTTTTAGGAAACGACAATTTATGATGCTTGGCTAATGAACAACTTTCACAAGAAAAATCACTAGCATTCAAATGTTTACAATCATGAATATGCACAAGTTTTGAAACAGATGTATGACCAAGCCTAGAGTGGAAAATATGAACATCTATATTCGGCTTAGGGTAAACAAAGTTACAAGCAGACTTATTCAAAGACACAGGAAATGTAGATTTTGTATGAGATTGACAAAAAATAGAAACATTACGAAAGAAGGTTGCAGAATCAAGCATTGGCTTGCAGATGTAGAGACATTTGGACCCTTTTCCCACAGCAACAATCTGATTAGTTGAAGGGTCCTGAAATGCAAAGTCATTGAGGTAAAAATGAGCATCTAATCCTTGATCTTTGATCAACCTACCCACAGATAGTAGATTAAGTTGAAAATCAGGCACATAGAAGACATTATTGAGTGTTAGAAAGGGTGTGATTTTGACTTGACCAACAAGAGTGACTGTTTTTGTTCTACCATCAGGTAAATGAACAATGATTGGGTGTTTTAAAGTTTTGATGGAAATAAACATGTTCAAATGTGGTGACATATGATCTGAGGCCCCTGTATCACTTACCCAATCTACTGCTATGTTCATATCGGGATGGCAAAAGAGAGCAAAAGCTGATGTAAAGCATGAAATGATACCTGCATAATGCATTGAAGAACTTGCTTGATTAGCATTTGCAGTACCATTATCAGCTATCCCCTTTCCCTTGAACATTTTCATTACTTCTGAGCACACAGCAGCCACCAATTTTTGATCAAACACACCATTTTGCCCCATTCCAACACCATTCTCATACCCTAAATCAAAAGGAGTATCCCCAACCATGTGATCCTGTAAACTTGTATTCACTTGAGCAGCCATTCTTGTGTTTTTCTTGCCTTTCTTACCTTTATACCAGTCTGGATAACCAATTCTCTCAAAACATTGTTCAACCAGATGACCTTCTTGATTACATCCTGTGCATATCTTCTTAAACTCATTCCTGTTAGAACCACTCTTATTGTCTTTCTTACCCTGATAACCAGTCCTATTGCCATTCAAATTAGCAAAGAAAGCAGTTGGTTCAAAAGAGGGATGAGTTACTTGTTTTTGTTTTTCAATCTGTTGCACAATATAGTATGCCTTATTGACATTAGGCAATGGATCCATTCCTAAGATTTGACTCCTAACTGCCTCATATTCATCACTTAATTTCATCAAGAACTGCATTAATTTGGACCTACTATCCATCTCAACAAACTTATCAACTATACCACAGGTACACTCTCTCATCTTGCCACAAGAACAAGTAGGTAAACCATTAAGATTCTGCAACTCATCCCAACACCTTTTCAACTTATTGAAATAAGAAGCAATACTGAGATTACCTTGAGAGATGTGGCTTAATTCCCTTTCTAGTTGATAGATGAGTGGTCCATTGCTTTGACCATATCTCTCTGTGATCTCCTTCCACAACTCTTGTGCAGACTGTGTGTAAAGAAACGCATCAGATAACTCAGTGACCATTGAGTTCAGTATCCAGCAGGTCACCATGTAATCACACCTGATCCACCTTTGGTAATTCACATCAGTCAAAGCAGGCTTTACACACGTCCCATCAATAAACCCCAATTTCAACTTAGCCCCCAAAGCCATCCTTATGTTTCTGCTCCACCCAAGGAAGTTACCACCATTGAAAGGTGTAGTTGTTAACCCCATGCCTGGATTATCAGAATTACTAATACACAAAGGATCATTGATCGAATTATCACGATTATCATGATTCATAGTTGTGACTGGTGGATTTGTTGAAGAAGCCATTGATGAATAGTTGTTAGAAACCCTAATTGCTGTGGGAAACCCTAATTGATGAATCTTGAAATGAATTAGAAATCAATTAACCAAATCAAATGAAAAGAATCAAGAATCAATTGATAATGAATCAATTGAATCAAAAATTAGGATTTAGATCGAGCTTTTTAGGCTTTGATACCATATAAACGCGGAATGAAATAAGAGCAAAGCTTAAAGATGTTTATTGATTATGAAGAAAAGTAAGTACAAATGATGAAGGATACAGATACTTATAGGCTGAAATAATGATTCTTAACCGCCTAAGTATTACAAATAAGATACTAAATATTACAAATGTTACATTGTGCACCCTTGTAGTTTGTGCATAATGATATATTCTTCACTATGTGTGTAATTACTGTTGGCAATTTGAGACCCATTAGTTAAATATAGGTCTAGTCGGGTAAATATCTATTAGAGGATGGGTCTAGTTGGGTCTCCCTAAATATTATAGATGGATTTAATTGGTTATTTGATAGAAAGTGCAAGTATATACTCTAACAATTAACGAACGGGTCTAAAAAAAGTTTACTTTTTTTTTCACTTTTTTCATATTTTACATTTTTACTAAAAAAAAAAAAAAAAAAAAAAAGCAAGAAAATTTTTTTTTTTGAAAATGACCAAAACTCATCTAGACCCGGACCCATTTAAACCCATGTTTCTAGAAGACCGATCTAGACCTGGACCCTATTGTAGTACTATTGCTGCATTGCAGTAACAAAGAGACCCTTCTCTACAGAATATGATACCAAAAGCACTAGGAAATAGTGATTTGATCACATATATTACTTTCCAAAGGTAACCCGTCCCAAACAACAATGCAAATCACCAGATAACCAAAATCAGACGTACCCTTTGCTCTCAAATACATCAAGTACATTAATAATCCATAAATTTGTACAGAAGATACAAGAATCGAACCTCAAATGCGAGAGATTCTGCATTATTTAAGTACGGAAGCTCCCCAAGAAAATAGTAGTCCCTGTCACTGCAGGTAACCTCAGAAACGCTGCTACACCATAATGGTTTCTGGTGGTGAAGATTTTAAAGTAATCAGAATAACAAGGAATTTCAGAATACAGGGAATGATGAATAGCGAGCCTTGTGGTAGTAAGTAACTAACCTCAAAGAAATTCAAAGCAATGAGTGCGAAAATATTAAGGGTCCAAATGATGTCAAAGCGAATGAATATGAAGTAGTATCTGGCGGCAGTTTCGATGCTTGGTAAGTTGAGGATTTCCTCTGGTAGACCACTTCCATCTTCAGCCTGGATATATGAAATTGCACGTATTATATCTTAACAAATACTACTGTAGTACATTAAATGTACTACATACAACAAAATCCAGGCTAAACATATAACAAAAGTTTATTTCCGTGATGAAATGCAAAAGCCTGATTCCATATGTGATTGTTATATTATCTCAGCAGATTCAAACCATTGAAACTTTAGTTGCTAAACATACAACAAAATCTTATAGTCAAAGGCATACAACATATCCTCAAACCCAAACCAGAATAGGAGCGTTTAGAATATAATGCTTGTTTGGCGATGAGCGTTTAACTTTTGTTTAAACGTTCCTATTTAAAAGAAGTGTTTAGTTTTTACATTTTATAATTACAGTTACAACTTTATTTCCAAACTATAAAGCAAACTACCACTGCTAGTAGTTTTGGCAAACCTAGCCTTGAATTTGTTGACATGTGTCCTAACTAAAAATGACGGTGAATTAATGACACATCCATTAATAATAATGTGAACTGATATTAGACTACCCGTATCCATAAGAAATAAAGGTGAGTGAGTTTGTAGCGAGTATGAAACTCACGAGTGAGCATTGATGTGAGTAAGCTCACTCACCGGATGGACTAAAAAAAGACTCATAATGGTGAGTGATTCACCACTCGGTTTCCGTGCATAGTTTTTATTATGGGTCCTATGGTTTATACCCTATTTGACCAGCTTTTGACCTATTTTTTTCACCTCAAATTTTGTGAGCATATTTTTCAACCAACTTTTTGACTAACATTAAAAACACTAAGGATTCAACATCTAACCACCCTAATTAATTACTTAACTAATTACTAATTACTATTTAATCTTGCTATGTTGATAGGTGTGAAAAAATTAATTTGAACAAAATTAATTTTTTTTTTAGAAATTAATTTTTCTAAAAAATATTTTTTAAAAAAATTTAATTTCGGAAAAAAAAATTAATTTTTGTAAAATATAATTTCTAAAAAAAATATTAATTTTTCTAAAAAAATTAATTTCAGAAAAAAAAAATTTCTAAAAAAAATTACGGAAAAAAAATTTTATTTTTTCTAAAAAAATTAATTTGGAAAAAAAAATATATATTTCTAAAAAAATTAGTTTCGAAAAAAAAAATTTCTAAACAATATTAATTTCGGAAAAAAAATTAATTTCGAAAAAAAAAAATTTCTAAAAAAAATTAATTTTACTAAAAATATTTATTTCGGAAAAAAATTTTGAAAAAATGATTCGGACGTTAGACGCAATTTAGCGTAACGACATGGACCATTTATGTAATTATATCTCACACTAAATTCATATTTCTTACAACCATCAAGTGACCAATCATAATAAATGATAATGATTATTTGTAATGAACACAATCATCACAACAATCAAGTGACCAAACATAATAAATGAGAATGATTATATAAATGAGAATGATTATTTGTAATAATTGGTCTATGGTGGGGTGGCTCTCCTAAATTGATGGGGGTAGAAACCCACAATGCCTTTATTATTTATTTGGTTTATGAGTGTATGTGGGGTTATTAGTGAGGTTTATTTGTATAAAGTGAGTATTTAATAAAAAGGTGAGTGTGGTGAGATTGATAAAGGTGAATGGTGAGTGGGATTGTGAGTGAAAAGTGAACAGAGAAAAATGATGTGGCGCTGAGGTGGAAGGTGAGTGAGTGTGTTTTTGTTGAAATTTAAGTATCAAAACAATTATATAATTAAACATAAACATCATCAAAGCACATAGCGGAAGCGTAAGAATCAATACTTGTAATTAATTAACCGAATACTAAATAAAAAGCGTACCTTTTAGCAATCCATGCAATTAGGGTTTATGAAAAACCCCCCAAATTAAGATCAAATCATAAACCCTAATAAATTAGGGTTTATGTAAATCGATTTATCCCTAAATCAATTAGGGTTCCAGAAAAATCCAAAGTAGGATTTCTCTACGATCTTTGTACACACATATTACTAACGATTCGATGCGAAAAGCTAGGTTCTTGGATTACAATAATCGACCTAAACACTTTAGATGAGCAAAAAGCAATCGTAAATCCCTTGGAGGTGTTTATACGACCGGTTAGAGCTCAAAGAGGGAGAAGAGAAGAAGTTAGGGTTAACTAGGTGAACCAAGATTAACACACAATAAATACAACGGATTGTATTTATAGTGTGTTAACTTAGAGTCCAAACCAAGGAAGGATTCCCTTCCTTTTCCCTTATTCGGTCGAACATACCAAACCAAGAGGGATTGTAGATCCTTCTTCGTTAGTTACCATATATTCGTTCCCTCCTTTATTTAAAGACCGTTAGTCAATTTCGTTAAGTACTAACGTCCGTTAACTATTTATTTATTTGTGATTAATAATTAAATATAACATTTTATATATTAATTATTTAAACATCGATTCTCATACGTAAAGTGTGCAATCCTATAGGCTCGTGTTCAAATTCGGTCATACGTATATTAATTTATATCCATAACTTAACAGCTCCCACTTGGATATACCTTAATATAGTAATGATATTGGTTAGTCTAGCATAACACCCCATTGCCCCCAGAATGACCCTAAGTGTAGTTTCTTGGAAAACCTTTTGATGATTCATCATTATGCTTATCCTTTTGTTACCAATACCATGTTAACTATGAATATGGATCAAAGTCATTTCATATGTTAACTATTCTGTTTCTCGTTATATCTGATTGAACAAGATTACCAAATC